>RZGM01000024.1:119561-498858 GCA_027886205.1 Fusarium piperis | reverse complement strand
AAGTCACGGGCTTGTATTACTGGCTAGCAGGGGGCGTTGTGGGGCGGGGTCGGACCCACAAGCCTTATGGCACTCCATGAGATAGGGAGGACAACTCGAGGGCCTCCATGCCAAGGGCGCGTGCTGGAACCGTGGGATACTGCTGGTTGGATGCAGGGTGCTTTGGTCATCTAGCGCCGACACCCATGGACATGACGCGGTACAGTACGATTTCGACCGACGGACTGGTGGGGGAGAGTAGCAGCTCCAGCCCTCTCAAGGTCGTTTTTCAGCTGCTTCTGCACCTCTCGCCGCGTCTTGGCCGCTTTGCCCTGCCACGCTGTCCCCGCCCTGAGCTTCCAACGTCCAATTGACCCCGCGCGATGATCTCTGCTTGGACAGCTCCCCACCTCAGCCATGGTTTTGACCCTCGTCCCTGCGCCAGGAGCCGCTCTCTGCCCCTGCCCCTGCCCCTCCTCCCAACCTGCCTTTTACTCCTGAGCTCGCCTCATATCAACTTCTCTGCTGATTGTCGATCTCGTCAACTTCTTCCCGGCCTGGCCGTTGCTGTCCCCTTGAGTCTCTGCGCTTCTACAGGTGTTCGTACGCCCTCCGTCTCGACCACGCTTCCTTCACCCTGCGACAATCGCAAATATGGCGAATCTCACCATTCGAAATCTCACCATCAATCCAATTGAGCTTATCGAAGTAGAACGCTTCGAGGGCGAACGTGTCTCGACGGGAAACATCCTCTCCAACGTGACCAACAAGGTCACTGGCTTCATCAATGCCACCGACTTCAGCTCCCGCCAAACTCATGCCAAGGGCGATGCGATTCACAAGGAAAAGGCATCTGTCAAGATCGATCCCTTCAAGACCAAGGACACCAACATTCGATCCGCCGATAAGCACAAAGAGGTCGTTCGCCTTACTTTCAAATATGAGGACCACAAGTACGAGGTCGACATTCCCAGTCCGTCCAAGAAGTCTTCAGTCATGAAGAAGCTTGACGGCGGTAAGCACGACCTGACAGTTGTCTACACTTCGAACGGTGCTTTCCTTGCCATCTTTTCCTCTGCCCGTCTCAACAGCTGGATGAAGGAGCTTCATGACGAATGGCCCCTCCCGCTGCTCTCCATTCCAGGAACTCACAACTCGCCCACCTGTCACACCGCCCTCCCCTCGGTTCGATGCCAGGCCGTTGGTGTCCCAGAGCAGTTGCGCAACGGCGTCCGTTTCCTTGACATCCGTGTCTCGGCGAATCCCGATAACGATGAACTTGCTCTCGTTCATAGTGTGTTCCCCATCTCCCTGACCGGAACCAAGTACTTCAAGGACATGCTTGAAGACATCTACAAGTTTCTCGACGAGAACCCTAGCGAGACCATCCTTATGAGTATCAAGCGGGAGGGCACTGGAAAGGCAAACGATGAACAGCTTGGAAAGTACCTCAAAGCCAGCTATGTCGATAAGAGGCAGAGCCGTTGGTGGACCGAGCCCAAGCTTCCCACTCTCGGCCGTGCACGAGGACGGATCGTTATCGTCCGCCGATTTAACCTAGACAACGAAATGAAGAAGTCGTGCTGGGACGGTCGAGGCTGGGGCATCGATGCGGCTGCTTGGCCTGATAACTGCGAGGACGGCAAGTGTGGCGGTGGATTCATCCGCGTCCAAGACTTTTACGAGATCACCGAGAGCGACAACATTGAAAAGAAGATTGACTATACGCGCAGCCAGCTCGAGCGTGCCGCTGAGCAAAGCTTTTTCATCAGCGGAATGACGGGTTATAAGGAGGGCGCCGTCATCCCGCCATTCTTTGTCAACTTCTTGAGCGCGAGCAACTTTTTCAACGCCACGTGCTGGCCGGAGCGCATTGCCCAAAAGGTCAACCCATCCGTGATTGAGTATCTGTGCATACGCCACGGTGAGGATGGCATGGGTCCCAAGAAGCTCAAGATTGGATCTGCTAGCACTGGTATTGTTGTCACAGACTGGGTGGGTGCCAACGATGACTGGGATCTCATCCGATGTATCGTGGGCATGAACGCAAAGTTGCAAGTCAAGCACTAGTTGTGATGGCCAGACCAGCCATTCGCCAGCAGTTGAACAGGACAATCCAAACAACCACGATGGGTGTTGTGGTGTTGTGATGGGTATGACACTTGGAAGGCAGGTTATTTAGACTTGGATATATATATAGCACGTCACGCTGACACGAATGCCGATATGAATCATTAAAAAGGATAAATTGGTATTCTCATTTCAGTCATCTACTCTTGTGAATCATAAATCGTGCGCCTGTCAATGCTGGTCAGCCAAGTCCCATGCTGATGCTGAGATGAAAGTGGAGAGATGGGAACCAGATCAGTTCTCCAAGGTGAATTGATTGCTCATCATGATGAACTCAGGGATAGAACAATAGATAGTAGAAGTCATCATAAGGTAGGGGAGAGGAGGGGACGGAGTGAGGTGTCTCACCATAAAATGGACGGAACACTGGGAGAACGACAGCGTAGGTCACCTACGACGAGCTTGTCAGTACAGCGTCGCTTCATGGCTTCATAGTTTGGTGCAAGGGCGAAAAATCTACGCAAGTCAGTGATAGGCCTCCAAGATGGGATGAGGCCAATGCATACCAATGGAATCAGATGTTGATGTTGTGTTCATATCCCGACAAGCCCGAAGGTTGCGAGTCAAACAGTGTGAATACTTTAAAACAACTCATCATGCAAAGAGATGGAGCAGAAGAAGAGAATTCTTTTTCTAGGTACCTGGATCCTCAACAGTCAGCCGCCGGGTTCCTCAGCCAAACATTGAGACAAGAATCCAATTCCAAAAGAGCCACGATCAGGTGACGAAGTATCAACAAGAGGTCCCACTACACACCCACCACAAGGATTTGTACGTCCTTGCTTTTCTAGGGCGGGAGGCAGCAGTACTCGTTATGTCCGCCCGTTCGTTCAAATCTTCATCATATAGTGGCGAGGCTCGGGGGAGAAGAACAGATTGCATTACCTGTTGACAACGCGGGTTAGCAATTGCGTCAACACGGACAGGCAACGAAGCAATGATGCGTTGTGATCTCCAGTCAGACAAGGCTGAAACTAATACAACAGTATCCACATAGTATGTTAAGAATGAGGAATCCCTGATGTCGTTTTGTTCATCACACGGGGAGGGGGGAGCAGAGTGAAGAGAGAAACTAACCTTTTGATCATGAAATAAGCGAGCGCGTCCATGTGACGCGCAAAGTCAGGAGTTGAGAGAACAACAAAACAAACTGCCACCTGTCAGTAAATGCTTCCGACAAAGTGTCCTCAGTGTTGAGATTCAAAGCTTTCTCAGTGTAATTCTAGAGATTGCTGATCACCATGATTTTGGTATGATTTGGATTGTTCGTGTAAAGTAATCATCACAGAAAGGTCCGGGTCGCGGGAGAAGAGGGGGAGGTCTTACCTAGAAGCAATTGAAGGTCATAGCCACGCAAGACCGACGACACACTCGTGTCGCGCGGTTGCGCAAACAAGACCTTGTTGAAGGATGAAGTTTTGGAGAGGAAGAAGAATCAAAAAATTTCTTGGAGCGCGAAGATATGGGTGGTGACTGAGTGGGTACACTAGGCCTCTTTAGGTCTAGAGTGCCCCGCAATCTCTGCCACGGCAGCTGTGTGGCGGTGCTGCCGAGATCTTCCGCTATCTGGATTGTGGCGAATCTTATCGCTGCAGAAAGGGCTCCCCAACTCCCGAGCTGGATGCCTCGCCTTCCCCCTCCGCATCTCACTCTCCAACCCAAGTTGGATCGGAAACGATACGAAACCTCAAGATGGCGTCCTTAGAGGCGCTGTTGGGTCCCATGGCCCGACGGCTCCTCCGAGTCGCCGTGGCTAAGACCACAAACGTGGTTCGGACCAAGCTCGTCCTTATAACGCGGCCGCTACAGTCCGAGTTCCACCATCTTACACTCAAGACCGCCAGAGTCGCCCGCCAGCCAATCCACCCCGTCGCTGTCCTCCGGCAGCAGAGGCGTCATACCCGATGGTTTTCGAGCTCCGCTGCTCAGAATATCAACCGTGTGGTTAGGAGATTTGTTAGCTCCGAGCCCAAGGCCGCCCGATTCGACCGATCCCAGCTCCCGGTCTCCAACACTTCTCGGCGTGTTGGGCAGTTCTCCGGCAGAGCCCCCTTCGCCAGCACGCTCCGTCCGAACTTGACCGGAGGTGCTATGCCCCGGACCGCCGGCGGGTACAGTCTCGGAGGCGGAGCTCGGTACTTCTCGCATACCCCGGCCGCTCCGGCCCAGGTTGTGCAGAATGTCTCTCAGGCGATGAGGGCCTTCTTCCTCTCTGGGCAGAAGCTCCGATACGACGGGCTTGGACCCCGCGGTGACTGTCAGTACCGCGCTGTGTCTCCCGTGGAGGATGAAGCGATGCGAAAGTTCTCGTCCATCCCTCACACCGCTCCCGGAGCCTTTGTCGACTTCCAGCTCAGCCCCACCGTCACGGCTCTCAGCCCTCTCGCTGCCGCCATCCCCTTTGCGTCTGAGACCTCCGGTTTCAAGGCCGAGGCCGCCATCGCCGGCGCTTCGCTCAACACCGAGGGTTTTCTCGATGTTCTGTCTGCTGATTTCGGCCGGGCATTGCAGGATCTCACCGCGATATTTGCGGATCTCCGCAGACTTGCAATTTTAGGTGATCTTCCAGTTCTTTTAGAGAAGCACAACACTCTGCGAGTCCGGTTCCCTGGAGTCGACGCTGAAACCATTGAGCGACTATGCGATGACATTGGAGTTCAGCGTGGAGTTGTTGGTCAGGACCCCAACTTTGACGTTGAAGTTGGGGTCCCGATGGCCCTCAAGTTTCCCTTTGCTCCCGACACCACCAAGTCAGTATTGTCGCCGACCATCTCGGTCAGATCTGTGGAGGGTTACGACTTTGAACAAGTGTCTTCCCTGGACGACGATGACTTTGTTCGAGAAGCCTTTATGGATGAGATGGCTGACAACCCCTGGTTGACTGAGACCGAGGGATACGAGACCATGTCACCCCCGGCCAGCTCCATGGCGGGACCTTCTGAAGACTACGAGGGTCTCGAAGGGATCCATCGATTTCTAGAGGAATGTGACAGAGCCAAGGGAAGAGTTGGCCGGGCCAATTGATTTTGAGCGAAACCGATACCAGAATGCCGCAACGATTGCTGAGCATCAACATTTGACGATCTACACTCTTTTATACAGTTCCCTTTGAAACGACAGCAGCTAGCACTGATGCCGTGTATGTAGCTAGCCATCAATTGATCTCTTTTGAGTACACCTTGTCAGTCTTGTGACTAGTAGAGTGAGCTGGAGGCCGGGCATGAAGTGGGATAGGGCTCACCGGACACCGGAACACTCGCCCCTGTTAAGCGGGAGCACCCCTGACTAGTCTGGCCGAGCTGAGTCAAAGGGTCCTATCGGGGAGTTGCCCAGGTTGGTCTAACGAAGCATCAGGTTTGGGTTGTTGAGCCGAGGTAGCGCGTGGGCGGCGTGCCAAGGGGCGGCGCTCCTGTTGTAGCAGGTCGGTGCGGGTAGAGAGGTCTTGGAGAAGCATGCCAAAAGAAATGAGCTGGGCGCAGCGGTGTTGGCACTCAGCTGATGAGGACGACATGGTTGAAGGATGCTTCTTCTGCTGCTGGGCACTTGGCTAGTGTTGATGTTAGTGGCGAGTTTTGATAAGCTAACGTCGAGGAGCTGGCAAGAATAAGGTAGGCGGGTGGAGATGTGTCAGAAGAGAGCAGGTGGCAGCAAGGGTGGGTTGCGCTCGGTTGCACTTTTATTTTAGCGATTATCTAGATAATCAGTTGCTGTTCTCTCCTCCGTCTCCGTCTCCGTCTCCGGTCTGGGCACATCCCATCTTGACACTCTGTCTTTGAGGTTGGCGAGGGACTTTTGGCTGTAACTCTGGCGGCTGCAGCTGTGAGGCACCTCGTGAAAACCCATTTCTTGGCTGACGCCCGTTGATTATCAACGCAGTGGCAGCATGCTGTGCTCCACAGCTCCGTGAGCCTCGGCTCCGAGAGACCAAGCCATGAGCCATCGTACCAGTGTAATTACACAGGCCGGAATCGCTGCCAAGAGATGGGCTGGTTTTTCACGAGTTCAGCCCTTTGGGGCGCTGGCATGGGTAGGAACAAAAGGCGAGGCCCTTCCGGCCGTTGAGAAGGGGAGAGGATGCTTAGACACATTCCTCTTGTTGCTTCTCTATTCACACACATACATCATGTCTGGACTAGGCGTTGGTTATCAATATCCTCCTCAGAGAGTCTCGTGGCTGAGACGAGATGTCTTGCTCTTTGCCAACACAGTTGGCTGCACCGACGATGAGCTTCAGTTCCTCTACGTGAGTTACCAGTCTCGAGACGAGACGGACAGGTTGTTGAGCAGCCCTACAGGAACTTCACCCCAGCTTTACCGTCTTCCCGACGTACCCCGTAGCGCTCCGTGAGTTCTAATAATACCCTCGGCTTCAGATGTACGCAGCTAGCTTGCTGACGGTTTACCCAAACTCCAGTCTTCAAGGGCGACACACAGGACGTGGTGGACTTTTACGCGGCGCAGAAGGCCGTCAAGATCCCCGGAGTGCCAGACTTTGACCCAAGCCGTGTAGTGGACGGGCAGCGCAAGATGGAGTTTCTGAAGCGGCTCCCCGTATCGTCCGAGGGCAAAAGGTTCGAGTTCCGCACAAAGGTGATTGGGGTCTACGACAAGGGCCACCCCGGCAGCGTAGTCGAGACGCAGTCGGACCTGGTGGACGCGGGCACCGGCGACGTCTACTCGCGGGTGACTACGAGCTCGTTCTATGTCGCGCAGGGGAACTGGGGGGGACCCAAGGGTCCGCCGACGGTTAGCTTCCCTCCGCCGGTAGACGAGAAGCCCGATTTGGTGCTAGAGCACCAGTCAACCAAGCAGTCGGGGCTGCTGTACCGCCTCAACGGCGACTACAACCCGCTCCACGCCACGCCCGAGCCGGGGGCCGGCATGGGCTTTGGGGGCTCCATCATGCACGGCCTCTACTCGTGGAACATGGCCTGCCACGACATCCTGAAGGAGCTGGGCGGGAGCAACCCGGGCAACATCAAGGAGTTCCAGGCGAGGTTTGCGAGCCCGGTGATTCCCGGCGACAAGCTCATCACGAGCGTGTGGCGGACGGGCCAGAAGACGGGCGAGCACGAAGAGGTGCGGTTCACCGTTCAGGTGGCAGGGGGCAAGGTTTGCTTGACAAACGGAAGGGCGCTGATTAGAGTTGTCGCCAAGGAAAAGAAGAGCAGGTTGTGATTGATGGCATTAACGTGAGCGTGTGTTTGTGTTGTCTTTCGCTGTTGTGCTCTTGTCTTGATTTTGTCTAGCGAGGCGGGCCTCTTCTTTTTGCTTTGTGTTTGCCAGCGACAAAGATACCTCTTTAATCAAACATTTAACAAACTATTAATTGTGCAACCGTGAAATTCATTATTGAAAAATTGCATTGGTCGTATTGGTCGATAATTGCTGCTGCCTCTTGGGTTGTTGCCATTTGCTACTCTAGGCCACACAAATCCTCTCACACATTGACACAGCATCAAATTCTGCTGCCTGAGTCGGACTTTCCTCTCAACAACGCAACAACCATCGTCCGCCAATCATGACCATCATCAAGTCGCACACTCAATAAGAGAAAACACCAATCTCTCTACATAACCATCATGTCATCATCCTCCCACCGAATTGGGCAGCGCGTCTCCTACGATGGAGCCCTCTGCACCGTGAGGTTCGTCGGTGAGGTAGCAGGCACCACGGGTACCTGGCTCGGAGTGGAATGGGACGACTCGGCCCGGGGCAAACACGACGGCTGCCACAAGGGCGTCCGCTACTTTACATGTAACATGAGATGATGGTCTAGATTGCTTTTCTGGCTGACTGACCGCCGGCCACAGGCAAATCAAAGTCCCCCACCGCTGCATCCTTTGTTCGGCCTTCGCGCCCTGCTGACCCGCCGCGGCACTTTCTGGCTGCCGTCAACCACAAGTACGCCTCCGAGTATACCCTTGCCGACGGCCGGAGGGCAGCCGAGGAGATCGTCTTCTTTGGCAAGCGTGCAGAGGAGGTCGGCTTCGAGAAGATCCGCAGGAAGCAGGCCAACGTGGCCGAGCTCACCGTCGTCATCCTTGAGGACCTACAGGTCGTCAACCCGAGGGCTGAGGATGAAGAGGAAGGCGTCATAGCCAAGACGTGCCCCAAGATCACGCAGCTTGACCTTAGCCGCAACTTGTTTGAGCGGCTTGACCCTGTGCTCGACATCTGTCGTGAGCTGCCTAACCTTCAGCATTTGAGTATCAAGTTTGTTCCCTCCCTGGCCTGCCGCAAACAGCAAACAGCGCACTAACACAACCCCAGTGGAAACCGGTTCCAGGATGTCCTGGACAATCAAACTACGGGTGTGATTGATGGTGTCAAGGAGTTGTCGCTTGAGGAGACAATGTTGAGTTGGGAAGAGGTCTGCCACATCGCCGTCAAATGCCCCATCCTGGCTGCACTTGACGCTGGTTCAAATCACCTCAATAGCCTCCCTCTTGTCAACTTTGGAACCCTTGCGTCTACTCTGACTTCAATCAACCTCGAGATCAACGAGTTTACGACCCTTGCCGACATCAGCACTCTCACAGCTCTCAGGGCCCTCCGCAACATCCACCTTAAGGGGAACAACATCTCAGCCGTTGCACCGGAAGGTTCCGAGGGTCCCATGTTCTCCGACTCTGTCCAGTATCTCGACGTTTCCTACAACAACATCCAGTCATGGACGTTTGTGGATGAGCTACCTAAGCACTTTCCAGGTCTAACTGGTTTGCGGATTGGACACAACCCATTCTACGATGCAGCCGACATTGATGCCAAGGCTTCATCCGCAGAAGAGTCTCACATGTTCGCCGTGGCCCGGCTTGCCTCACTCAAGTCTCTCAACTTTAGCCAGGTCACGCCTGCGGACAGGACCAACGCCGAGATGTTTTACCTCTCTCGGATTGGAAAACAGCTCGCAGCCGTGCCAGAAAATGTAGAGGCGGAAGTCCTCGCCCTCCACCCTCGTTATGCCCAGCTTTGCGACATGTATGGAGAGCCAACCATCAACCGCCGGTTAGAGGTTAATCCTGCATTTCTTGAGGCCAGGTTAGTTACAGTTGGTTTCCACTTGGGCAAAGGTGAAGAGAAGGTCACACAGATCCCCAAATCATACGACATTTACGCCGTGAAAGGTGTCGCTGGAAAACTCTTTGACATGTCTCCTCTCAAGATGGGGCTCGTCTGGGAAACTGGCGAGTGGGATCCTGTGGCCGGCTTCGACGACCAGGAGGGAGACAGCAGCGACGAGGAGGAAGCAGAAGAAGAGAGGGAACGAAAGGGCATAGACACGCACGCCGCGGAGGATCCTTCAGGCAAGGCAGGACGATGGGTCAAGAGAGAGGTGGAACTCAAGGACGGGCCCAGGCAGCTGGGCTACTGCGTGGACGGGTTGGATGTCAAGATCCGCGTGGAGGTTCGATAGTTGGACAAACATAACGCGAAGTTGCATGTGCACTGGCCCTGTGTTTGTCTGTTGCAAACTGTGAGTACCCAGTGAAACAAGACACACAAAATTAGCAACTCAAGAGCAGTCTTCCATGACATTACTATATAAAGGCAGAGGCTGCCCAAGGACATTGCGAGTTGTCGTCTGCTAAACACATCCACTCACTTCACCTCCAAGGCTCCCTCAAGCATGACTCCCAGGCCTCTATTCTTCCTGGTCAGGCCTGGCCTCGAGCAAATCACGCCCAACGGCCAGGTCCTCGTCCAGCCGGGAACAGCCGTCCCTCTCATCCCCGCCGACCTACTCCCCGAATGGCTGGAAGTTATTGGAGTCCCTCGGCATCTGTCCCAAGAGCAGACAGAGGACATGATCAACCTAGGTCCCTTTCACGCTGAGACGGAGACTTATCAGCTCAAGTTTGCCTCTGTCGCAGATGACAGCGAAAAGGACCAGCTGTGCTCCGATGACGACGACAACACCTCGACCACTTGCCCTTCCAAGACTGAACCAAGCTCTTCTCCCCCGCCTTCCGAGGCCGACGGCGAACCTGAGGACAAGGTGAAGCCTACGCTCCCTCTGCCGGCCCCCAAGAAGCTCAAGCCCGCACAGGGTCTTGCCTCGAGCCGGCACAACCCCCTCAACAACAGCCAGGCCCTGGAACACACGACGACGACCTCGCCGACTCCCGTTCTGACGTCCCCGTGCCGACACTGGTGCCGCTATGGGGCGTGCCGATGGGGAATTTCGTGCCGGTTCAAGCACGCCATGCCCACGACTCCCGAGGGTCTCGCAGAGGTTGGACTCGAGACGTTCCCAGACTGGTGGCTCCAGGCACGGGGTGTCATGCCGATGCCGCCAGAGGTGATTCGTGGTGCAGAAACGCGCAAGTCGGTTAAGAAGAAGAAGAAGGTGGTACCTCAGCGTCAGGTCAATGATGGTGGACAACAAGGGCAGAAGATTATGAATCGACCAGCGGTTGATGCCAATGTGATGGTGGTCAAGGGGGTCAAGGAAGGGCAGAGAGTGGCGGCAGCGGAAGGGATTCTGATTGAGATCTAAGTCTGTGACAGCATAAGGCTGTAGCTTTGACGTCGGAATTTAGATGAAGATGCGCATTCTCCTCTCGTCACAAGTGGATGGGAGTTGGGTGAGCTCTGTCGGAGTTGGCTCTTCGGATCTACCGCCGAGAGGACAGTTCCTTCAGCGCAGTCGTGGGATATTGTTCATATGGTTTAGCCTAAAATGGACCGGGCCTTGTGTCCTCCTATGTCCAAAATACAATCGCTCATTATTTATATACATGGTAAATCTCACTTGCCAACTCTCCGATTATGGCCGGCGAAAGGGGTGGGCTTCTGTGTTCAACACATACTCATCCAGGTTCACCAAGTCCGGGGGTGAGAAGATGAGGTAAAAATACTTGAGGGTCTCGGACAGCCAGAAACTCTGCGTTGGTGTATCAGTATACTGCGATCAATCACCAGAAAGGATTTACTTGCCTCCATTGAGTCGGTTTGGGCGGTCTCTGTATTAGTGACGTCCTCGATGGCTGCATTGCCATGTTGGGTGGTGGTGAAGCGGACGATGGCTTGGAACATATTCCACGCCATGTCCTGCCACTGGGGATCAGCCGTGATTCGATACATGATGAAGATGCTCTCGATGGCTTCCGGCCGGAGGAGGTATCGCGGGTCCCGGGCATTCCGAAAGCCTTGAGGGATAGATTCCCGCTCAGGGACCCAGCGTTCCTTGTCATAGTCGCACGGCTCGAGGGTCGGGCAGGACACGAGGTTGAAGATCTCGGGCATCATGCCTGTGGGGAACGCCTTGTATGCCCATCCGCAGCCTCGGGCAAGTCGCTCTCCAATGTTGACATGCTCCTCGATGTTCAGGAGTTTGCCGCCCAGTGCAAACATGCCTCCGGCAAAGCAGGTGAGATGCTGGCTCTCAGTGACCAGCTCGGTATTGTCGCCGTTAACGTGAACATCACCAGAGAATAGAATATCGTTCTTCTCTGGTAGCATAGGTCGGTAGAGTAGATGCTTGATGACGGTATCCGCAGCCGTACGATACATAGACTCATAATTTGCATCTAAGCCGCCCAGAAGCGCATGCATCTTCGGCAGATACTCATATAGAGAGTCGGCCAGTGCTCCGAGGGAGAAGGTATTATCGGTTGCTTGCTCGTTCTGAAAATTCAGACAGAGAGGCCACATTCCCGGTAATTGGGTGTCGTTCTGGATGCTCACCAGAAATTGTGTCACGCGATCTGTGGCATCGTAGAACTTGGGATCACCAGTCAGCTGCGAGAGCTTTGTGAATTCCATCACCAGGGAGCTAGGGGACGCAGACGGGTCGTGGACGCCAGCGATCTGCTTGCCGCTCCGGGCGTTTTCAAAGTTGAGCCAGAAGCCAGGCAGACGATTGGGAGTGTCAAAGGCGACGTAGAGCATCTCTCCGAGTTCGACAGCCTTCTTAAGTAGAACCTCCTCGCGGCTTAGTTCGTAGGCGCTGAGAAGACCTCCAAGGTGGCGGATCGTCGTCTCGAACAAGTTGACGGCGCCCTCATGAGTCTCGCCCCAGTTGAGCGTGGCAGCCGCTTTAGCAGCCTCACTGAACTCCTCCTTGAGGTCCATAATCCAAAGGGTGTCCAGAGAGTCGACGAGGGTTGCCGCCCAGCCTCCAAAGTTATCCTTTCCCACGGCAGAGATGGGCATCAGCTCATCCTTCATCCATGCATACTGCTTGTATGACCTGTAGCTGCGCAGAAACTCATCACGAACGGCTTTTTGGCGGCTCTTGGTAGTTGAAGTCAGGTGGAACTTGCCCTGGTTCGCCTGGACCTGGGGCAGCTTGTGAGGCGCCCCGGTCGGCAGGGGCTTGATGGATGAAGGAGGATGAAACTGGCGCAGAGAAGACCAGTTAAAGGAGCTTGGCACAAACTCCAGGCCGCTTGTCCTAGGCGCAGACAAAGAAGCAGACGTAGATAAAAGGTGCCAGAGCAACAGCGTCCCGGCAAAGGCAGCAACCAGCGCCGTGTGTGGTGATAAGGATGGTTGTGAGAGCAAGATCATGGTGTAGAGACAAGTTTGAAGTAGAAGAAAAGAGAGAAAGTCGACAACTCGTCGACGGGAAATGGGAGACGCTTGGGAATGGAACTCTTTGGTCTCACGCTGGGTAGGTAGGTAGTTGGGGGAATTAGTACCTCGCATCTGCCCTGCTCTGCCTGCTCCTAGGACGGGCCTGCCCACGTGAGAAACAAGGCGCCTGTGAATTGCCGCCGACCCCAGCCACCGAATGCAACTGTTTCGATGAAAAGTCCATACGGATTAGTACTTTGTAGGCGTTCTTGGTCGAACACATGCATGCCATATCGTCCGCCTCACCAGATCTGGCAGCGACTGCGGGTCCGAAAAGGTGATGATGCCCGTTTATTGGCTAGCTGGAGGTGCAGACGGGCGCTAGCACCTCAGAGCCAATAAGAAGACGTAGATGGATCTTAGCAGATCCGCAGTTCCTCCCGGATCTGCTGCGGGACGGGAGTCAATATGGGATATCCCCGCCTGAGAACGTGGAAATTGCCTCTCTAGACAGCGATCCGGGCGCTTATAATCCCTAGAAATATCCAGCCTTTGTGATATCAGTTATGTCTTCTTGTTTTATGCTGCGCCCGCGCTGAGAAGCCAGCGGCAGGGAACGTAGGCGGCGTCATGGTGAACCACGACGCAGGCACCTTGACGCTCTGGCAGGCTAACCCGTCCAAGAGCAGCAAGCTGGTGCAAGACGAGGACACTGCCAACAAGTAGGTATGGTGAAGATGTCGGCGGGGTGGTCTAGCCATCTGTTAGTGCGAAGAAGAAAAGATACAGCGGCTGAAGAGCCGGAGGAAGCACCCGTCCTCTCCCTCCGGATCCGTCGCCGGTGGAGCAGTCGCCGGCGCCGTGGTCGGACTGGATGCAATTAACCTAGGCATGTTCTTTACCCTCCGCCAAAGCAAATAATGAAGCTGCTTCAATCAAGCTACGGTCAGTCAACTCCATTCCGAGCCATCCGGTCCGAAGCTCGCGCCAAGACATGCCTAGGTACGAAAGGTTGTAGGGTGAGGGCATCCGAATGGCAGACTCATCTGGTCAATACTACACAATACAGGATAGCATTTCAATAATCAACCCTGGTAGATGGGATCATGTATTTCCATTGCGGGTTTGTAGAACCTGGCCTTGCTCCTATCTCCATGCTCCTCGCATGATGCGGAACGTTCCGACGCGTCTCGGCACTCGGCTTGGAGCTCGACGGGTTTATCAAACGACGCGAGGCTGTAAACCCGACCATGATGCACACAGAGTCACATCCGAGACCGATGGAAGACAAGAGGGGAGAAACATAAAATGTATGTTGATATCGCCAAGTGAAGAATAGAATCATTCAGCATCAGCATCAATTGACAAATACCTTCAACCACCTCTACATCTTGCCTTGCGCTTCCAAGACCTCTACTCAGGAGTAACCATATCCATACCCAAGTTCAACATGCCTCAGATTCTTGGAAGAGAAGTCGGCGCTCTTGGCTATGGCCTCCTGGGTATGGATACTCTCACGACACCCAACTCACATGGCATCTCAACTGACAATCCATAGGCTTCACCTGGCGTCCTACTCCCCCTCCTCTGGACCAGGCCATCGAGGCCCTGCGCACCGCCCTCGAAAACGGCTGCAACGTCTGGAACGGCGCCGAGTTCTACGGAACCCCCGAGTACAACACCATGACTCTGCTCAAGCACTACTTCACCAAGTATCCCGAGGATGCCGACAAGGTCTTCCTCGTCATCAAGGGGGGTCACAATCTCGACAACCACATGCCCAACGGCACACCCGAGGGCATCCGACGATCTCTCGACAATATCATCAGCCAGCTCGGCGGGACTAAAAAGGTTGACGCCTTTGCCTGCTCGAGGAGAGACCCCAACGTCCCCCTCGAGGTCACCTTTGGCGTGATCCAGAAGGAGTACATCGACACGGGCAAGATCGGTGCCATCTCCCTCTCCGAGTGCAGTGCCCAGACCATCCACGACGCTGCCAAGATCACCAAGATTGCTGCCGTCGAGGTTGAGCTGAGCATGTTCTCCGTCGATATCCTCAGGAACGGTGTGGCCGAAGCTTGTTCTGAGCACGACATCCCGGTTCTAGCGTATTCGCCTATTGGCCGTGGTGTAAGTAAATCCAGCTTCAAGCAAACAGCTTCAGTTCTAATCGCTATGGTAGATGCTCACTGGCCGATTCAAGGACGCATCCGAGGTCAAGGAATTGGGTATTATCTCCATCATGCCACGCTTCCAGCCGGAGGCTTTCCAGCACAACCTCAAGCTTGTCAAGGAGGTCGAGACTCTCGCCAAGAAGAAGGGCTGCACCCCAGCCCAGCTGGCAATTGCCTGGGTGAGGGGTCTCAGCAAGCGTCATCACCTGCCCACCATCATCCCCATCCCGGGAGCCACCACGGCAGCTCGAGTCAAGGAGAATGCCCAGTACTTTCAGCTCACCGAGGAGGAGATGCAGGCTATCCGGCCACTGGTGGAAAACTTTGAGCCTGCCGGTTCCCGTTACCCCGCGGGTGCGCCTGTGGAGACCTGAGAGTAGCCGGAAGGAGGATCTATTGATGAATTAGCATGCTATCTAGGATATACCAGACAACAAATGCAAGAGATTGAATGTTTTCAGCTAGAGTTTGTCCACAGGATACCAAATTGGCATTCAGAATTGCAGAATTCATAAAAATGAATGCCATCATGAAACGTTCAACGAGTCGCGAGAAGACGAAAAGAACTTACCAGTACAACTACTCACCGCCGTTCAGCATGTCTGATTACACGAAAAAAACACGTGAAGGCGATGAATCTCCTGCAGCTGAGCGGTGCTGAGCGGCTGTACCTGTCTCATCTCCAACAGGTTTTGGAGTAGTACGTAGGTAGAGAGAAGAAAGTTGTTGAGGCTCAGGCGAAAAGTTGGTAAACACTCAGGTGGATCTAATGCACGTGACGTCCAGCCTCAACCACCCGCCTGAAGGCAACAGGGGTTTTGCCTGCTAACGGTGAGCAAGTAAATTACTACGTACAAATGTGTGAATTGATGTAAATGAACCCTAGACGAGTAGATGAGAGCTTCATTGAGTTTAGATGGTTCTTTCCACGCAATAGAGCACTTCAAGATCTATTCACGAGACCGACCTGGTTCGGAATGTAACTGAAAGGGCTCGACAATTCTCACAAAATATAAACTTTACGGGGTATACAATCATCTTCTCTGGTCAACTACCTGAACACAAGAAATGCGCCCACTATGCTGACAATACTCCAACGCACGTCCTCAATCCATCAACGCACCATTCGACCCTACCGCTTCAAGTCTATTCACAAGCTTCTTCACGTTTGCCCAGTCCTCATTCTTCAAGCCCTCTTTGCCTCCCAGACCGCTGGCCACCTCAAATACTGTTAGGGATCCGTCGATGCCACCCGTGGCAAGGCGCTTTCCATCATTGGGCTCCCATGCTACCTTGTTCAGACTCTCTGAAAGCATAGTTCTACCGTCCTTTCGAGCACTGGGTGATATCCGTGACACTGGTTCCTCAGTTTCGACAGCGATATCCCAGAGCTCGAGCCAGCCGGCACCGTCTACCAAGGCAAAAATGTTGGGCTTGACAGGTGACCACTTGGCGTCATAGACGACATCCTCGCGCACAAAATCGATTAGTGGTGAGATGGTACCATCACCAGAGCCAATGGTAGAGGTTGCTGCAGGTGCCCGAACCTTCCAGAGCTTCACGCTCCAATCCAGTGATGAAGAGATGACCAAATCACCCAGGTCCACCGGACCCCTGGCAGGATGGAAGTCGACCGACATAACGGGCGCGGTGTGTCCCTTGTAGCTGATCTTCTTGTCCACGCCAGCCTTGGCACCGGCTCGGTCGTATCGATGGCAAGGGAAGATGGTGCCCTCCTCGCTGCCGACAAGGAAGAATGTAGGATCTGTATCTGGGAAAGAAAGGCACGTCGGGCTCACATCTTCAACAGCCACCTTGGCCTGGCTGGGGTTCTTCAACTCAAGCAACTCCTGAGGTTGGGCGAACACGTCCATGGTCCAGCCACACACAACACCATCAGTTGAGCAAGAAATGATGTTGTTGGCGTTTTGAGTACCGACAATATCGACCGAGTAGATGGGGTGAGCGTGTCCATATCCAGTCAAGGGAGTCTTTTGAACCGGTGCCGCCTTTGCTCTTGTATCCCAGAGCAACACTTGGCCACTGTATGAGCCACCAATGATGAGGTTGTTGTGGTAAGGCGAGAACTTTGCTGTCAGGATATCCGACTGCGCTGTAAAGACATATTCTGGGCGATCTTGCATGTGAAGGTTCCAGACTTGAACCAAGCCATCAGGCTCATGGGGTGCCGTTGGATTCTTGGTGTAAGATGCGAGAACGAGCTCGCTAAATTTGGGCGAGAAGTCGATTCCGCTGATCATGCGCTTCTTGGACCATCGATCATCAAAGAATTGAGCCACCTCCTTAACTCTGTGCTTTCCACGGCCGCCGGTGTTGCCAGTTTCTTCGTCTTCGTCTTCGACATCTTGGCCCTGCAGCGCATAGTCTGTAAGGATATCGTACGTCTCTTGATCAAGGGCCCTCTCAATCACTTTGGTGGACTTTTCCAGGAAGTCGACAAATTCGTCTGACTGCGCCACAGCATCGAGTTCTTCGGCAGTAAGGTTCCTTGAAGGGTAGTTCATCGATGTGCTCGAGGGTACCACGCCATCGGTCAGGAACTCCTTTGTCGCCCTGAGTTCTTCCTCCACCTCTTCCCTAATCTTTTGTCGGAGCTCCTCCTCCCGATCCCGTTCTCTCCTGCTCAGCCTCTTGCTGGGCGTCGAAGTTGCTACGGGTATATCGTCGGCTTCCGAAATGAGGGACTGAGCTCTGGTTCTGTTGGGGGTCGTCCATTCCTCGGTGGTCTGAACACCTTTGCTATATGAGAAGACCTCTTTTACGGGAGACGGTGGGCACTCGAAGACGGTGGTGAGAGGGGCAGTGGTGAGGTTCGGGGGTAGAACAAGAGGCTGGATATGGCCGGGAGAGGCGACTTCGGAAGTCTCGTTGCTGAGCTCGCCAGCACTCAAGACGCTGTTCGGACGGCTGCCACGAGGGGCTGGAGAGGCAGCGCCTCCTGTGACGGTGGAGCCAGGTCTGCTGTCGCCCACCAAGCTGTTGATGAGCGATTCGATCTCGCGGCGGTTATCTGCCCTTCCGGGAGTCGGGGATATCAACTGCGGTGAAGAGACAACATGTCAACGATGGGTTCCAATTCCAAGGCGGTGGAGGTTCAGGGGACCAACGTCGCTAGGGGTGCCTATGCTCGAGCGACTGGCGGTCGCCTGGCTGGCCCGAAGCTCTCTCTGCCGCTTAAGCTCTGCGAGCTTTGCTTTCTTTGCTAGAATTTCATCTCGACGTTGCTGCATGGTGGAGGTTCCACGGTCCCATCGCGGGACAGGCCGATCCCTTGGAAGCTATGGATGGCGGGATTCGCAAGTGATGAGAGGTGCAGAGGCGCAAGTCGTGGAGTGGGCAGACGTGGCTAAATAGTAACAAGAGAAGAGGATAAGGCGATCTCGCTGTACCGTGGCGCGTCTTTGTAGTTGAGATCGCGTTGTTTGGAGTAATGATGCAGTGTATGGACAAAGCTGGTAAGTACTTTGAGTGCCTGGTAGGTAGCTGCCGAATGGGGTCCAATTGGATGCACAGCCGTCCAGCAAACTTCAACTTGTACCCTGGGAGCCCCTACACAAGGGACAAGTCAGGGACAGTGTTCAGTGGGAGGGGGGTCCACTGCAGCGATGGTAAGGTACGTACCGGAGAGATTGGAGATTCAGCCTAGCACGTGATCCCGTCGGCCGGTTCACTGTCACTGGCTCCAGCTCCCGTCGTTCGCCCGAGCTCCCAGCCGCCAGCGGCTGCTTTTTGGTTTTACAGCGAAACCTGGAAAAACTGCGACTTTTCCCGACGTCTTTTCAATTCTTCACCTCAAGCCGACGCACCTAATTCCCTCGAGCCACCCCCGACAGGGTCCATTGACAAGCCATTGTCGACCCACGACTATCGTCTGTACCGATCCTCTCGCTTTCCCACTCGATCGCGCAGTTTTTGCGACCAGATTCCCCCAATGGCTTCGACCGGAGTGAACGTGCGTGCTATCCTTCCTTATCCTCGCCGATTCGGCCGCCCGCTCGACCGTGTCCCGACCCCGAGCACTCGACAACGCCGGAAACGCGACCGTCCGGGCGGCACAATCGCTCCGTGCCTTGACGACGAGGCTAATTGAGTTATTTCCAGGTTTTGCGGTGGTCCGCCCTCGGCCTGGGCGTCTTCTACGGCTTCACCCACCAGCGGGCTATTACCGCTGCCCAAAGAGCCGAGCACGCCCAGCACGAGTACGAGAAGAAGGAGAAGTTGATCAAGCAGGCCAAGGCGGAGTTTGCAAAGCAGAAGAACCCTTCATCAGGTGCTGACTCTGGTATGTCGGCTTCGGTGTCGTTGCCCAATCTGCCCCCCTAGACTGGGAGCAATTGGAGGGCGGCATTTTGCATCTCGTGCATCCTGACCATTGGCGATGCTCCGGGCTAACTATGGACAGTGATTACCGACCCCGCGGATCCCAAGTTCGACCTCGAGAAGCTGCTGCTGAAGGTTGCCAAGGAGAACCCTTAAGATGGGGTCGTGGCGAAGGGAAAAGCGTAAGAGTGCATGTGGATGAGGCGGAAGAACGGATGGAAAGTCACGGGCGAAAAGGTCGGCCAACCGTAGGGAAACAAATCCACCGGAGGCATAATCCGAGCCTCGAGCCTCGACTCAAGACTCGGTGTATGATTTGAGGATATACGTGGCGGTCCTGCATAGATGTTTCCTTAGGTCCCTGCTACACAAGTGTACGGGTGTACAATATAACAACTTTAGACGACAAAACGTCAATGGCTTGGTTTACAACTTGCTGCACCTGGATAGTCTGGAAGTGAAGGGAGTACAAGCTAGCATCAGAGCTGGTCTCTGCCATTGAGATATGCAAAGGGCAGGGCAGAGAAAGCAATTGAGCAATATTTCAGGCATATGATGAGCTACAGGTGCCTAGACAGTCAGCAAATGCCATTCAAGCTTCCAATGGGTGAAATATCGCTCGATGGACTCTCCCAGACTAATTGAAAAGCAACCAGCTGTGCCATCACTTCCCCTCTCGGCCGATTCATCAGGTTGACGTAGAATGACTTGGTCGTCATTGGATAACTGAGCTCCTGGGGAAGAGCCGGCGAAACTGCGGCTCCGGCGGACGCCCCGGCTGGACAGTGGAGGGACGGGGGGGCCACGGCCACGGGGGGACGCGCGCTACCTACCTCCCGGTCATAAAAGGAAGGAGGTACGTACCTGGCTCAAACGGCCCCATCCCCTGTGTGGTGTGGCACAGACAAGCTGGCATAAGCTCCAAGCTGTCCTTCTGCTTCTGTCCCCAGTGGAGTTTCAACATCTCGGGCCCTTCTCGTCTTCGACAAGTTGCATCAACTCCAAGGGGCAGCCATCGTCGACAATCGCAGCTCATCATGGCGGCCAACAACCAAGATGTGCTTTCCGCGGTGACCGGCAAAGACACAAGGACCCTGCTCAGGGTCATTATCCTTCTTCTCATTGCCGGCGCTGCCATTTCCAGTCGTCTTTTCTCTGTGATTCGTAAGTCTTTGCCTTGGTCATGATACGCGCGCTGCGCTGTGGGAGAAGCTCTCCAGCGCAGGCTCTCGACGGAGAATCGGCTGCTAACTCGTTGCGCTCAGGTTTTGAAAGCATTATCCACGAGTGTTAGTTCACCCCCAGATACTAACGAGGCGTCGAGCTAACCCCCATGATAGTTGACCCGTGGTTCAACTTCCGAGCGACGAAATACTTGGTCGCCAATGGATTCTACAAGTTTTGGGACTGGTTCGATGACCGGACATGGTATCCTCTCGGGCGGGTTACCGGAGGCACCCTCTATCCTGGTCTCATGGTGACGAGCGGCGTCATCTACCACGCCCTCCGCTACCTCACTGTGCCCGTCGACATTCGAAACATTTGCGTTCTCCTCGCCCCTGCCTTCTCGGGGCTGACTGCCTACGCGTCCTATCTCCTCACCAACGAGATGACCACCTCGCCATCCGCTGGTCTTCTTGCTGCCATCTTTATGGGAATCGCCCCCGGTTACATCTCGCGATCCGTTGCTGGCAGCTACGATAACGAGGCCATTGCCATCTTCCTCCTCGTCTTTACCTTCTTCCTCTGGATCAAGGCTCTCAAGCTGGGCTCAATGCTCTGGGGCGCGCTCTGCGCCCTGTCCTATGGCTACATGGTCGCCTCCTGGGGTGGATACGCCTTCATCACATGTCTGCTGCCAGTGCACGCCCTCGCTCTGATTTGCATGGGCCGATATAGCACTCGCCTGTACGTCAGCTACACAACGTGGTACGCGCTCGGCACGTTGGCCAGCATGCAAATTCCTTTTGTCGGTTTCTTGCCTGTCAAGACCAGCGAGCACATGCCTGCGCTAGGTATGATCTAAGAGCACCAGCTGTTGGTTTCCTTGCTAACCTCCTGTAGGCATCTTTGGTTTCGTCCAGTTGATCGGCTTCATTCAATATGTTCGATCCGCCATTTCTGGCAAGCAGTTCCAGACTTTCGTTTACACCGTCTTGTTCGCGGTATTCGGTGTTGGCGTCGGCGGCGTTGTCGGCCTGACATCTCTTGGATACATTGCCCCCTGGAACGGTCGATTCTATTCTCTGTGGGACACCAGCTACGCCAAGATTCACATTCCCATCATTGCCTCCGTCTCGGAGCACCAGCCCACCGCCTGGCCATCCTTCTTCTTTGATCTCAACTTCCTCATCTGGCTCTTCCCCGCCGGTGTTTACATGTGCTTCCAGAACTTGCGGGATGAGCATGTCTTTGTGGTCGTCTACTCTCTCTTCGCCAGTTACTTTGCTGGTGTCATGGTCCGTCTCATGTTGACGCTGACCCCTGTCGTCTGTGTTGCTGCCGCCATTGCGGTCTCTCAGGTTCTCGACACTTACCTTCAGATCAAGACCCCCAGCCCTGAGGATATTGCCGACGCCAGCGACGCCTCCAAGAAGGCCAAGGGTGGTCTGCGAGCGACGCAGAAGCCCAAGGTTGGCATTTACACGACCCTCTCCAAGGCTGTTGTGACTGCTGCCATGACGGTCTACCTGCTCATGTTTGTGACTCACTGTACCTGGGTCACCTCGAACGCCTACTCGTCTCCTTCGGTCGTTTTGGCCAGCCGAATGCCTGACGGTAGCCAGCACATCATTGATGACTACCGAGAGGCGTACCAGTGGCTTCGCCAGAACACCAAGGAGGACGCCAAGATCATGTCGTGGTGGGATTACGGCTACCAGATTGGTGGCATGGCGGACCGCCCTACTCTGGTTGACAACAACACGTGGAACAACACGCACATCGCGACGGTGGGCAAGGCCATGAGCTCCCGTGAGGAGGTCAGCTACCCCATCATGCGCCAGCACGAAGTCGACTACGTCCTGATTGTGTTTGGCGGTCTCCTCGGATACTCGGGAGACGATATCAACAAGTTCCTCTGGATGGTCCGTATTGCCGAGGGTATCTGGCCCGAGGAGGTCAAGGAGCGCAACTTTTTCACCCCTCGCGGCGAGTACAAGGTGGATCACGATGCCACCGAGACAATGAAGAACAGCTTGATGTGAGTCTTATTATTTCCTTTGATGAGAGGAGCTCGATATTGACAATTATCCTAGGTACAAGATGTCGTACTACAACTATGCCAGCCTGTTCCCCGCTGGCCAGGTTGCTGATCGCGTGCGTGGTGTCCGGTTGCCTGACCAGGGCCCCGTCCTCAACACGATGGAGGAGGCCTTCACCAGCGAGAACTGGATCATCCGCATCTACAAGGTCAAGGATCTTGACAACGTAGGCCGTGATCACGTGGCTGCTGCGGCGTTTGACCGTGGTCAGAAGAAGAAGAAGTCGCAGAAGAAGAGGGGCGCCCGTGTTCTCCGGGTTGACTAGATGGAGTTGAGTTATTAGCTAAGCTACCTAGCTGGAGGTTTGCGCGGGATTACATAGGGAAAGGAAGGATAAAGGATGCTCATATGGGATGCATGTAGACAAAAGCGCATTCGAAATGTATATCACTGTATTATTTTGACTGAAGCTGAAGCTGATGCGGAAGAGGACGGACAGATCTCTTTGTGCTGGTGTGTTGCAGTCGGCTCCCGACATGTGAAGCTATTTCCATGCAGGCCTGAAGCGTTTGCTACGACGTCACAGTTCATTGTCTTCAAACGCGAGAGATGAAGCAGACAGACCACAGCGAAATAGGACATTGTTTCTTAGAGACAAGGCGGCTGTTTGCTGTGATGAATTGTTAAGGCAATGCTGTGTAAACGGAGCATCAAAGGGAACGGCAAGAGCACAAGAGAGGAAAATGAAAGAAAGCGCAACTCACACACAACTACCCATCTTTAATCTTTTCCATCTCTTTGATCTCACATCAGTTCATTTTCGTCTTTACACTCACAACCATTTTCATCGTCATCACACTTCTTCGCCTTGAGTCAGTGAACAAAGCTTTCACCTCCGAGATTCCACCATCACGAAGCCGTGATCTCCCCGAGTCACGGCACAAGATTTGACTGGAAGGTCTTTGAAGTGATTGACACGGTAAAGAGGTCGGATACGAGTCATTGTGCCAGGCTCTACGCCTTTGTGGGAGCATTGGGTGAGTTGGCTGAGCTTGGTGAAACGGCTGTGAGGATCGACACTGACCCCTATTTCCAGACTTGAGCGGCGAGGACACCAAAGAGACTTCAGAAGCAATCAGAAATATTCCATCATCCAAGGCATGTCTTTGCAATTCAGGAAAACCCGGGACCGGCAGTGGTTGGTGGGTGGCAGTGCATACTGACAGCTGCCAGTTCCGCCAGCTGGCGACGGCCGTTCAGACACGTCCACGCGCACACGGGCCCTCAAGCCAGGCAAACGAGATCGAAGAGTCAGAAACGAGTCCATCTTGGTTCTTGCGCGTCAAGAACCTTGGACGTGAACCTCACATCTCCAACCTCATTCCTCCATCTCACCCCTATCATCCACCACCCACCACCCACCACAGTCACTCATTTGACCTCAACCTGATCAGCTCCTAGACTTGTTTCTTCACCGAATAGACAGAGATAGCAAGTTCTCTCGCCTTCTTGTGCTTCTGCTGCGTTACCGAACTATGGGCCTCTTCAGTAAGGCCCGCGGCCGGCGTGGTCCAAACATCGACCTCCTGGCGGCAGCCTTTGGGCTTCCATTTGCGCCCAGCGGACGAGCCGATGGCAAGAGTGGACGCGTCAGGATTGAATACGACTCTGGAGACGACGAAGAAGACGACTTGGAATCGCAGTCTGAGAGCTCTGCTCCCTCAGACGACGAGGAGGAGGTCCGCGCCGAGAGACGACCTTCGCAGAGGAAGAGAGACAAGGAGAAGAACAAGAAGGAGAAGAAGAGTCTTTCCAAGAGACGTCATTACCATCGCCACCATCGAAGATCTTCTTCACTCTCCAACTCCAACTCCAAGAGATCCTCGATCTCTTTCTCGACCCCTCGTCGGCCATCTGCCCAGGCCATGCCCAAGCCTGTCGTTGCTTCTTATGTACGACCCTCAGCAACATTCCCCCCTCCCACGCCCCTTCATCTGTCCAGAAACCCCTGTACTATTCCAACTTCGGCTTCCGCTTTTACTGCGTCTAATCCTAATCAACCTCTTGGTGCTGTGCCCGTTCGGCAGCAGCAACCAGTGTACTATCAAAACCCAGTTGCTTTTGTACCAAGTCAACCATCGACTGTTCAGGTGCCAGTCCATGCGACTCAGTACCTCACCAAAGACATTGCTCAACCTGCCGCCGGGCCTCCTCATCTCAAGTCACCAATCGGGAAGCCCAAGGAACGCAGCCATGAGCGTACCATTTCTGACTGGGCCGAAGACTCAGGGCCCTACGCCAAAGAACTGCAGCGCATTCAGAAGCGTATCGACGGCAAGATGACGGATCTTTCAAAGCAGCCGTCCAACCATCTTCTACGCCGCGACCTTCGTTCTCTTCAAGACAAGCTTAACTCGACACTGAACAAGGCTATATCAGGCAAAGCCGCAATGCATGCTAGACTTCCGTCGACATCTACCATAGCCAGCTCTCCTCTGATTGGACTCAAGTCACCACAATCTCCTGCCAAGGACACTCTTAGGGAGACGCAGATCACCCAGGGATTCATTCAACGAGGACTACAGAATCAGCGAGAGCAAAGCCCAGAGCGCAAGGAGCCATTTCACTTCTGCAGCTATTGCGGCATCACTCGCTCCGAGGAATTCCATAAAATGTATCCCATTCCTCCGAGTGGACTACGAAGGATTAGTGTTTGCGACAAATGCCATGACAAGAAGATCAAGCGAGGCGTGACCAAGGACTATCACTTTTGCTTCAGCTGCGGATCCGCGCGATCTCGGGGATTTCACAATGATCATCCCATCCTCCCAGGCGAGCCCATCCTGCGAAACTATTGTGGCAGGTGCCGGATAGAGGCCCAAGGTGGCATCGGCCTTGTCGAGATGTCTGTCCTTGGTTCAGTGAGTTTATGCATGACACCTTTAGAGCTCCTCACTAACAATGCATTGAAGGGTTCTCCGGATGAAAAGCCGCGGTGGACACCTCTCGAATCCGACCCCGATGATGAAGCCGACTCTATGGCTCCTCAGTATGCGAACACCCATGAGCCGTCTCGTGGCAGAGAGAAGTTTCTCAAATCTCCGGTGCCAGGGAGAAGACCCCCCTCTCCTGGACGCAATGGCCAAAAGGACAAGAAACGCCATGACAGGGACCAGATTCATGAGACTCCAGCTCTCAAGAGAGAGACTTCTTCTCGACGCCAGGAAGGCCATGGCAGACGCTACGAGCCCCTTAGTCCCAGCGACGCTCGCCCCAACCATGGAGATATCTCCCCATTTTCTCCAGATTGTTCGACTCGTGTCACTGGGTCCGCTAGTCGCAGAGCTCAGCGTCGCTCTTCTGGACAGACAGATGCCGAGCCTATTCCTCGACATGAGAAGCCTGCTAACTACCGAGCACCCTACATCGAAGATCATGCGCCAGGACTTCATTCCCGAGGGCAAACTCCCATTCCATTCGAGAAGGCACATGTGAGCGAGCGTGGTAGACCCTCGTCTGGCCTGGCCCGAGAGAGAGCGTCCTCGGAACGTTCTAGATGGGCAAAGGAACAATCGCCTAAGCATGCTCGACCCCGAGAGGCATCCATTGAGTCCGATAGATCCGGCGACTCTAACCCAACCTCGTCCAAGTCGTCTAGCAGCAAGACTGTGCGGTTCAAGGACTCTCTCGACATTCGAACGACTCTGCCAACAGATACCGAGGCTTCTGAGGCCGAGGCTGGCACCCCTCTGGGCAACAAGAGATCTTCTCGAGCTCCCAGTTCGCCTCTTTTCTCTCGCCAAAGGTCTGGTTCCGACAACGCCCACGAAAAGGACAAGGATTCACGCGACTATCTTCACCCTCATCATGGTCAGTCTTCCATGAAGAGTCCAGGATCCGCTTTCCGAACCCCTGAAAGGTTCAGAAAGGCGACTCCTTCTGAGGGATACTCTCAGGGTGCATTCAGCAGAGACTTTGATCGATCCGAGGACTGGGGATTCTATTCTAACCCCAGAGCTTCCGGCGAGACCAAGTTCGCCAACGAGAACGGTTTCCGAAGCCCCTTCAACTATGCTGCCGACGAGTCCAAGGACGCCCACAATCACTATGATGAGTACATGGAATCTACTACTTCGCTGCCATCCTTCCTCCCCTCTGGTGGTGGCTTCAGTTCCTTCTTCAACAAGTCCAAGAATAAGGCGTCGCCTGCCCCTGGAAGCCGGGCGAGTCCCTTCGGTCGCCAGCATTCTGGCCACAACTTCAAAGAGACTGGCAGAGATTATCAAGAGGAGTTCGGTGCTCACAAGTCGGCCAATGGCCAGGAGAGACTCTTCCCAGGATCTCAGCCTTACACGAACGTCAACACAGCCTTTACTGATGGGGGCTTCTACACTCCAGCTGCAGACGATGCCGGAAGCAACCCCTACTACACGCCCCGTAAACGCCGGTTCCCTGGTTTCCCCTTCTACAGCGCCCCTGATGGCTGCTCTGAGAAGTCGGCCAAGCAGAGCAACCCTCCCAGTTCCCCTGGCAAGCCGGACGAGTTCTACTGGAACAATGGGTTCAACCCCGTCCCCATTGTCGAGGAGGCAGGCTCCCTCTGCGAAATGTCGTCTGACTGTGCAAACGATCTCCTTGGTGAGCCTACCCAGAAACACACTTGTGCCACGTTTCCGCTGCTGACAGACAACTCAACAGAGTACCATGCCCTGTCCGACGCCTCCTCCATCGAGACAGACGACGACGAGGATGGTTCGGACCGAGACTTCAGCACTTCGGACGAAGACACGGATGAGAACATTACCACCGACGGCAAACTTGTGCTTCACTCCGTGTCGGACAGCGACTCGGCCTAAGGTCTAGTACCACTCAACAAGGTTCCATTCTCAGCAATGTTGCAGCCTATACACACACGCGCCCTGAAGCCCTGCTACAGAGGCACCCGTCTCGACAAGAGACATGATGACGAATATTTGACTTTTCAGGAGGGGACTTGTGAATGATATATGTTGAAGGGTGAGAGGTGATTTCTGAACGGACATGATGAATCCGGGTAATGAATAAGGTTGAGCATGAGACTGTACTATCACTGTCAAGGCCATGGGCGGCTATTACTGTATGATTAGTTTTCATCATCTAGACTAGCTCTTCGAGTGAGTGGTCAGGGGACCTGATGAGATGAATATTTTGTCAAATTATCTACTGGGCCGCATCCTGTGACTTGATCAGCATCACACCTCATGTGCCATGATAACAGCCTCATTCACAAACACACAACAAACGAGCCTCATTTACATCATATTTCTTTTTCTGTTTATGCTGTTTTTCTGTCTTTGCCCATGTACACTACACCCCCCACAAAGTACTTGACCCAATCCATCCATGCCGAGTTGCCATCATCCCTTACAGATGAGCCCATAAGCCCAAAGGCGATTCCAAATACCATGCCACTCAAGTATAACAGCAATCATGATCCTTGTCTTCGCCTTCCGAGGCCGTGCCCGATTACCCTTCCAGAATGCTAATCCCACAAACACAGCCCGTTGCTCCTCCCATGTTCCCGAATGACGCGCTTGTTTTTGGTAATGTGCCAAGAGCCCAACGCTACAGATGCTCCTAGAGTTGATTTCGTGGTGTGGCCGTCCTTCACGGCAGTGGTAGGATGTTCTCCTTGTCTGGAGATAGACGAGACATTGGCGCCCCAAATACATAGCTCGTCGGGGGCGCGCTTGCTGGTGAAGCCATTCGCGAAAGCGGCGTCTGTCTTGAGAGGGTGGTGAGGTATTCAATCGCCTCCAGTCGCTTCGCCTGGAATGCTCGACTACGTTCACGCTCCCGTTCCACATGAATCAGGCGTTCCTCCCAATCCGCCTTGATCTGCTCGCCCCTCTTCTTCCTCTCAGCCACGTCCTTGACCCGCTTCTCTGTCTTCTGACAAGCAGCGTCCAGCTTTTGAGCAAGGGCTGGGGGAGCCAGTCTGGGTGACTTGTCCTCTCCGCGTTCTTGGGCAGAAGCGCCCCAGAAACACCGAAAGACGAGCGTGGTTTGCTTGCCGTTGCCGTCCAAGCCCCAGATTGCTACCGAGTCCCCATTGTAGACTCGAGCCCAGTGGTGTGCTGGCCCGCTGTGGTTCTTAGCATCAGACGAAGCAAGCAAGTAGCCATTGATGTGAATTCCAACCGAGGCCTTTGTCGAGATGTAGAAGCAGTACGAGTTCGGGTCTCCTCCATTTCGAAGCCACGGAGGGGGCACCCTGGCCGGGTCCTTGGCTGGGTCAAAGCCGTCTCCGTCTCTCCAAAGTAGCAGTTTCAATGCGTACTTGGGCACTCGCGCGTCCAACTTGTCCTCAAACACTTCAGTGTTCGCCGGTCCACGCCCGAATGACACCAACGTGTCAGTAACAGGAAAGGAGATGGGGAGACATGACTGAGGGTGGGACTCGAACAACCCGACGGCTTGTCTGTTGGGCTCCTCTTCTGGAACTGGCACAATGATCGGGGTGTGCACAGGAAGGGTGTCGGGGATCTGAGAGTTGTCAACGGGAGCCGCAGTTGGTGGGAACTCCATCACGTCATCAGTCGTGCCCTGGTTCTCAAAAGTCAGAGGCATCCGTGAAGTCGACCGGCCCTGTGCGACTCGTCCTCCTGCCCGTGGAACAGGGGGAAAGTATTTCATAGCCAGACCCCAGAGCGGAGTCTTGCCTGGCGCAAACTCCTCGCTCCTCTCGACAGCAGCCTGTCGAAAGGCGTTGTATTGAAGGTGAGTCATCTCCGGGTAGTTGAAATGCCAGGTCGCCTTGTCCTGCTCCCAGAAGCCCTGCTTGTTGTAGGGGCCGTCGAGTTGTCGTCCTGAGCCCAGTCTTTCGATTTGGGGCACCTGGGCCAGCAGTTTGTACTCCTCCACATTCTCATTTGCCAGGTTCTCGATATTGTTCTCCGACTTGAGCCTCTTCATAGTAGGCTTTCCAACCGGCGTACTGTCGAACTCATCGCTTGTATCCTGTGAAGGGGGCTTGCGTTTGCTAGTGTTAAACTCTGCCGACTGCAGAGAGTAGTTCGAGGGTGCAAGGTTCTGCACGACGGACTCATTGCCACCCAGACTCTGAGAGGCCACGTCTTCCACCAGACTCTGCAGCTGATCATCTGACTGATTCTGGGCGATAGAAATGTTGGTTTGGCGATGAGTTCGGCGGCTCCTGCTCCTTGGCGTTGCAGAATCATCCGACTGATAGGCTTCGTCCACATCCTTGCCTAGGATTTCTGTTTGCCCTCCGCTGAGGTTGCTCGCTTGCAGGTTGAGCAAGTCTTCCGGGATAACTCCTGAGCTTCCAATCGCAGAGATGCCCACTTCGCCAAACAGTCTCGGCTGCTGCGTCTCTGGTCGCCCACTGAGGTTCTCTTTTTCTGATTCCTCGCCCATGGAGTCGCTGATCCTGTCTTCCTCGAAGTGACGCTGCTGAAACTGAGAAAAGTTTCCAAGCAAATCCTCATCCTCTGAGATCTCATCGAACGACTGTGACACGCTTATTACCGACTCCATCCCAGTGGACCACGGATGATTCTCCAGCTCCTTGACTGTTGCACGGTGCTCTGGCCGTCTCTGAAGCATTCTGCAAAGAAACTCGATGGCGTTTTCTGAAACATCGTTTCGCTGCAGAGGCACAATGTTCAGCCGGGTAGTCATAATCTTGTGTAACAACTCGGAATAGCTAATCCCGCTCTTGACGGGATAAGGAGGCGAGCCCGTCAAAGTATAGAATAGCACACCGCCCAGGGACCAAATGTCAACCGCGTGGCTGTATCTCTGACGGGGTGCACGCCGCATCCTCTTACCTCGACTACGCACTCCGTTGTCGTCATACTCCTCATACTCAGTGTACACCTCTGGGGCACAGTAAAGCAGCGTTCCGCAAAACGTTCGCAAGAAGGTCTGCTCGCTGTCCACCATTTTTGACAGGCCAAAGTCGGTAAGTTTGAGATCAATAGGGTTCAGCGAGTTGATAAGAATGTTGTCGGGTTTGACATCTCGATGAGTGATGTTGTTGGCATGCAAGTATCCCAGAGCGCTCAAGAGTTGTGCTGACATGGTCCGAACGACGCCTTCGGTCAAAGCTCCCTGCTCCGAGATGAGTTTGCCCAGGTCTCCCCCTGGAACGTATTCCATGATGATAATGAGCAACCGGTCATCCCATTCAAAGTGCTCTATATAGCGTACGATGTTGGGCTACAAACTCGCGGTCAGTTTCAGTAGGGACATGAGAGCAGCCTTGAGAACTCACATGTTGTACCCGCTGCATAATTTTCATCTCATTCTCAACCTTTTGATCCAACACGCCGTTCTTGATGAACCGACGCTTCTCGAGCTCCTTGGCGGCATATGGCAGACCGTCGTATTTGGAAGTCACTTTGTGAACCACGGCGAATGCTCCCTTTCCAATCGTTCCGGTTCGGTTGTACTTTCCGGAGCCCGTCCACTCCCGTTGAGTCTCTCTCCTGTTGCGTGGTGATCGCGCGTTAGCTTGCGCGATCTCGCCAGTCCCTTCTCTCTTAAATTGGGCCTGGACGGGATCCTTGAAGAGGTCAACATGACCACCGGGCCCAGGGGTGATGGTTTCGGTCTGGCGCTTCAACTGATGGCGCACGAAGAAAGCTTCGACCTTGTCGGTATAAGCCTGGTCGTACTCGTTGTCACGGCGCGGAATGCGGACACGGAAGGTAAGGTCCCTAGCCTCCTGGTGAAGGTAGACTTTGATGATGGAGCCAGAGGTCAAGACCCATTTTGTCTGGGGAGGATTGGTGTTTCCTCTGGCGTTCGGGTTGCCATGGGCGGTCAGCAGATTGCCATCGGCCCAAGTACCGTTGGTAGATTGATCCTCGATCATGACCGAGCCATACTCGTTCACATAGATGCGAAAATGAATGTTGCTGACTCTCTTGAGCGGATCGTGCTTGAACACAATATCGCAACGCCCTGGGTTGCGACCAAAGACGAAGCCGGCGGCAGGGTTGTTGAGCTGGGCTGAGAGACGCAGGATGATGGCATGGCTGCCGGTATTCGTCGGGTTGGCAAGGAAGCGACCGGCCTGGTCCTCAAAGTCATAGTCCGGTTCGACACCGTCCGCCTCGTCCTTACCGATGATGTGAGGAGAGCCCTCGCGGACCAGACGCTGCAGCTCGAGGCGGGCCGAGTCGGAATGGGGGTAGAGGACGCATATTATGTCGGAGATGTCTTCGTCTGAGAAGCCCGAATTCTGCTTCCCAACTCGGCGCGGGTCGAGGACATTCTGGGTTGCTGTTGGGGGCCTAGGTCAGCCTGGACAAGAGTTGGATCGAGTTGGAGGGGAACCATACCTTGCGTGGGCTCGTCGCCGTCCATTGGGAGCGACCCGAGCAGCCTACGCCGCGAAACGATGCCAGATTGCCGTTTTGGAAGTTATCGAAGGCTGCAGCGGTGCAAGAGAGTTGCGCGGCGGCCGCAGGCGCAAACGTTCAAGGCGGGAGGTTTGGGCGCAGGCAGGATCGATCGCTTTCTGGACGTGGGACAAGCTGGGGGAAGCTTTGGTTTATCCCTGCTCGGTCGCGTCGGAGTTGTCTTGCGCGAGGAAGAAGAGTAAGTAAAAAGAAAACAAAAAAGAGGCAGAGAGAGAAGTATGGAGGAATCGAGAGCCAAGAGAGGGGAGCGGGATGGAAAAAGAAACCACAAGCACCGAAGGAAGGGACGAGGGACGTCACGACAGTCTAACGAGTTCCCGTCCTTTAGTGGCCCTAGGCTGGTTGGTTGGCTGGGTCCGATCTCTCAGTGAAAGAGGGCCTGGGAGCCTCCCCAGGCATGGAGGAAACCTATCAAATGGATCCATTTCACCTTCAGCTTCACCTGGTCAGCACTTCGGGTCCTTCACAGGTCAATTAGGCACCCTCTAATGTGTCCTTGGGGGCCGCCTCTTTAGCGACTCCTGGCGCCATGAACCGCCTACAAAAGCAATTCCTCAGCGGCGGGGAAGCGAATCGAGGTGCCCGGGCCGTGATCACCAACGAAAGACCCCTGCGGTACTTGGTGGATGCCTCAGCAACCAAGCTCATCTGATTACACAGAAACCAGTCTTTGTCAACAGGGTCACGTCACGTTCTCTTCTCTTCGCTTCTCCCGAATCCACGCGACGGGAGTCAAGTCCGCGAAAAAGAAACCCGAGGCGCGTCCAAGTCACGCGCATCGTCACAGCCTACGGGACAAGCCCCAGCCAACCTCAACGGTCAGCCGCCATAGACAATGTCCGCCCTCGAGACTCGCCTTCAGAGTCGGCCTAGATAGAAAAAGTCACTGGACACTGACGCCTGCCAGGGAGTCTCAGGTTCGCCCGCGCCCCACAATCTCCACCGATCGAGAGGCCACCAGGGGCTTTGGTCGATGGCTTCATCCGAGGCAGGCCAGCCTCTAACAACCACTCGCTCGACGCCGCAACCAACGTTGACAACTCAATTGTCCCGGCCTGGGAAAGACGTCCTACTTGAACTGATACTTTCTCTTGCCTTCACCAACAGAGAGAACGTCCATTGTCCAAAAAATACTAGATTCAACATGCATCTATCTTGTTTATTGCTTTTCCTAAATAAATGCAGATGCTTCCTATACCCACCATAATATGCAAGGCTGCTCTGCTTCTCGACCGTTGCCGTCAAATCATTCGCTCTACTCTTACACCCTCCAAACGCCCGTGTATGATATGCATGCATGCAGTGCCTGCTCCAGATAGTCTTCCCATGTTCATGATTTTCCATAGACATTGGCAAACTGCATCTAGCTAGAGACCCCATCTTGTCAATTTCGCTCCATCATCATTCATAACTTAAAATGCCTGTCCCTGGTGCTGCGGGTGGACATTGCGCGGCGCCTGTTGGGATCCGGGTGTCGGGCCGTACTGACCCTGTGGCGGCACGAACCGGGGGTCAACCTGCTGCTGTGCCCGGAGTGGCCGCGAGAAACTGGCTGATTGTCCGTAACCTCCCGCCTGCTGAGATCCGCCGTACGGCATTCCCCCGGCGCCATACTGACCGCCCCCTGGACCCATGGCGCCGTATGCGGCTCCCATCTGCTGCTGCTGCTGCTGATAGGCCTGTTGCTGATACGCTGCTTGCTGTTGAGCCATTTGCTGCTGCTGTGCCAGTTGCTGCTGCATCATTTGCTGTTGTGCCATCTGCTGCTGAGCCATCTGCTGCTGAGCCATCTGCTGTTGTGCCATCTGTTGTTGAGCCAGCTGTTGCTGGTGCTGCTGAGATATCTGTTGCTGATATGCCATGGCAGCTTGTTGTTGCTGTCGATGGTTGATCGCATTCTGTACCGCCTGGCTGCTCATCCCCTGCTTCATCTGCTGCTTCTCCCGTTCGCGGGCCTCGATGGCAGCGACCAATCCTGAGCCTGATGAGACTTGCCTCTGATGTCCTAGCATGGCGGAGCCTTGAGATCCCTGTCTTTGATGCCCGTGCACACTAATCAATGGCGCTCCTGTGAGACGAGCAACCTGCTCCTGCTCGCGAGCGCTGAGATGAGTGGGTGCATCTCCCGAGCTAGCAAAGTTGAGAGCCGAGTTCGCGCCGCGTGACCCGGGACGAGAGAGCAAGTCGGCTGAACTACTCCGTGAATGTCGACCTGAGCCGCCTTGAAGGCCTTGAAGCATGTCTTGAGAACTGGTACGCTTCATCGATGGGCCGGGCGTAGTAGGTCGACCTCCACTCAGTGTGTTGCCAGAGGCGCTGCGAGCATGGGCCGCTCTCTGCTGTACAAACTGCTCAGCACTAAGGCCTTGAGAGCCGGACGGTGCTGCTGATGCACCTGGCTGCCATGCCATCACTCGCTTCATCTCTTCGGAATCTTTGCGTCCGTGGGATCCATGGGATCCTTGAGATCCGGATGACTTGTGTGCTGGCGGCGTTGGTCGTTGGTCCGCAGGGGAATAAGGCCTCTGAGCCGGGTCGGATCCAGGGGTCAAAGCACCTGGTGTTCTGCTCCGCTGTTGCGAAGCGCCGTAGTTAATGGTCGGCCCAAAGTTGATCGCTGGAATGTCGTAGCCGGCGTCCCGTGGCATTTCAGGCTCGTCACTACCACCGACTGTCTTGAGAACTCCAGCGCGAGGTCGCTCCACAGATTTCTTGGTTTCAGTAGACTTGTGGGTACTGGCATAGTCGATGCTGTTCACAGAAGAGTTGTCATCGTAATGGCTGCTCTGGCCGCTCCTGGTGCTGCCCTGTCGTTGAGGTGGAGGCGGCCTTCTATCAGAGTTTGGGGTGCCCTCGCCGCCAGGTCGGCGGCCTTGATCAAAAACATAGTGATCGATAATCTCATTGGCTGTCACGACACTGCTAGTTGACATGGTTGACGCCTTAGGCTCCTCAAAATTCGGCGCTTCAAAAGTCGGTACTCTCTCAGGCACAGGCTTTCGATGGGCCATTTGCATGGGAGGTCCATGTTGCCCAGGAGGTCCAGGGGGGCCAGGGGGGCCGGGAGATCGGCCTGGGCCTGGCCGAAAATTGCCGTAAGGTCCAGGTGGCTGTTGGCCATGGCTTGGCGGTGGGGGTCCGTTGCCACGGGCCCGGGGATCCGAGGGTCTTCGGCCATCGAGACCGGGACCTCGGGGGTCTGAAGGTCTTCGGCCATCGGGACCGGGACCACGGGGGTCTGAAGGCCTCCGTCCGTCAGGTCCAGGACGACGAGGATCTGAAGGCCTCCGGACATCAGGTCCGGGGTGGCGGGGATCTGAAGGTCGTCGTCCATCGGGTCCCATATCAGGTCGGCGATTGGGGTTTTGCGGATGAGGGGAGCGTGGAGGGCCCATACCTGGGGGCATGGGAGACCGCTTACCGTCCGAGGTTCCAGGTCGGGAGTTCGGTCCACGCGCATAAGGGCTCGGAGGTCCGTAGGGAGACTGGGCTAGGGGTGATCGAGAACGCTGTTTTTGAAGATTGAGCGGTGGTGGGAGGTTGTTGGAGGAGGGATCCTGGTTTGGTGGACTTAAAGCTTCACGCGAGCGGTTGTCGTTAGCAGATATCCCTACGGAGTTGGCGTGTGATTGAGGTACCGATGGTCCAGATCTCGCAGCGTCCATCTCGCCTTCTCGTGGAGAAGGATTCGAATCATTTGGTCCGCCCAAGCCTCCAGCCGTAGCAAGCTGGGCAAGTGTGGAGCTGGAAAGCCTGCTGTTAGCCCGCCGGAGCTCGGGAGAGTGGTACGCCTTGCTGATGGGCCGGGCCTGAGGCCCATGGTTGAAAGCCGGGGGTCGCGAAACAGGCTCCGGAGTGTGCATCTTTCGTATGCCATCCAAATCTCTCAAAGGGGGCGAGCCTGAAGCACCCCGGTTGTGGTCATAACCGTTGCTCTCGGTGGGCGCCTGGTTCTGATATTGACCGCCGACAGGAGTTGGGCCACGCTGGGGCGAGCCAGAAGAGGGGCTGTTGCCATTGAAATCATGACGAGGAGGTGGAGGGCCGGCCAAATGGTTGGGATCAGAGGAGTTGCGACCATGGCTACCTTGGCCAAAGGCCACTCGTGATGGATCAGCAGGTGCAGAATCCGTTCGCGTGCGCTCAGTCAGGGAGAACGAACGCGAGGACCTGGTAGGACCTTGCTGGTCTTGAAACCCGATTCTCTGCTTCGCACCGTCTCCAAAACTCAGCCTGACACTCTTCCGACTGTTACTGCGAGATCGAGTAGTCGGAGCATCATCCATGGCATTCATCCTTGTCCCAGTCGCTTCCTTCAGCTTCTTTCTCCAGTCTCTCTCGCCCCAGTTGGAGCTACCATCTTCGAGAATCAGGTTGGAGACGTCGAGGTTCTCAAGGTAACCGTAACGTGAACTCTTGGGCATGGCAAACATCAGAGATCGGGAGTCGAGGACACTGGCAACGAGCTTTCCTGGACGGCCGTAAAGGCCAAAGGTATCCCAGGTGGGGAAGAGGAACCGCAACAACATCTCGAAGCCAGTGACGGCTGGGTGAGTCTCGGGCATGATGAAGACGAAGCCCTCGGTAGACGAAGGTGGGTCGGTGTGGATAGCAATGTTGCCCTCAATCTTGAGCAGCGTCGAAGCGTCGATCAGTGACTTGGCTTGAGGATAAATGGCATATGCCGAGTAGGCGTCCGTGATCGTCGCAATCGGCTGAGCCTTCTTTTGCTTCTTGCCGTCCTTGCGCTGGTCGTAAAACTTGATGTCTCCCTTGAGAGTTGGGACTGATGAACGGTCATATGGCGACCTCTTCTTCATCTCCTTCTGGAGCTTTGCGTACTCCTTCTCGTCGGGGGGTGTAATGACACACCAACATCTCCTCCAAGGAACACCGGCACCGAAACGGACCCTAACCCATTCTTCGGTCTTAAACCGTGACCTCTCCATGACGACGCCAATGTTGTTGAGTGTTTTGCCCTTGCCAGCAATGAGGGCACCAGTATAGGCCTCTTGCATCGTGGAATGCTCAAACATGGCGAGCCGGATTCCAGCAGTCCATTGTAGCAGCGAATGGCGCGAGTTGAAGTGAAGAAGATAGCGGTTCCTTCCGGCTGTTGAGATGCTCAGAATGTTCTGTAGGGGCTGTTCCTCGCTAGATCTCGTAGGCAAAGATTCGATCTGTTGCAGTCGGTGTCAGTCTTCTGCAAGTGGCAATTCGCATGCGTCAAGGAACAGGGCCAATTACCATCTTAATAGACGCATCTGTCAGGTTGATGAACTTGGGCAGGACCTCGCCATCCTCACCGGCGGCATCGAGCTCGGCGGCGTCCCATAGTGACAGGACGGTGCCCACGAGTTGGGCAAAGCATTCGGTCCAGGTTCTATCAGGGTTCGGACGACCCTCTATCAACTAGTTAGCCCAAAATGCACGTGTGAATGGGCCGCCTCAAGTGGAGGGGGCTTGGCGGTAGGGGCTCTGTGGGGAGGGGACGAGAGGATGTGCGAGATCAAGCATACGTGTATTCTGGTCGTCGAGTTTGAGGAAGTATCCTTCCTGGTACAGCTTGTTGGAATGACTGTTGAGGAAGGAAAAGATGGGCTGAAGCTCCGGAATCGTGTCCTCTGTAATATCCATGATGGGCGGTTGGTGTGCTAAGACCATAGATGGGGGTCGTGATGAACTGCGTCGACGAGGTGGAGTATCAATAGGTGAACCGCTCACAGGCGTGCCATAATCTGGTCGTGACGGCGGTGTGGTTGGTCGAGAGATGTCGTTGCTGACTCTGTGATCGGGGAAGGGCTCGTTGGCAGAGGTGGTCTTGCGGTGTCCGTACGGCGAGCCGGACGGTGGGGATGATGGAGGCGGTGTCTTTGTGCCCGCAGAGAACTGGGACATGAAAGAAAGGACTAGATATTCAACCAACAGGTTAGCACCAGGACGGGATGAGGTGAGATAATATGGCTTCCCAGGGAGCCGAGACCAGAGGGAGGGAGAATGGAGTCCGGCCGGGTCGGGTCCCTTGGGCTCAGGGACCCTGCTGAACGGGCTGCCAGTAATCCCCTGAATGTGCTAGCCCAGGGAATTTTGGGCCGGCGCCAGTGGGACTTGTGTGTTCATTCCCCCGCCGTAGCGAGAGCGGTGCACGCCCAGAAGACCCGACTTGTCCCCCTGCGGCGGGTGTCGCAGGCGGCAGCGGGGAGCGTCAACTGCCCGGCCAGTGGGCGCCGGGCAGGGACCGCTAGTGCCACCGGGTGGACGCTCTCTCGTCTCGGCGCGCACGTCCACCATCTGCTGATGGCGCATGCGAAGAGCAGCCCTGACGGGCGGACAGGGCCAGAACTGGAATGGGGTTTTTTACGAATGCACGAATACGCACCTCGATTTCGACCCATGTTGACGAAGCAGCCGGATCAACCGGGGCAGATCTGTGAGACAGGAAATGAAAATCGAGGCAGTTAATCCTCGCTCGCTCGGCGGGAAGGGAGAGACCGTCCAATTGACCGGGCTGCACAAGGGATGCCCAGAGCAAGGGGAACGCCGAGAGATGAAGGGGTTGCGCCAGCCACGACGATGACGATTTGCGTTGTCGTACACGGATGGACAAGTGTCTGATAGTTAAGTATTGCTTGTACTCGACGATCGGCCAAGTCAGGGCGAAAACGAAACCGACAAGCAAAAAAGTAAAGAGGCCAAGCAGCCCTTGCGTTCTTGGGACGTGGGTAGACGATTATTGTACGTTGAGACTCTAGACTCCCTTTGGTGCTCGGCGCCGGTCTGTATCCATCAAAAGGTGGTGCTGCGGCGGATGCGTCGGACGACTGGCATGTCAGTTCTTAGCCGTGTGCCAAGGGTAAAAGGACATCCAGCCTGCAATATGGCAGTTGGGACGCGATGGATGTACAGGCGACAGCGATACACGGCAAGACAGGCGACACAGGGCTTGGCTCTGCTGCAGGCGGTTAATATAATCACTGAATACGCGGGACAAGGTGGCCGGCGTCGGGCTTGGAGGATCGTCGTCGGGTCGGTGGTGGTGGGGGTGGGAATGCGTGCGTGCGTCCTCCGGAGCTGCGGGCTCCCGTAGCTTAAATCTGTTCGAGGAGGCTGGCAAGATCCGAGCCAGAGGTTTTTCTTGGAAGGTGAAAGAAGGAGGGTTGTCCCAAACCAAGATTTTCTATGTCGCGATGTCCGGCCGGCGCGGGGGTCCCTCTTTTAAATCTTGCGAGCTGGAGCACGAGACGCGCGGAAGGAGCGGGAGGAGGGTCCAGTCCAGTTGCGTACGTCTTTCTTGCTTGCTTGCTCCGTCCGTCGATGGGATGGTCTGTCTTTGAGTGGTGACGGGCCAAAATGTGGTCGACCAAGATGGCATACGTCACCGACGAGCGGTCGCGGGCTGGGCGAGAAGTCTAAGTGCACGTCCAGTACCGAACGCCCTCACTAAAATGACCCTCTTTTCACCAAGTAGGCGATAGCAATGTCGGTGAGTCGAGTGACAGACTGGCTGGATGCGACAAAGGATGGTGAAAGCAGGGACCGAGCCAGAAACAGTCAAAAACGAAAAGGTTCACAAAGGAAACAACAGAACGAGGCCGGAAGAGGGAGGGGATGTTACATGTGTGGGAGAATCACCAGGGAGGATCATTCTTTCTCTAAATACTTTTAGGTCGGCGTGTCAAATACGGCCGTCATGAAACGAAAATAGAGTCACGAAAACGCAGAGCAGGTACGAGATCGGGCGTGTGCCTTCCCTCTCCGAACCGTAGAGGCGACTGAGTGGATGGCATGGCAAGAGAAATCTCATGTATAAGCGGGCTGTTGTCATGTATGCGATGAGGGAGATGCCACCCAACCATCCCAGCAATGGCCCCAGTTATCCATGATCCAAACAAGATCCAGACGTGCGTGGTGCAACATGAGAGACGGTGCGCGTCTGCGTATCTTGGCGCCAGCTATTCCAGGTTTCATGACGCTCTTCGAGACGGCTTTTCCCTGGCCCAAGCACACGATACACCAGCAGCCAAGCCATGGCACAGCACAGCACGGCACGGCACAAGAAGGTGAATGGCAAAAGCCTTCTCTCACTCTTGTCTGTCTCACTGAGTTGCCGGCAGTAGGTTGGTTACCTTGCCGCTGCAGTCGTTGCCGCCGCTCCACTGAGGCCGTCGTCTTCATCATCGCCCAGAAAGAGAAAACGAGAAGGCTTGCAAGCAGTGGCTAGGATCCCCCCAGTCATGAGGTGGAGTCCCACCATGGCATGGATTCGTCGTCACTGACGCCAGTTCCCAATCGTCGGGGCTGTCGGTCGTTCAATGTTACTACCGTCGTCCCCACGCTCCGCCCAAGCCTCAGCGATCTAGAGCCAGCCACTCTGGTTCGTCATCAGTTTTACCGCATGTTTCGCACTGCTACTGTCGAGTCCGCTTCACTGGGCTCGCTGGCTCACTACCGCGCTGGTCGAAACCGCGCCGAGCCGGGGTAGAAGCCGTCTCTCGTATTGCTCAGTGGTGTCCTCTGCCAAGCCTCAACATCATGTCTCTCGGTGACGCTGCTCCACCATCCCGCTGTCTGTCAGTGCGTCTCGAGGCGCCTGAATGCCGCTAAAACGTCCACTCAGCGCGACAAGGGATCCTGCAAGGCGAAAAAAGCGGGCTCTGATAGTGCTTCTACGTCCGCTCTAGTTACGGGTCATGTAAAGCTTGGCACACCGTCGAGCAGCCTTTTTGCCAGAATGTGTTTCCCGTCTTGCGTCAGGATATTGGATCTACCTTGGCAATTTCACAAATACCAGACTTTGAAATGAAGTGTACTTGGCAACCTTCTCCTCATCTATTGGCTGAATACCCAACACGATCGTAGATGCTATCTCCAAGCTACTCAACAAATAGATTCTCATTTTCCACGCCTTCTCTTTGACTAGAGTGTTCTGGACCTCGAGCGGCCGCCAATCCCATATCCTAGCCTGCGCAAGGGCTTCCCATGGAAACAAACCAGGGGTCATCTCACACGGAAACAAACCTGGAGAAGTCAAGACGACGATCCAGAGTCAAAGGAAAGTTACTCTGTCCCGAATTCCAAAGTGTGGACTCTGTGGAGGCTGTGCGCACTCTCACCACTTGGCAATGGCAGGATACGCAGGACATACGGCATGACCGGAGGGAACCCTTTGGTGTCCTCCGCGTTGCTGTTCACCCTGAGTCTGACGGGCGTGTCATGCATAATGCGGCGTGGAAATGCATCCAAGATACCACATCTTGGTGCTCCAATTCCCACACAAGCATGTCAGGGCAAGATTAATCGCCAAACCCACCCGGCAACATCGGCTTCCCCTTAACCATGCATGCTCACTCAGCCGCCAACGACACGCCCAGAGTTCCAATCACGACGAACCTGGCGTATTCGCTCGCCGGGCGATTGACATCAAGGGCCAAGAGCTTGCGCGTCAAACAATGGGGAATCACTCAGTCTTGATTGTAATCGGCAATACCTCCAAAGTCTTTGCGTACTACGGTACAAGCCGGCAACCCCCCCGTGCCATCAGCCAGGTTCCACCTTGTTTGATCGTCAGGCATTTGAGAGCCGACAACTCACTCACCCTCTGGTCTAGTTCAACCATAGGTGCTACGTATATGATACAGGCAGGCGCTCATGCTTGCTGGGATCACGTCCACATGGAGGTCGACATGATCGGGTCACCCGGCGCTACTGGTGCAAGGTCGAGAGAATTTCAAGATAACCCCAAATTGGGAAATGGGCCTCTGTTGGCTCCAGTTGAACATCACCATTTATCCCAACCCCTTACGTCATGTCTTCGGTTTGCTCCTAAAAACCAATTTCAGTGATAGTTCTCATTCGTTTGAGTCAGTGCGTTAATATGTGTGGAAAAAGATGGCTCGCCTTGACTTACGTAGTATACGAATATTAATAAATAACCTTACCTCATATAAGTATACGATGCAACTAAACTACCCCTAAATCTTAAAGTTTTCGCTTCATTATCATCTTCAATACGAAAACTCTCTCAGTAGCATTGATAATATGCGATGGGTGAACTTCTCCATCTGCATGTGCCCCCGATATTTTTCTGCCTACCCTACCGTTGAAGCGCATGAAACTATGGGCTATAGCGTGCTGCTCATGAGACCATCTTCGTAGGAACTATCAAGGACCAGGTTAAGACGTGATAGAAGGAGTCCCAATAAAATGCGTCATCTAGCAGACTTCGTTTCATCGCCGATGTTGATGGCTTGCTGAAGGGGTGGAGGGCATCAATATCATTAGGGCGACTTGCGGTCGCGATCCTCCATTCTTGGCACTGGATTGATCACCCGGATCTGGTTCATATAAGGGGTGGCACTCTTCCACACAGGTACACCTTATTTGTGATCTTCAGGTTGGCGTTTCATGACGTGTAGATGCTCGCATTTTGCGATTGGCATAACACGTGGTGCCTCCAGATGCAGATTCCAGGGTGCTTCCATTTGACACGATTATTGTTTTATTGCTGTCTTTTGTCTTTGGCTGCCCCAGGGCTGTCGCTTTGGGTCACGCAAGACCAGAACAGTGGCACATTACTACTTGTGACCCTCTCCACCATGACCGCAAGACATATCCATCATTGACATCATAGAGGCTTCTTGGCTCTACCGGTTGTCCAGCTTCCCCAGATAACCCTCTCCCTCAACTGTTTCTCAGCTGTTGAGAATATGGGGTAGCCCCAGGTTGGGTGAGGCGACGCCATGTGCTGCTCTGATTGGGCGCTGCACCCTCACGGACGATCCCCGAGGCTCAACTTTTCGAGGACAGCTTCTTACAAAAGCAGCAGGTCGACCGCAGGCCACAGAGGAGCCCGTCCCCCTTCAGGGAGCGATATAGGGGAAATTTTCACCATGAGCCCCTCGGCTTAGCCGTCCCTTTCTCGGTTGGGGTCAACAAGGGGTTCGGTTTCCAGCGGGAGAGGGCAGAGAGTTGCTAGTGTTTCTGAGCCACTGGTCGCCCTGACTCAAAAGTTGTCTGTCTGTTCTGGATGACGCCCTTCCAGGTTTTTGGTGCGGTGCGGTATCGGGCTCATCACGTGTCCTTGTCTGTGATCTAATCTACCTTGCCTGGTATCTCGCGATTCGGTCGCCCAGACCACTACTTGGATCGCTACCTATCTTTGGTCATCTCTCTTGTAGAGAGCAAAGCAGCAATCCCATCACAGGTTGCGGCCAGCAACTCCACGGGGCTGCGCCGGGCTTTCACAGCTGGAATGCCCAGTCCACCATCTTCAACTCTGGCGGCCCTCCCGACAACCTTCCTACCATCGCTCACGGTGCGACGCCTGGCACACACGACGACATGGCGGCCATGTCGCGAGAGGTGGTTCGCTTCCGCAGCGACACCGCTTTCACATAACCCTCCCGTCTTGCCCTTTCGATTCGAAACTGGCATCGGTCTGTTCGCTAAACGAACACCCCGCCCGTTCCCCCCGCCCTTTCTCTCCCCTCCGTCTACGTCGTTTACAGATCCTCTGAGTACTCATCACCGGAGCCGCGACCGTCGCGCTTTCGTCAACGGGGAGCTCATCAGAGGCAAGACGAACGGCGACGATGCTGTCTACGCCAGCGATTATTTCATCTGTGCCAACGACGGTGTGGGAGCCTGGGCGACCCGTCCAAGGGGACATGCTGGGTACATTTCCGGACAACTTCCGAAGTTATCATAACTTTTACTGACATTGGTGTAGACTCTGGTCAAGACTGATCCTTCATTTCTGGTCGGCTGCTATTGAGAAGCAGCGCATCCGCTGTCTCTCGTCGGAGCCTCCCCAAGAACCCGACCCTGTTGCCAGTCTACAGACCGCATACGAACAAACCCTCGAGGCGACAACATCGCACGACTGTCTGGGCACAACGACGGCCTGTGGCGCGCAGTTGCACTTCAAAACCTGCCCAGACGACGAGGCGCAAATATCACCTGTTCTCTACGTAACTAATGTCGGTGACTGCAAGGTCATGGTCCTCCGGCCAAGTGCCGAGAAGGTGGTTTACAAGACTGTGGAGCAGTGGCACTGGTTCGACTGCCCGCGGCAGCTGGGGACCAACAGCCCCGACACGCCCAACGGCAATGCAGTTATGGACAAGGTCGATCTGGAAGTTGGCGACATTGTGCTTGCGATGAGCGATGGGGTGATCGACAATCTCTGGGAGCATGAGATTGTAACAAGGATACTCAAGAGCGTTAGGGAATGGGAGTCTGGAGAGCACGCAGAGGCGCATCAAGGTGATCGCACCGGTGGTCGCAACGGAGGGATGAGGATAGCGGCGCAAGATCTTATGGCTGCTGCAAAGGAGATTGCCGTGGATCCTTTCGCCGAAAGCCCATTCATGGAGCATGCGATCGAGGAAGGCTTGGCAAGTGAGGGTGGTGAGTACCAGCGCAGTTTGCTTTGTCCAAGACAGCCCGACTAACATGACTAGGAAAACTCGACGATATCAGCGTCGTCGCAGCCCTCTGCGTTAAAAACGAGATCTGACGTCAATAGTCTCTTTGCTGGACAACTGAGACGCTCTACAGAGACTTGCGGTAGACTTGGGAGAGTGTCATGACATGCGGAATGATGCTCCGACTACAGGGTATACAGATAATTAGGCGGGCGCAATACGGGACCGGATAGTACTTATAATGAATGATGCTTGAGTGGGATTTAAATTACATAGAAGTATACTAAGATCAAGATATAGCATAAGTATACAAACCAGAAGAGAGCGGCAACTTAACATGATCATGGCCAAACTTTTGGTGTTAGTGGGATAGTGGGGCATGCAGATAGATGGGCCCGCGTCTTATCGCACGTGCCGCAGATTGGCCGAACTGATAAGAAATTTATTTTCTGTTGCTCGTCTTCAATGCCGTCGCATCCAGCTTGTTGCACTTCGGGCACTCAACTACCTCGTGTTCTATCCCGCCAATCGCGCATACAAAATGAGAGGCAAGAGGTCTAAACAGTACCGGAAGCTCATGGAGCAATTCTCCATGACCTTTGGCTTCCGTGAGCCGTACCAGGTCCTCGGTAAGTTGTCGCGACTTGCATTTGACAGGATGAAGCTTACCAAATTCAGTCGATGCCGAGATGGTGCAAGACTCTTCTCGCTTCAAGATGGATCTTGAGCCAGCATTGTCGAGGACAGTCCATGGCAAGGTTAAGCCCAGTATGTCTGCCAGCAAAGCGAACCTCGAACGAGTACTAACAACCCCAGTGATTACGCAGTGCGAGATTCGAAAACTCTATGCCAAAAGGAACGAGCCCGGTGTGAGCGCAGCCATTGATCTAGCCAAAACCCTGGAGCGAAGACGATGTGGTCACCATCCCGACGAGTACCCCGAGCCCTTGAGCACGCAGGAATGCCTCCGATCCGTTGTCGACCCCAAGAACACGAACCAGAACAAGCATCGCTATGTGGTTGCAAGCCAGGATCAGGATGTTCGGAGAATGCTACGGGGTATCAGGGGCGTCCCTCTGATCTACATCAAGCGAAGCGTCATGATCCTGGAACCAATGGCCGATGAGAGCGTCCAGGTCCGAGCACGCGAAGAGAGAAGCAAGTTCCGGGCTGAGCTCAAGAACTCACTGGGCAAGCGAAAGCGAGAAGACGGAGATTCAGACGACGAAAAGGATAAGGCTCAGGCTGGTGACGGAGAGGCACTGACGGCAGAAGAGCAAAAGAAGAAAAAGAAGAAGAGCTACGGCACCAAGGGACCGAATCCATTGTCAGTCCAGAAGTCCAAGAAGAAGCAAGAGGGGCGAAAACCAGGATCCGAGAAAAAGGAGGACACGCAAGAAGCCCCTGCCAAAAGAAAGAGACGGCGGAAGAACAAGGCTGCCACTTCAACGGCTGATCAAGGGGAGGCCAAGGCTGAACCTGTTGAGGCCACGGGGGAAGCGGAGAGTTGAGGCATGAAGTAAAAGATTGGTTGTGGCAGGATTCCAAGACAGGAATGTTGATGGAGGGGAGCACCACAAGCGAAGAACGTGTTCATATTGGCCTACTAGGAGGAGTATGCGCTGGTAAAGATACCCGAGGAATATAGCACAGGCGAAGAGGAGGCCAAGGGGCGTAATCAAAAGGGTCTAGGTTTTGTCACGAGCGTGTAATCCCAAAATAGAAGTCAAGATTATCTCAGACGCCAACAGCTAGACTTTAATTAGTGCCAGCACTGAACGATCAAGGTACTAAGACGGCACCCGGCAAGGACTTATTGCCTCGGGCATTTAATAGAAAAGACATCAAGGGTCACATGAGGCATGTGAGTGCGAAATTGGCCGGGGCTTGCAAGTGATGGCATGGAGTCGTGAACTGAAGTGATGGGAGACCCATCATGCCATCCTGGATGCATGCCCGCCCCCACTGAGAACTCACGAAACGTCCACTAAGCAGCCACTGAAGGTCCCGCCAGCCGCTACCATCCGCCAGGACCACCCGCCGCCGACTCAGCCATCCGATGGGCCCACCCCACCTAATGTCAAGTCATCCATCCTTCTTGAAGTCCCGTCCTGTCAATAGGAGGTTTCCAAGAGAGGGACGAGGGTTCATAAGTTAGCCCTTCTTTCTAACAACTCCGCTCAAGCCTTGACATTGGGGGGTGGTCTCTTTGGTCGATTCACCACCTACTTCATCCTGATTTACTCGCCAATCGGCCCCCAACACTGACCAGAGTCTCCTGTCTCGCAGCTACCGCGAGGGCCAGGGTCCGTCTACAGACTACAGCAAGTCCCCTGGGTCGAATGGTGACAGACCGCGGCCCTTTCGGTTCTCCCGATATCCGTTCCTCCTCAGCTCCTGTGTCGGCTTCTCAACGACTTGTCTCTACCCCAAAGAGACTTCCCTTTGGAACCGCAGGCGCCACACCCCGAATAGTGTCAGGGCCGACGAGACATCATGACCACACAAGCCGTCGAAGTGGATGACTTTGGCCTCCCCATTAGGCGTTATCCCACTCCCAAGATCGATGCACCTGTCGAGCCGACAACAGAAGAGAAGGGCAGCCCGGCCACAAGTGCTGTAGGCGGTGAGAAACCGAAGGCTCCTGACGAGAAAGGGGACAAGACTCCGACCACTGCCGTCCCTGAGGCCGCGAAGCCAGTCGATAACGATGACGATGACTTCAAGGATGCCCGCTCCCAACAGCCTACACCTGTCCAAGAACCGGCCCAGAAACCGCCTGCTCCACAGGAACCGCCTGCGCCGGTCGAGTCTAAGCCTGTGGAACAAACCAAACCCCCTGAGCCAAATACGGCATCCACCAGCGACTCCAAATTGAAGGAGCCCGCAGAACCACAAGCTGAGGCGATCGAGCTCTCGAAAAAGCCCGCGAATGTTGAAGTGGCGGTCGACAAAGAACAGTCAACCCATGCCAACGAGTCGAAATCGAATCCCCCATCTCCCACAGCCGCTCGGGGTCGCGGAACCAGCAATGCTAGCCACCGAGAGGGCGTCTCCGAGTTTTCTCATCAGCACATTTCTACAAAGGTCGAAGAAAAGGTTGATGAGGATGACGGGTGGCAGGAGATGCCCTCATACGCCAGATATAATATGTATAATGACGACAACAAATTGATTGCCAAAGAGTACGATCCCGAGGAGGACGAGAAATATGGCTACGCAGGGCTTGGAGGTGCCGGCAAGGGATATACCCGTGTCCTCATAGACGACGATGCCGAGTCGGCAACAAGCATGGACGACAATACACAGTATCTCTTCAGGCCCACCAACGGAACGAGTATGGTTGACGACGATGAGGGGCGTGATGCCATCTCCCAGATGCAAGCGACCAAGGATCTCCTCACAGAGGGACAGAGGGTCGCATACGTCGGCTTGGTACGTCTGGAGATCGTCAAGATGGTGAAGGAGGCAGAAACCCTAGAGACAACCAAGAAGACGAAAAAAGAAGTGGGCATCTCGGCCGAAGCCATGATGATGTGGGGACAAAAGATGATGCTCCGACTATACGCTCATATGGAAATCAACGAGGCAGAGCAGGTCATGATCGAGCAGCTCGCCGACCATGGAGTTATGCCCCAGGACCTGTCGCCGGCACTCAACACCAACTCGAGAGTGGCAAACCCCATGGCCGACGACGCCCCAGGAGGCACCTCGATGCCTGGCACGCCGTCACGGTTCTCGGATGACGAGACGCCGGCAGAAGCCCCTCCACCATATCAGGCCCCTGACAGCGAGGAACTTCCCGATGTCAAGACTCCCTCGCAGCTTCCAACAACTGCCAAAATCGATATCGACCTTCGTTGGACCGTCCTCTGTGATCTGTTTCTGATTCTAATCGCGGATTCGGTCTACGACGCACGTTCAAGGGTTCTCCTGGAGCGGGTTGGTCAGAGTCTTGATATCTCGTGGCTTGACATCTGCCGATTCGAGAAGAAGGTCACGGAAGCGTTGGAAATGCAGCAAGCCGCCGAAAAAGAGAATTGGAACGAAGACGAGCATACAGAGACCCGCAGGAAGAGGGCACTGACTCGACGTTACGTTATGATGGGCCTGGCTACCGTGGGTGGTGGACTGGTAATTGGTCTTTCGGCCGGACTGCTGGCTCCCGTTATCGGTGCTGGTTTAGCCACTGGCCTGACGGCCATCGGAGTGACGGGTACGAGTGGTTTCCTGGGGGGTGTTGGTGGTGCAGCCATCATCACATCGGGTGCGGCGACGACAGGAAGTATCATCGGTGGCAGGGCGGCCGGTCGAAGAACCGGTGCAGTCAAGACGTTTGAATACCGGCCCCTCCACAACAACAAACGTGTCAACCTTATCGTGACCGTTTCAGGATGGCTGACAGGCAAGGTGGATGATGTCCGATTGCCTTTCAGTACAGTGGACCCTGTTATGGGTGACTTGTATTCAGTACTGTTCGAACCCGAGATGCTTCGAAGTATGGGAGATACCATTAATATCTTGGCCACCGAGGTAAGTTTTATAATCCATTGTGGATTTGCCGGCAAGTTTGTCTAACACACAACAGGCCCTCACTCAGAGTATCCAGCAAATTCTGGGTGCCACCATTCTGGCCGCTCTCATGTCGGCACTGCAGCTGCCGATAATCCTTACCAAACTTTCATATCTCATCGATAACCCCTGGGCGGTTTCTCTGGATCGAGCTACATCTGCTGGCAAGATCCTGGCAGATTCCTTGCTCGAGCGTAACCTAGGAACTCGTCCGATCACGCTCGTCGGATTCTCCATCGGAGCTCGAGTCGTCTTTTCTTGCCTCCAGGAACTATCTAAGAAGGGCGCGGTTGGTATAGTTCAAAACGTCTACATGTTTGGCTCGCCCATCGTTGTGAATAAGGACGAGTATATCCGAGCCAAGACGGTGGTTTCTGGGCGGTTTGTCAACGCCTTTAACCGCAACGACTGGATTCTGGGATACTTGTTCCGGCTGACGAGCGGAGGCATCCGTCGAGTTGCGGGCCTGGCCCCGATCGAGGACATGCCTTGGATTGAGAACATGGATGTGACAGATCTCGTGGTGGGCCATATGGACTATCGACAACAGATGCCAACCCTGCTTATGAGGTGTGGATGGTCCGTCGAGAGCGAGGAGTTTGTCGAAATTGAGGACCCAGATCCTGACAATCACACCGAGCGACAGAGGGAGCTTATCAATGAGATCGAGGAGGCACGAAAAGAGCTAGAAAAGGAGGGAAAGTCGAAGAAGAGCGGGCGATTTAGCTTCTTCGGACGACGAAAGAACGCAGAAAAGCAAGATTGGGAGATCTACGACGACACGAAAGGCAAGGGAGAGGCCAAGGGAGAGGCCAAGGGCGAGGCCAGTGGCAAGGCCAGTGGCAAGGAAGGGGACGTTAATCAGGGCGTGCTATTTGATATCGATGCGATCAGGGCAGAGATTGCCAAAGATGCACGCGGGGATAACGCGGAGGAGATCCAAGTGAGGGAGATCAAATCAACGCTGCCTCCGATGAAGTTGGATATGGCGTCGATTCCATCGTCTCCGGCGGCCGCCAACGGTTCTCGAGACGACCTGGCTGCAAGACGGGACTCGCGCGAAGCTGGGGTATCACAGGAGCGCTCACGCAGTTACACGCCGAGTTACACACCGGGTTACACCAGACAAGCATCGCCGCCAGACTATAGCGCAGCGTATGGTGGAGGGTTTGGCTCGGGGCATGGCAATGCATACGGCTCGGGCCGGGCTGAGGACGAGATCCAGATGACGTTCGATACGTCGTTTGACGATCCTCCACGATCAACAACAGCGCCGCCAAAGGATGAGACACCGAACCGGCCGGAGATCAAATCATCTCATACGCTGCCAACCATGACCATACGAGACCCTTGGAATGACCCGGATGATGACGACTTTGGCAAGGAGAAGGAGATTTCGATGACATTTGCGTAAACCTGCCAGACTGGAGTTCTTTCATGGGCGACATTGAGCGGGAGACAATCAGGATGACGGGATGAAGCAATCTGCACCCATCCAAAGGCGTTTCTTGGTTGATGGGCGAGGAAGGGGATAGATGTTAGATTCCCGGCCAGCCTTTTCAAGTTTGTTTGGAGGCGTATGGCTTATTTTTGGATGTTGTCGCGTTCCTTGGAGCAAAAGGGCCTGGCATTAGTCTCATATCTACGTGGTATGAGCAACGAGCAGATGAACAAAGCAGTAAGTAGTGCAAGACAGAAGATATACCATACACCCACCACATATAAAAAGTTCAACGAGGAAGATGTTGACCAATCATGAGCAAGATTGTGTGATATGGATGGCAGCCTTTGTTTTTTGTGTTTGTGCTCGAGTTTAGCAGATCTATATTAAGCATGGGCATGGATGTCACTGGGCATGTTTGATGCTCCTTTGTTCACGGGTTCGTTACACGACAAGTAGCACAATACACGTGTCCCACGGGTCTTGATCCATGGCATTGGCAAGGGGACAACGAGGCTCTAGGGGAGGGGGCTAGATCTACACTGGGGAGGGGCCGTACGACAACAGTCGGTGGCGAAAAAGGGCGTTGAAGCGAGAGCCGACAGTGCAAGGTAATGCAAGAAACGGAGGTGTTTCCAAGAGAGCGGCTGAGTGTGCAAAAGTGCAACAGCATAGCCGAGAGGGAAGAGGAAAACTCTGTTGCCCGAGTGAGGCTTTGCACATGCCACGGACGGTTGGATTGGTCGTCGGGGGGGAGGGATGGGATGGAAGCAAGGATGACAGGGGATTCGCCAGCCAAGGTGATAGGGATGGGATAAGGAAGCACATTATCAGCAGCTTCACACTCGAATGGGTTGGCATCTCTGATGGTGGCTCCATTTTCTTCTCGAAGACGATGCTGACAGCGGGAGACGAGGACTGGCACTGTCCTCGGTCTAGCTACTCTGTATGGAGTAATGGGATGGATCTACGGGACACGGACAAGTCGGGGGCGGCGAAAAACAAAAACCGCAGCTGCACGCAGGCTTTGCTGCTGTTGGATCCATCCCTCTCTGATCCTGCGACCATCATGTCTGAGGCGTCAAGCCTGATCAGCGGAGATGGATATTCTAGGTATGGATGTTCATTTACCACCGCACCACAACAAGGCCAGGGAGGAGGAGAGGCCACGAGACTGGATCAGTCGTCGATATTTGATGCCTCATTGAAATCAATTCATTAAATACCCTGAGCAACCGAGCCGAACCAGTTCTCTCTCTCTCTCATCAGCAAGAGCAAAAAAAAGGCCCATTTCGAGTTGACGGGGGCTTAGCGCCAATAAGTGTAAGACGACGCGCCCGACCATTGAGCAATCTAGCGGAGTTCAATGTGGAGCCCCCCTGGGATTATTCCTGTCAGCCGCACCGGGGATCCAATTGGGCTGGGGTACGGGTGGGGTGCTCCAGCGTGGGCGTTTCATAGGGCAGAATGGAAGGGCAGTCACCGACGGGGCTTGCACCGCCCCTCCCCACTCTCACCTCTCCAGCTGTCTTGCCGTAATATTGGGGAGGTCAGAGGTACCGTCAAGTCACTTGGCGTATTCAAGGTTCAGTTGGTCGATCCCCTTTGATGTGCTTGTTTTTATTGACAGATCCAATCGAAAGCAATGGGTTGGACGATTCAATCTGCACACACTGTCTAGATAAAACGCTCGTCAGAAAGGAAGGACGCACATCGGCTGCAGGTGTTACATGTTTGCACATTTGATAACTAAATTCCCGCTCGAGTCTTCTCCACTTCCATGTCAGATCCAACAAAAATCCATGGATCCTTTCATTCCCATTCCTCGTCCGTCATCCGAGAACAGGCTCATTCAGCGCCTAGTGCTTACCGATACACTCTGGGTACTTGTGGTTCAAGATCCCAAGGGTCTAGAGTCGAGTTTCTCCTCTCCAGGGTCCGTCCGCACAACCCCCCAAGCCTCGCTCCTCTTGCTGGGCTTATTTTTCATCTCAGCTGAGGGATGGGCTGGTACCTTGATGAGACGGTGAGAGACGACGACCTAGAGCCTCGTGGTGAATTGGGCTCTGCGTTGGCCTGATATCTTGACCGCGTAGTATTGACACGACATGTTGCAAACCCGTCTGCGTTTCAGAGTCGATGCATTAGACAGATAGCGGATACAGTACATGACATGACATGCTATGCTGTAGCTGCCCGTTGCTTTGCTCCCGTTGATGAGCAACATGCACTAAGAACCCACCACCGTCTGGTGTGAGTCGCTGTGGTTGACGGCCTGCACTGTACCGTGTACCGTACCCTTGCCTCGAGGTACCCGGTTGTACATTCCGCGGTGGTGCCTCGTACAGGGTCTTACCTGCCGGGCTGAAGATGCCTGGGCTGGGCCAACTCACGCTTGACCTGTATCTGGATGGTTGCTTCGGGGGAAGGAGGGATGGAGTGTGATGCAAGCCCGGGCAGTAGCCAGCCCAGCCCAGCCCAGCCCAGCCTGGCTTGCCGCAGCAAGGTCACATTGGCCCCCGGCACCACCCTAGTCAGCCCAGTCAAGCACAGTCCAGTCCAGCCCGTAAGGCCCTCGCTCGCTCTCTCACTCGACTCTACTCTACTCTTTCTTTGTTTCCTCCCCTTCGCTTTTTTTCGTCTTACATACGATACCATCAATCACCAATTCTCCCCATCCGTGGTGATCTCTATCTCGCTGTCCCTTGGGACTCTAAGTCCCACCTTTTGGACCTGCAGCAGAGTCACTCTCAACAAGAACCACCACGAGAACGAGTTCACGATTACGACGACAAATCCTGGGAGTTGAGCCTCATCTCCTGGCCGAGGCGTGTTGGGCTTATTTTGAGCGAGCGGAGCGTACGATTGTTTGGGCGAAAAGGCTGAGCGGATAAACACTGTGGAAGAGTTTCCATTTCCACATTGCAAGGATAACCGTTTCGAAACCCGACATTTACTCGACTTGATCGACGACACACTCAAGATGGAGGCAGTTACAAACAACCGTATCAAGGATGACGCCAAAGAATTGGCTGAAAACCCTGACGAAAATGGAGGCACTGGCTTGGGAGGGGAGGGCCCCGACGCGGAACGCGGAACCTCGACCCTCTCCACCGGCACAGCGGCTGCAACAGAGACCGGAGGTAGCAAGTCAGATCAAGACAACATGCCGGGGAGCAATCAAGGACAGGGTCAAAACGGTGGTTTGGGGGGCAGTGGTGGCGGCCAGCAGACACAATACGTCGAATTCCCCAGGGGCGAGGAGTACGATCCCGTCTATTACCTCAACAAAGGCACAGCATCCATCGACTACTTTGCCAACAAGGTCGTTCCGAAGACCATTTACTGGCAAACAACACCCGACAACTACAGTATTGCCAACGTCACTTTTGGGTCGGAGGACGATCCCACCTTTACCAAGGGGTTTCAAAAAGGTGTGTTGCTTCGACGATGCTATCATGTGTGTTTGTTGCTTGCTAATTTGTATCCCTTCAAGTCTCGGACAAACAACTTACCCTCTTACTCGATGAAACCATCTTGAGGGGGCAGTTTGACAAGACTATGGAGATTCTAGTTGACTGGGAATCCCAAGACAAAAAGTTTACTGGCAGCACTCGTTCGCTCTACTTCAGTGTCAGCAACAAATCAAGCGACGCAACGTTGGAGGAGAAAATAGCGGCCTCAGCCAGCAGCGAGGTATCCCTCGAAGCGACATTCCCGGCGACATCTACCGCTTCTGCTTCAGCAACAGATTCTGCCAATAGCCCTGGTGGAGGAGGTGGACTATCCACTGGTGCAAAGGCAGGCATTGCCGTGGGTGCTGTCATTGGTGGTCTCTTGATTATCGGTGCATTGGCCTTCTTCCTCCTTCGCCGACGTCGTCGCACCAAGCAGCTTGGTGAGGACTACACCTCTCAGCAAGCGTACACTGTGGATAAGGAGACTCACGGCCGTGCTACTGATTCACCCACCTCTCCCTACTCGGATGAGAACCAAGTCCAGCCCGTCGCACTCCAGAACATCAGCCACGATCGCGATGAGCAGACGGCCCGCGGAACTCCTACACCAAGCGGCATCCCTCGCACATCTACGGGCTCCCGCAACGCCCCTACGCCCCAGGGCATGTCATCCAATGTGGCCCACCTGGTCGAGGATGGCATGACACCCGAAGAGATTCGCAGGCTGGAGGAAGAGGAACGAGAGCTGGACGACGAGATCGAGCGTGCTGCAAGACGGTAGTGCCGCTTCACTTCGCTTCACCTGGGCAAGGCCTTTTGGTTGCCTGTCGAACAGAAGTCGAGGGGAATCATGTTTCTGCGCGTCATTGGGCCTGGAGTTCTGGATCGTCACTTTTGTCATTCTCTTCACTGTCGCTTGTCGGGTCAGCCACCCATGTACCCTGCTTGATTCGTTCGTCGTCGTCGTAGCGTTGCCACACGTGCCTCGCCCTCTTGGTCGAGGTGCCCCTGCATGGCTAGCTGGTTATGTGCTTGGAGAAATACCACGGATGTTCTGCGAGATGATGAAGGGTAAAAAATCTATCAGCTCGTTTGGATGTATATTGATGTAGCGTTAAGAAGTATGGACTCAAGTTATGGGGGTAATATTACACTTTGGATTCACTGGTTCGCCCTTGACATGGTGGCACTCGGATTTGTTCCTTTCCAAGGTTCTACAGCCCTTGTTATACGAGAGATGGAAGTAATGAATAATTGATTGTATAGTCGTACATATTTTGCCTATACCTAGGCGCCGAAACCAGAGAAATCTTGCCCGTAAAACCGCACCGTGATATTGATGACACCTCATTCCCTTAGTCTACAAATTGAATGGCCCAATGACCCTGCCCTGCCCCCGGACAACGAAACACGTCTCCTTCTTGTTTTGAATACCTCCTCAAAAGGGTAGGAAGAGAAAAGGCTCGCCTGCCGCCCATAGGCCGACATCTGATCAGTTGCGCGAGAACCAGTTGCTAACCATGTTGGTCGCGATGCTGCCTGCCAGATTGCTGGTGCCAAAGGCGCTGCCGGCGAGGTTGGAGGCGTTGCTGAACTTGTCGCAGCGGGAGAAGGCGAGGGTGTTCATGATGGTGAGGACAAGAGCGATGACTAGAGGAGTTAACAGGATAATTCCGGGGAGAAGGTGAAGCTATTCGGAGCTTCAGCGGGGTTGACGTACTGACGAGCGGCAGCCACATGAACGACAGCGACACGAGCGCCAGGATGGCCATGATGACCCAGAGCATGGGCTGCAGGTACAGGGCGAGCCAGAAGAAGCGGCTGTCGGTGGGGTTGACCACCTTTGTGCCGGGCTCGCTGCTCTCAAACACCCACTGCGACTCGCCCGTCTGGGGGTCGACCTCGTTCCACCACCGGAGGCCGACGAGGCGGCGGCCCGCGATGTTCTTGATGTAGTAGAAGTCGGCGGCGAGGAGGAGGATGGTGATGATGAAGATCATGATCCTGGTGTGTGCGTGTCAGCGTCTCTGCAGGGTGCCCAAGGAATCGTGTAGACGCACATGCTATCTGTCAACAAGAGGCCGCCTAGAAAGTAGACCAGAATGCTCGCTGCGTTGATACACGGTTAGCGATTGCGCCTCGGAAGCCATCATCGCCAGAGCACAAAGACTCACCTATCCGGAAAGCAAGAAACGTCAGGAGCGTGATGGGATGCGCGCTGAGGCGCCAGCTGAGAGAGCCCGGCGCGGGCTGCGGTTGCGTGGCATCCATGTTTCAGCGGATTGTTCTAGACGGCGCGCTTCGTATGCGCAAGGCGAATTCGGGGGAGGGCTCGTGATGGTTCGTCTCTCGATGTGTGTGTGTGTGTGTGTGTGTGTGTGTGTGTCGTGGGTAGTGATCAAAAAGTGGTAGAGTTGAAGCTACCTGTTCATCCACCATAAGCTGTGGCCTTGAGCCGCGCAACGGTTGGTCCTTAGTAAAGGGATGATGATCAGAACCCCTGTCTGACAAGGCCCCCCCGTTGTGGAAGGCGGTGGTCCATGGCGGAATTCCGCAACGGGAAATGCACAGGTACCCTCGGCCCTTGATGAACTGCCGGCGGGCGGACGTCATGAGCTTGTGCGGGCCCAGCTTCGGCGTATAAGCCGTCTCCGAGTCGGCATCCAACCTTCTCCTCTTCGGCGTCTTGGAGTTTGACATTGGGGAACTCTTGTTATAAACAACCCAACGTCGACGCATTCAATCTACCCAAGCTTTGTAGCTCATCACTAGGAAACAGTCTCTCAAATCACATTTCCTCATCAGAGGCCCCAAAAAGTGTCACCATGGCCGCACGATCTGCATCCATCATCCGCCGCTCATTGCTATATGGTACTTTTGAATCCTTCAATTCTTTCAAACTACCACTGACTATCTTCTCTAGTTCCGGGCTCATCTCAAAAGATGCTCACCAAGTCGTTAGGCCTACATTCAGATAACGTCACATATGACTTGGAAGACTCCGTTACCCCCTCCCTCAAAGACACTGCCCGGAACCAGCTGAGGGACCACATATCAGGCCTCAACGCCCGGCCCTCCGGAATCTCAGAGCTTGCCGTCCGCATAAATGCCGTGTCCACTCCATTCGCACTGTCCGACCTGACTGCCCTCGCCCCTCTCCACCATGTTGATGCTGTCGTGGTTCCAAAGGTCAACTCCGCTGCTGATTTGACCTTTGTAACCGACGTCCTCCGCCACGTTGCCCCGGAGCGCCACGCAGCCGATGCAGAGAATCCCATCAAGATTCTTGCCCTCATCGAGTCGGCACGCTCCGTCATGAATCTCTCCGAGATCTGCAAGGCGTCTCCTTACTTGAGTGGCTTCATATTTGCCGCCGAAGACTTCGCCCTTGATCTGTCCATAACCCGAACACCCTCCTTGACCGAATTCCTCTACGCTAGGTCTGCCATTGTTACTGCTGCCCGTGCTGCCGAGCTTCCAAGCGCCATTGATCTTGTCTGCACATCCTACAAGGGAGAACAGGGTCTCAAAACCCTCGAGGAGGAATGTGCTGGAGGCAAGGCCATGGGCTTCAACGGCAAGCAATGCATTCATCCCACTCAGGTCCAAGTGGCCCAGCGCATGTTTGCTCCGGACCAGCACGAGGTCGAGTGGGCTGTTAGGGTATCAATTGCTGATGCAAAGGCCTCTGCCTCTGGAAGAGGTGCATGGACGCTTGATGATAAGATGATCGATGCTCCTGTTGTAGGGAAAGCCAACGCCGTCATCGCCAAGGCCGAGCAATGCGGCATCGACGTCGAGGGCTTGCGGACAAAATGGAAGGACCAGGAGCCTAAATAAGGACAGCCAGTTAGCCACCTCTATACATGTATCGCCTTTCAAAGTGTCGAGTTCTGACCCTACCCCTATAACCGATTCGGCCTCCAAAAAGAAAGCATTTCGGCTTCAGCTGCTGCGCAGTCTTCCTCAGTGGCAGTCCTGCCCGAGAAACGCCTGGGTGCATTGAGAGAAATATCCCAATCCACAAATGAGTCCTGAGGTCCTTGGACACGGGGCTCCCTTTGCCGGAGTATGGGCTGCGAATTCCTTGAAGCCGGCCTTGTTATCTGACGGTCCTCGAAATTGTCGCCACCCATAGGGACCCCATATGTATCTTGAGGTCCATCCCATCTTGCCATCACATCTTTTTCGATTCTTTCGATGTACTCCATAATGGTTTCTTCGCCATTGTGTTGTTGTAGACCTCCAGGATATTTCTCATTGGCGATGGATCCGTCTTGTTCATAGTTTAGGGGCTCCTGCCTGGCTGGATGCGGTGTTGGGATAGGCGTGAGAGCGGAAACTCTAGGATAGAGAGATGTTGGGTACCGGGTACCGAAATCTGATGGAAGTGCTGGCGTCCGTTGATATCTCTGCCATCCATACTGCCTTGGATGCCCCCTGGCATGTCCCCAAGGCTGAGGTGTCGAAAGTCGATGTGGCAAGGGTTGGACGGAAGGACGGTCTTTCCAGAGACTTGACTCTGGGCCAAAACCAATGCCAAGGCCTCGGCTGGCGCTACGGATATAGCGATGTGCTCCTTCTGATGTTTCAGAAATGGACTCGGGGCGTTTTTCAACGCTCAAGACTTTGTCGGCTTGTGTAGGGACTGGACAAGTAAGGGCATGTTGTTCTTTGTCTTCTGTTGCCTGATCCCCTGAGTCGAGGCGGTTGGATGTCTCGGATGTATTTGGGTTGTCGATTACTTCCACTCGAATCGGATCTCCGTTGGGCATCGAATGATCTTTTGATTGCTGTTCCGAAGTCGAAGGTTTGGTTGATAGTGATGTCCCAGACGTGGTGTCTGTGGGATTGTGATCCACCGTCGGCCTTTCTGATTTCTCCATCTCAGGACTCACCATCACCCCTCTGTCTTCATATGATACGCGCCTGTGTGGATGTGATTTTGAGGTCTCGGCAGGATCTGGCGTATGACCATTGGTGTCGGTGACAGTCGATGGCTGTTTCCGGTGATGTACAAGTCGAGCCAGAAAGTCTGTACCATTAAGAACTCCTGTCTTAATGAGTTCTTCAGGCACACGCTCGGGTGTTTTGGAACCCCGGACAGACGCTGCCTGCTTTGCCGATCCTGAGCGGTCCCATTGAGGGAGAGATGAGCTTTTGTCTAGCATGGAGTCATGGCAACTCTCGTAACTAATGCCGCGATATCCAGATCCCCACGAGCTGTTCTGTGATTTAGACTTTTCCTCTTGTGGTCGAGTTTCTTGTCTCTCACTTCCCACGCTCCTTGAAGTTATGGTGCTAAGAGCTGGGGTTGATTGGCGTAAGCTCGAGGGCTGCACGAGATGCCTCTCGGAGCCGTTCCTGGCCCCCTCTCGTCGGACCTCTCTGCTATTTCTGGCACCATGTCCCTTTGCCGGCTCTTCTGGCTTCTCCAAGAAACGCATTTCGTTAAACCTGAGATCGCCAACTGCACTATAGTAAGTAAAGGAAATCCAACACGGGCAGAGCTACCTACTTTCCCTTCCCGCATAGGCAGAACTTCGAGCATTCGAGGACATCCCGGCTCGAAGCTGGGGATCCAACTAGGATATGGCACATTAGCGTCTTTCCCAGCTTGTGTTCCCTGTTCGTAGATATGACATACAGTTATCCTAGAGCTTCCAAGGAGACTCGATGTAAAGTTGTCCATGACCTCTCGACTCGAACGAAGTCGAAATTTCTTTGCCTGTGTCCGTTTTCTCGGTCCTTTCGCTTGACCTTTGACTGCTCGCGCTCTTTCGTCATCTCGTTTCTTCGAATCATAGCGATCAGGTCGGGTTTTATGTCTGGACCGTCTTTCGAAAACAAAATGATCGGAAGTGAAGCTGGGGGATTGCTGACGCTCTGGCGACCGATGTCGCTTTCTATTTTCCTTATCAGACCCCATCGTCACGGATTCTTCGTATCCCCGTGTTGAATAGCTGCCATTGTCAAATCTTTCGGGGCTTTTAGCGATGGGTCGGTCTCTATCAAAGCGTCGTTCTCCCTGTTGGCGATTATGCAAAGGGATGGGCGCGATGGGAAGATTGTAAGGACGCCAACCTGACAAGCGACTGCGATCGAGGTCTTGGTTGAAACTATCTTGGTGATTGGCGACCTCATCTTGGGGTGATGTTTGATTCAACCAAGAACGAACAGTGCCAAAACCATCGGAGCCGGCCTTTGGGACATCTTGCACAAAGCTCCTGGCAGTGCCTTGTTGATTTTCATGCCTGGCACGTGGATGACTGCGGCCTCGATAGTAACTCATCCAGGTCGTTTCAATCAAAAAGGAGGGGATCGAGGGTGCAGAAATCAAAGGACTTTGGGGAATACTCAGAAAACAAGATCAGGCGTGCATCGTGAGAGTTGCTCATCGCAAATCCTGAGCAAACTAAGTGTCATGGTGCAAGGTTGCTCTTGCTGCCACTCGCCTCGCTAAGCATGGAAAAGAGAAATCTGGGCAGGATTGCTCCTGGGTACCTACCCATCTTAGAGGGCAAAATGGCAGAAAAGGATCTCCATCAGTCTTGAATTCGAGGGCACCTTCCTTTCTATTTACCTACCTAAATGCGAATGGAAAGCTCTCCTGGGAAAATACAGATGGGCGTGGGGGAGTTGCACCACTTTAGACATTGCCCCTATCTCCACCGACTTACGTCTCGAGTTTCGATTGAATTGCATCAAAACATCATCAATTGCCTCAAACATCAAGAAACAAGCTTTTTTCGTCTACCTTTCTGTCTACCCAGGTAGTTGGCACCTTTGTCGCAAGCTGGAAGTTACAGATATGCTAAGTCTCTCCCTTTACGAGTCCAGTCCTGCGCTCTTTAGGGTCATCAGCGACAGCAGGTTCCGCATGGTCACAATTGAATACCCTGTTGCAAGTCATGTTTCACCTGCAATTCTCCCAGGCATGCGTTTCGTGTACTCGGCATGAATACCTGGCATGGAAGAATACCCACGCCATCGGTTTCAACTCGAATCAGCCGACAATGCGTAAAGTTTCAATCTCCGTTGGGCCAAGCGATGAATGGTCCCTGACATGGAGATGGACCGACACGGGTATTTGTCTTGGCGTCAAGTAGGGGGCCAGATCAACCGGCTAAGGCGCTGCCAAGGTAGCATCGCATCAACGCTTAATCTGGCGTTTCAACGCGCTGCATCTGCCAGCACAACCGTTGACACGGACTCTGCTTACCAGTCTCTAATTCGTCCTCTGCCTTGTTCTTTGCAGATTTCCGCGACAAGACACCAAACCGGAGCGGTGGACGACGCGGAATCGCGGGGACTGCGGTGGGTTGTGAGGCCCCATCTTTCCATCCCGTCTCCAGAAAGCACAATACGAAGGAGCGCGAGACTACCCCTTGGCACACGCGTGTTTCATGCGATTGTTACGAGTCGGAGTTATCGGGGCTCTGGGGTGGCTTGCATTCGGTTTACCGCCAAGCTGATGGTTTCCACGTCGTCGAAAGATGTCAGGACGCAATAAAAGTCCAGAGCACGGTTACTGCTGGTTTACTCAAGCATGGTATGGTCGTGAGCCAGACTTGCAGGATACCCTTGCCTCGATCTCCCCTCCCTTCTGCTGCGGCCTTCCCGGCTTCTCGAACGATCTACAAAATATAGCAATCGATCGATGGCAATGAGGGTTCACATCCGTGTCGTTCTATTTATTCCCCGTCTCGGCTTGTTGGACGGTGCCGACGCCCCTGAATCAAAGCCCTGCCCTCCCCTCCACCACCCGGTGGGAGAGGGGCAGCACGTGTTTGAGATGGGCCTTTGGCGAAGCGGGGCTCGAAACAAGATGGTGAAAGGGGAGAGCAGCAGGAGGATACGAACAGGGCGGCAAGGTCAGGCACGGGGTGCGTGGCATCTTTGCGGCATAAGGCAGCATGAAGGAGAGGCTCGTCATTGCGAGAAGGTCTTGGGTATCAATTCTTGGATGGACGACAGCCAATTGGCGGCATGTGGCAGGCTTGTCTCTCATTCACATTCACATTGTCCATGGCGTAGGCCGGTGTCTTGTCCCGATATAAGCTACCTACCCAAAGCGCAAGGAGCAAGGACCGGGATGCTGGGGCATGTGGGTTGAGGGGGCTATGCGAGTAACGAATGGAATTGGCGTTGAATGATGAGAAGGGGCAAGATCATCGGGCAGTTATGCTTGGCCTAGGGGCACAGAGCTATTTGAGCTAGCCGCGGTGCTTGGCTTTTGCGTGGAGAGGCTGCTGCCAGGATGTGGAGGGGGGGCCGTCGTCATCACAGACCCGCATGAGCGTCCTCTCATGGCCTTGGCCGCCAATGTCTTGCCCCCCCATGGTCACGGTGAGGTTGGTGGGCATTGCGTTCCCCCTGTGCTTGCCGTGCGTGCTTGCTTCTTCCGTCTAAAGCTTGTTTGGAAGAAGGGCCCTGGGTCCCTGCCCTGCCAGACGACGAAACGTCCATCCATGGTCCATGGCCCGTGGCCCATCCATGGCACCCCGGCCTGTCGCGGTGACGGTTCACTCAGCACTGCCTCCACGGATGAGCCCACCGGAGGATCGACGGGAGGAGGGAGACTTGGACCTGAGCTATAAAGGATGGCGGAAATGAAGCGAGCACCATCACATCACATTCGCATGTGCTGTGATGCTCGACATTGGGCTCGCCTACTAGTCAAGACCACGTCTAACCCAAGCCTAGCCCAGCCCAGCCCAGAATTGAGTCTAGAGACAGACGGACGACAAGATACCCCTGGCCGGCATCGTCATTCAACGCCGGTACCGATCCGGACTACAGATACAACGTGCCTAACCTTGCCCTCGCTGCAGGGTGCATACATAACCTCCACGGTCACGCTCCGCCCGCGCCCTCAAAGGCCCCTCTTGTCCTTTTGTCTGCGCTGCGCTGCGTCGTCTAAGCTACTGCGTCCGCACCCATCCCATCTCATCTTCCCGTCTTTGGAGCTCCACTCTCACATCTTTCTCCCTGAACTTGAAATCCATTCACGCACGTTCACCTGTCAGCTATCTCGATAATTAGCGCACGAGTCCAGCTTCTCCGGTGCAAGATCGAGTGCGCCTTTGACAGAGTTGTCAGTATTCATACCTTACTTGAGGCAATATAGGTATGTCCCTCTCGCTCTCCGCGGGTTCCCGTTCTTCTGCCCTCCAGCTGGTCTGCGACTGTGATTGCGATTGCGCCGCCTGCGAATGTAAGCGCGCCTCCAGTCGAGACCATGCGTGGTTTGCCAGCAACATGTCGCTTTCCATGGCTACGATGGCAGAGCATGTTTCCCCCTTCCCGTCTTTGATGAAAACAAAAATGCGCAACTTTGGTTCTCAGCCTCAGGGTCTCGCGCGAGACCCCATCTGATGAACCGCCGCATGCCGGAGGACCGGACCGTTACAGTTCCTTGAACCACAGCTAAGACTTGGACAGACTCGAGACACCGCGATATCCATCATGTCGAAGCTTTTCATCGGGTTTGTCAAATCACCCATGTGAGCGGTCATTGCATTGTGCTGACCCCAAGATAAGTGGCCTAGCATGGCACACTGAGGAGACCACTCTTCGCCAGAAGTTCGAGGAGTTTGGCCCCGTCGAGGAAGCTGTATGTGACTCTCCGTTCCTTTCTCTCCCGCTGGCAAGGCACTCCTGGTTCTACATTCTCTTGTGGCTCTGGTGCGAGTGCTCGCTAGAGTACAAAGCGGCTTCTAACAAATGGACACGGAAAGGTTGTGGTCAAGGACCGCGATACCGGCCGCAGCCGCGGCTTTGGGTTTGTGCGATACACCCAGGAGGGAGACGCCCAGAAAGCCATCGCCACCATGAACAACGTCGAGTACGAGTCACTCTGTTTCCCTTTTCCCGATGGCAGATTTCGCTGTGATCGATCGCCTGTTGGCAGTGAGGTCTAACATGCGCTAGGTTTGACGGACGAACGATTCGAGTTGACAAGGCATCGGACAACGGCCCCCGAGGCGGCTTCGGCAGAGGAGGCGGCTTTGGACGAGGCTTCGGAGGAGGAGGACCTATGCCGTACGGCATGGGTCCCCCTGGACCCGGCTACCAAGTCCCACCCCCGAACATGTACGCCCCGATGCCGTACGGTCGTGGTTACCCTCCCCCGCAGCAGCAGCAGCAGGGTTACGGCACGCCTCCCCAAGGTATGCTTGAGCGATGGCGGCTCCAGGTTACCCAAGGCTAATTACTCTGCAGGATATGTGGCGCCGCAGTATGGATACCCCGACCCATCTCAGCAGCAGCTCCCTCCCCAGCAACCTCCCCAGGGCGGACGAGGCTACTAGTCGACTGTACCTAGATGTGCACGCATCAGGGGCGGGCCGCGATGGCCGTTCGGGGGAACAGGAGAGGCATGGCGAGGGTCAATGATTTCGACGAGTTTCGGCACCTGGGCTTTGCGAATCCTTTGTATGACTGGATGATTAGGCATCGGTGAGCACGCTGGACGCAGAATTATACCCGGGCGCTTGGGTTGAGACATGGTAAAAGGCATGGCATTTGGGGTTGCCATCTTGACACGGCCGTTTTATTAATGACTTTGTGTGCGGGAAGACAATGGAGATTGCCTTGTTGGGCGGGCAAATACTACCTAGTGCTACTTGGATCCTTTCCTTCTTAACTTGTGAGGTCCCTCTTGTCCAACCTCTGCATGTGTGAGTCGGGTGTATGATTTTGACCACGAGTGGAAGTTGGTTCTGAATAATGGGTCTCGTCGACCAGTACGTACTCGTGCGGCGAATGTAGAATGCATTCATTCCATGGTTGAGTCGAGGTTGTCGAATGTCTTGTTATGTCTAACCTGTATTGACGAGCCAGGCAGGACCTTCTATACGTGTCTGTTTGTCTATGCTATACCAGGATACAGTCTAGTCTATTCAAGCGACATGCCTTCCTCTCAGGGGCTTGGGTCTTCAATCTCCTCCGCCTCTTCAGTGCTGTGCTTTTGCTGGTGGGTGGTCGGCGTAGGGTTCAGGTGTGCCACTTTGCCACTGCTCTGGAGCTCCCTGACGCGGCGAGCGAGGTCGTGGATGTGAACATCACCGCTGTCCGGAGCCAAATCGTTGAGGGCTTCCTCGAGGTTCAGGAGGTAGTCAATGTTGGGGCCGCTGGGCCCTTGGCTACGGGCAATGTGCTCAGCGAGCTCCTGAGGATCCTGAGGGCCCACGAACTGGTCGTTCTCCGGAGTGCCGATGTAGACGAGGGTGTTGATCGAGGGAGAGCCATCGGCAGGGTGAAAAGGGGCGTAGTGGATAGAGTAACCATTGATCTCGCGGATATCAAGATATTCCTTGACCTCGGCGACCTTTTCGGGAATGATTCGGTAGGCGACACCCCAGACGCGCTCTGGGGCAGATGCGTGGCCGTCTTTATCCTTCAACTGTTCCCAGTAAGACCTCTCAATAAGAGTGACAACACGGCCGGGAGCCTCGGGGGTGCCTCGGTGATCCTGACTGGAGGATGCAGTTAGCAAGAACCGTTTAATTGTCAAGTGTTGGAGTCATGCCTGGCCTGTGAGAGAGTCAGCTGGACGAACGTGAGACGGTCAGCCAATTGAGGGTATTCAGACCTGCCAGAAACGTCGGACATAGCCGTCGACCCATCCAGGGATTCTCCGATCTTGGAGGGCGGGCGTCAGCCAACTGGCGACAAGGGTTGAGACTTTTAGTTACCGAAGTGTGGCGGAGGCTTCCAAATGAGGCTCCTATAAAACACGGAGAGGGCTGCGTCAGTATTGGGAATCAAATCAATATTCGGATGCGACGGCTGTGTAGCCACATCAGGGAGGGTTGAGGCGCACCCGTATCCGTATAGCCAGAACTCGGAGGTGTCTTGGGCGTTTTGGACGGTCATGGTTGAAGTCAAGGACTGGAATAAGGTGTATTAATAATGGTGTTGAGCATATTGCCGAGACTTGAGATGCGTACTTGGTCGGCTCTGCAAGATGCAATAGTAGACTAGACGAGGTCCCTAGTCCGCTCTAGGTGAGTAAGTGTTATAGCAGTCCGTGATAATAGGTTGCTCGGTAGTTGTGACTCTCAGGACAAGATGGGGAGGACAGGGGCAAGCATGGATGGATGGATGGGAACGGGAATGCCTTGTCCCAGCGATCCAATGCGATGAGGTGATCTATGTACGGATGGGCCAGTCAGAGGCAAGCTTGTCAAGGGCCCTATACGCGGGAAGCCGCAGCCGCAGGCGATCCAGAAGGCGGGCCGGCAAGAGATGAAATCAATCCATCCCATGCACTGCTGCACGGATGGGTGGCCCGGCCACGATACTGTAGATGGCTGCCGCTCCGCGCCTCCACCGAGATTGGACGGATGCTCAGGGTGGCTGAGGCCATCCTCTTTAGTGGCTCATGGGCGCCCAGCGTCACTGACAGATTAGGATGACCGCTGACTTGCAGATGGAAGCGCTCCATGGAATAGCCCGTCCAGCGTCTGGCGCCTCCATCCCTACAGGGCGTTCCACGGGGCGCTTCAGGGGACTACGTACCATAAAGATGGCTCTCGGACTGCCTAGGTGCCAAGCCAAGCCAAGGCAGGCCAAGCCATGAGAGGTGCTCCTCGTTTCCTCAGCCTGAATTGGATGCGAGCCCGACGACGTAATCCAGTCTCCAGAACCATCTGCTTGAGCAGGGGAAAGGTGCAAGGGGAGGAGGGGATGTCAGGCTTTACGCAATAGTAGATCCTTGCTTCCCTTGCAAATTGGCCAAGCTGTCCGCGTCTTCCCTCTGATTTTTTTTTCTCTTTTTTTTTTTAGAGAGAGTGATGAGTGATCTTTTCTAATACAAACTCGATTACTCCCATTCACTTACAACCGCACACATCTTTCACTTCCCTCTCGGAAACCGACGTCACCAGGCTCTCGTCACGCTTGAACCATCCGCTGCTCGCGTGTGATCGTCAAACCTGGTCAGACAAAACTCCTCCTGTGGAAACCATTTCTCCGACCCTCGCTCTCGCTCCCTCGTCTCGCTGTTGTCCATAAATTCCCACGCTCAGCCACACTTGCTCACTTCGACGCTCCACCGACAAAACAACACTGCCCCGCGCTCATACTCCCTCCCCTGGTGTCCTGGACCTTGCCGAGAACGAGAACCAAGCGCGAAAAAAGGCACACAGGCATTTGTGACGCTCAGTCCGGCCCAGCCAAGCCCAGCGGCACTCTTCAGCCGCGCACCACCACCTCAGCCCGACCTTCAAAACCCCCGTCATACTCGACAACCTACTTACTTATTCTCCCCCCTCCCCTAACAGCTTCTCCTGCGACCCAACTCTCCTCTAGGACAACGAGACCTTTGGATCATACAAATCACCATGGCTTACAACCGTCCCTTCGATGAGGATGCTCTCCCCAGGTTAGTTGCCCCTCATCCCCCGCGCCAACTAGCGGTAGTTCTGCGCTGCGATGCGCCCAAGACAACGTCACGATACCAGTGCTAACCACGCGCCTCGCACAGATTTGCCGAGCCAGAGCCCGTACGTTTCGCCTGTTCTCCCATGCCGATGGGTCAGCCATCGAGGGGGGGAAGCACATCATATTGACGTTGTATTTGCAGAAACCCGGCCAGTCGAGGACTCCTGCCCCGCAACAACCCCCTCCACAGCAGTATCACCAGCAGCATCACCAGCAGCAGCAGCCTCGATATGATAAGCCCTTGCCAGTCCAACGAGACGCTCGATCTCACTCGATAGGCCAGCAGCACGGCTACGGTCACATGTCGCCGCCTCCAAACCCTGGCGCGAGACCGCCTCAGCCTCACAGCCGTCCTACCCTCAATTCGCGACCTCCTCCCTCGCCCGCCCTGGATGGTCCTGGCTCCGACCCTTCGCTTTTGCCCCTGTTCCGCGCCGTGGACAAGGATGGTGAGTATCGGATACCCTCCCTGCGAGGGACCAGCTTTACGAGCAACCTGCTGACTGTTATCCAGGGACTGGTCATCTCTCTGAGAGGGAGCTCTCTGCCGCTCTGGTCAACGGTGACTGGACCGCCTTCGACCCCCACACCGTTCGCATGATGATCCGAATGTTTGACTCGGACCGGAGTGGTACCATTGGTTTTGAGGAGTTCTGCGGTCTATGGTCCTTCTTGGCCTCATGGCGAACCCTGTTTGACCGCTTCGACGCCGATCACAGCGGCAACATCTCCCTGCCCGAATTCAACAACGCCCTCGTCGCATTTCGATACCGACTCAGCCCCCAGTTCGTGGAATTGCTTTTCAACACATACGACAAGCGCAACGAGGGTGTCATGAGCTTTGATCTCTTCGTTCAGAGCTGCATCTCTCTGAAGCGCATGACGGATGTGTTTAAGAAGTACGACGACGACCGCGACGGATACATCACACTAAGTTTTGAAGACTTCCTGACAGAAATCCTCAAGCAACTTAAGTAAATGACTGAAGGGGAGATGGGGTTTTGGAGATTTTGGGCATTGAAAACGAACTCCTAGGACTGGAGTGTTACATGGACCAGGTCTCACATGGGACTGTGGTACGGCCCCAAGGGAGGAAGCCAGCATGCATGATATGGCGGGGTGTATAACGAAGATGGCTGGGTACATGGAGTGACAAGATGGAATGGACAGATGGATGATACCCTAGGTCGAGGCTACGGATCCTGACTTAGAGACCGGGACTTGCCTTTGATACATCACATGAATTATGTTTAACAACGCGACCTAGTTCCAAGTTGGTTATACCATCATCTGGGTTCATAAAGTTCCTTGACAGCTGAACAACAGATGCCAAGCCGGGTTCAGGACGGTTGTCCGAGGCTACTTTGTGAGGCCTACCGGCGGAGGAGCTACCGAATGTTGTATCGTTCAGCTGCACCAGTGCCTTGGCCATCGATTGGGTCGTGCTAAGTCGGTGCAGCGAGTATGATAATCCTGGGTGTAGCACAGTGAAGCATTCCACCTGGTGACTATTGCCGTGGCGGGCGACAATGAGTCTACTGTCCGATCAACTGGTACGCCTGTCGGCGCTATCATCTTTCAGTCCTAGACATAAGGGTTCTGGGTGATCCGATTCCTGATCCCTGAACCGCACGGTTCAACAGTTTGATGTCGATTGTGGGGAGAAACGCCACCAAGTAGATATTGACCGAGTTTTCATGACGAGATGCTCCAGTCAACAATATGCTGGGGTTGATGATCTACATCTTGGAAACTTCCAAGAAGCTTCTGTCGGTGGCGCTGCGCTGATCGGGGGCTTTCAGGTAATCTGTAAGGGTCATTGGTTTTCCAAAAGGTGCGAACATGCCTATATGGACTGAGACACGACAAAGTTGCGGTCGGCGCATGTGTGGTTTCGGGGTCGCAAATGGACCTCTCAGAGAAGCCATTCAGGTCGTTTGCTTGGAGATCAGCGCCGATTGGCCTGACTCGTCGTTGGAGGTCTAGACTTCCAAGACAACCCGACAGAGAGCCCAGGCGCGACCATCATCTGATAGTTGCATTGGATTTATTGATGTGATCCAGGCCATGGAACACGCCAGTTACTCTGTGTCAAGAAGGTAGTAGAGGGAGATGGCCGATGAGACGGGTGGTGCAAATCCGCAATCACATTCCTTCGTTCCAACATGTCGGTTTGACAGCGGACGCTGATATACGCCCATGCTTATCGGTGGAGTGATGGGCGACCGACACGAGGTTAATGCTGGGCCATCCATATGTGTTGGTCGCATAAAATGATGGTGGCATCCGGTGCTTGTCTGATAACATGCCCAAGGAGCGAGAGCGGCGGGCGATTATTTTCATGATTTCAGCGCTCGAATGACTGGTGGTGGATTATTAAAGGTCGAGTCTCGCGGCGGTTCGGATCGATAGGAAATAATCATGTCTGAGCTTGATTGAGTGCTTTCAACCTCATGTTGGTCAGACTGATAATTCTCGGTGAAGGAACTAGGAAAGTGAGAAACCTCGTCTCGCCAACCCTGTGGCTTTTCAGTGATGGACGACCGGCGTTCCGTGCTCCATCGTCTTACACTGCCAGTTGACCAGTTGACTACCTAACTGGGACTTGTTCAATGGGCACACCCATGCCCTCAAGGGTTCTGGAACCACAGACACAAGCTGGCTATCGCGGCAATAGCATGGTAACCATCCAGCAGAGCCAAGCAAGAGGTGGAGATTTGGGTCTCGAAGGCGCGAACGGGAAGCAGCCTATTGACTCTGCCCTCTGTCGAGCATGGATGTCGGTCCAAGGTTTTTGTTTTTTTGGTGGTCATGGGATCGAACCCAAGTTGCCCCAAGCTCCGCCCACCTATGGATTACGACCCGACAAGGAGTCTTTTTATTCCCTCTTTTTCGCCAATGCAGTCCAAGTCGAAGGGCTAACCCGGCTGTTTCTTGTGAAGCGGCGTAGACCACGTGGGGAAGCTCTCGACAGGTATCCGAGTCCAATACCGAAGATTGGTAGACCTGATATAGTTCCAAGACCCAAGACGTTGTTGAACAATCTGAAGGCAGAGCCCAGGACAGCCAAATAGCTGGCTACCCTGGAGAAGAGTAGAAAAAAGACGTTGCCGTCAGTCGTTATTTGTTGCTCGCCTGGCGCCCTTCATACATCTCCACCCCAGTTGGCCCCCACACGCCCTCCCGCCTCTCCCACTGGATATTCCCACCCCTTCTGCTGGCAGCTGGGAGCTTCCGTACCCGGTTTGTGACTCTGGCAGGAGGCACATCAGCCCTGTGCTGTCGGCGAGCTTCAGCAGTCGCTCGCTGACTGTGCCAGGCTTACGGTTCCAGACCCGGAAGGTACCTCCGAAGCTGAGAGCGAGGGCGTGATAACGAACATGTAGCTGAGCTGAGCATCTGAGGAACAGTACCGTCGACGATTGCCGCTGGGGTGAGATTCATAGCAGCCGGTGGTTGCGGCGCGGGGTCACCGCCCTGAGGGCCTCGAAAATAAAGCCGGACTTATCGTGGGAGCGACCTCGGTTCCGCGGTCTTGGGTTGGATGTGTGCGCTTCCTCCTTCGAGTCTTGCGACGCTCGCTGCCATTCCCGGTCCCTTTGTTCCAGGCGACTCCCCTAGCAGCATGTCATGCTCTGTCCCTGGCGTCCCTCAAGCTCGTTCGCGCGCTTTCAACCGGACCTGCAGCTGGCTGGCTGGCTCGCTCGCTCGAGTCAAGCGACAGGTTTGACGTGATGGACGGGAGTAAACTCTTGTCCACTCTATCGCCACATGATTTTGGACGTTTCGGCCTTGAGCTCACCGCCTTCCTAGGAGGCGAGTGACTTGATGAGCATAGCGCTTTGTAATTTTGCCTGAGTCGAATAATAATGGAAGCGAGGGGGAGGACCCTTCACTTGTCTGACTCTGCGCACGCCCATCCTGCAATGCCGGTTCCGTACTCGTAGGGCGAGGAGCTGGCCGCTCCCCTGGCCGGTGATGTCACCGTCTCACAAGACCCGAGACTGTGGTGACAAGGGCTCCAGGCTGGGCTATGGGCAAGACTCGTGCCCCAAATCACTCTGCTGCGCATCAGCTCTTCTCCAATGGATAGAGCTTCTCGAAGCTTGCCCCCTCTCGCCAGCTACCCTCCACCACCAAATCGAAAAAGAAAATTCCACCATCCCCTTTCTCGAAAGGAAAAAAAGAGCTGCATACCCCTTAAAGCAGGACATGATTCAATATTATTGTTCCTGCGGGGGGCAACGACTCTCACGTCGACACTCTCCATGCCCACAGCTGCGAACCGTCGCATTCCAAACGCCACATCGGCCTCTGAGATTCCAGCTCAAGTCTAGTCGCCCAGGGCTCGAGCTCCAGCTTCCACCAGCATTGTGTAGCTATGGTCCCGTGGACCAGTTCGTGGCGAGAGTCATGCAGAGAGGTACTCGTCGTGTACATGTGATAGCCATGTCCGGATTGGCTTAGGGACAGGATCCGTGAGTGGCAGTTGACCTTGGGTTTCGGCCCCGCCGACCCTGGCCGTTCTCCAGACATGGCCAACCTTGGAGGCGCCGGGCCTTTTCTTGCGACATGCTAGGTACCTGTCGCAAGCCGATGGTGTCGACGAGGCCGGCCGGCCGGGTGTAGGTATCGATTCTGGCATTGGCATCGCAGGGGACGTGATCCGCGACCCAGTTCAGGCGCGAGACTCTACCCTGATACTGTGCTGTGGGTGGTGGTTAGCTCTTCCTCCACCGATCGCATCTTTGCAAGCAAGCTCTGGCGATGGACCAGGAGAAGGGGACCTTGAACACCAGAACAAGGGACCAGCTCCACCTCAAATGGAGCTTGCTCCCCTGCTTCCTGGCTCTTGGGGGAGCTTCTCGGGGCCTGGAGCACCTTTCCAAAGGGCACAACAACGTCTGGACATAAACAGCCAAGGGATGTCTGCTCTCAACCTCCATCCGTCCAGACAGGAAGCTCCACCGCCAGCCACCCCCCTCTCCACTGCTGCCACCACCCCTCCCGAGTCATTGCAATGGGAGCCAATTGATTTGCTCGCGCAGGCGCTTGGGCCATGCCCTTCTCAAGCTGCTGATGCTTGCTGATACCTGCTTTGGTGTTGTGCTCTGCTACTGGACGAAGCAGGCTCTTTCGGACCCTGCTGCAGCAGCTCAAAGGCCTTGAGGATTGCAAGATTGAAAGCTTGCCTGCCCCAGTCAAGTCCCAGTCCGTCAAACTCCGTCCCATTCTGGCGCCCAGCCTGCAGCCAGACAGAGGGCAGGGAAAGAGTGGCAGAGGCTTTTTGCTTCTCGCATGGGCCTAGAAGACTGCTAGACAGCTCCCGTACCCGCACCCCCGGAGCTACATCCTGACGCCATTGGTCCTGGGCGATAAGTCGTTCGAGGCAGCTGAGATCGCCAGTGGTGGAGGCGGAGGTCTGGCAGTTGAAGAAGGCATGGAAGAGCTGGCTCAGGCTGTGGTGCCCTTGTCGAGGCCGTCGAGGTTTTATCGCCTGCAGTTATTGTTGCTGTGCGGAAGCACAATTCGGTACCGGCCTGGATCCCGTTGCCCACACGCCCTCCCGCAAGATTTTTTTCTCTCTCTCTCTCTTGGATGTAATTTTTCCCATCCCTCGGCCGGGGTCCGTCTGTGTGTTTCTCCCTCCAAGCTCGGTGATTTGGTCCGTGATCTTAGTGTCTGGTGTGCGAGTGTGGATGAGTGAGTGAAACGTTTGGAGCACCGAAAAGCTCTTGCTCTTGCTTGTGTAAGAGAAGAGAGCTCAGCTCGGCACCACACACCACACACTCGCCGACACACACACCCTCCTCTTGCCTCTGTCTGCCTCTTGCACTCACTCCTTTGCTCTTACCTTCTTGCTCGCTCTCATTACTCACCTGTTCTCACACGCTTTACCCAAAAGCATCTTTTGCCTCCCACCTTCCGTCTCTTTTTTCTTTCTTTCTACCTTCTAAGCTCCATCCTCCGATCCTCTTTCCTTTCCCACTTACCTCTATACTTTACTTACCTCTCCCCCCTCCGTATCCTTCCTTGCTGCTCACCTACCTACCCACCCTCCTCTCAACGGATCACCCGTCTTCTCTCGAACTTTTTTTTGCTGTCCTCGTCGATTCTTGGGGCTTCAACAACGTTATCCAGCAATTTACCTCGAATCGATTCCATTGCTTAGCTTCAACGACGTATCAATCGCAACTTCGCTCGATCCTCGCAGTCGCATACGCCACTACCGCCGCATAATTGGATCGATTCCGAAACGGTTCCTGTAGCAAGCTCGCTCATGCTCAAGGGCAGCTCATCTCGCTTTTAACGAGCTGCGCCTTGAAATGTCCCTAGCTTTTACAGCTTCATTACCAGCAATTGAAATTGTCGTCTCTACAAATACAGCTTCATCGCCAGCATCTTATCGCTACACAACCCCCGCCAGCAAGCCATTGCGCATGGTGGGGTCAAGATGCCGCCTCGATCTTCCTTAACTTCCTCTTTCTCAATTACAGACTCTAACAATGAGGTGGTCTGTCCCCTTCGAAATCAAGATGGCTCCAGCTGTCGCAAGAGGTGTATCGGGGTAAGTCTCCCACGCCTGGCTTTCCTTTTCTCTGTCCCTGCATCTGGTCTTGGTCTCCCGAACCTGCACCCACCCGACCTTTTCGTCATGTCTCACCACCACCCTACCTCGCCAGTGCAGTGAGCTGGAGAGCGTCTCATGTTTCTCGGGAGCGTCCCTCATCTGACCTTGAATTACCAAATACAGGAAAAGAGATATCGTTCAATGCAGGAACATATCCGTCGAGCACACCCCGAACACTATATTTCCAAGCTTCCGGCGACCGAAGAGAGCTTCCTGCTAATGATCAATACCCCACCGTCGGAGCGTCGCCATCCCGATCAGACCTCAGCTCCAACAGCTCAGGGTTTGTCCCACTCTCAGCCCGGCTTGCCCCCGCCCGTTGACCACCTTCAAGGCTTCCACGAGCGACACAATTATCACCGCGACGAGTCAAGCAACCCAGGAACTCCCCGCCGTGTGGAGGACCTCGGCGGTGCTGGACCTCCATCCGGTCCTATGCTTGGCACTGCCAGTGCAGCAGCAGCCCTGGCCGAGCTGCATGGCGTCAAAAGTGAGCGGGACATGGATTTCGATAGCGTAAGTTGAGCTACCCCGCCACCTATCGATAACAGAAGCATCGGCGAGGCGACCAGGGCTAATAATGAACAGGAATACTATTCAGATATGGATGCTCGGCGAAGGCCGCGAACGTCAATTGAATTGCCGCCTCTTAACCTCTCAAACCACGATATCACCAGCGACCCTTATTCCTCGGCCAAGTCCAGTAGACAGCGCGACTTTCTTCCATCTATCCTTGCAAACTCACCTCCTGGGAGATCATCAACCCTCCCACCCCTCCAACGCCCCCTTGGTCCTAGTCGTCCCCGCAAGCAGTCAGTAACAAAGCGAGGAAGGGAGGCTCACCATAAAAAGAAGAATTCAAGAGGATCCGCAACCGACTGGCTGCGCAGAATCCAGAATGAAGAGCGATACCGGCCAGGGAATGATAGGAAAGCCATTTCTGTCGAGCCCTCTACAGATTTTGGGAAAAGATGGGAAGATCTCATCGACGCAGCTGATCAGGCTGCCTCTGCTGCTGGAGATATTGATGAAGATCGAACTCCCGTATGTTGAGACCTCTTTTTCCTTGCCTGATAGCGTTACTAACCACTCAACAGGTCCCACAGTCTCCGGTCTCATTACACAGGGCATCTTTGCCACCATTTTCCCATCAAACGCAATTTCAACCTGGCAACTACCAAGCCTCACCTCTCCAACAGGCTCTCACACCTCCATCTTATGGCCAAGATGCTGTAGAGCCATTCCCATCTGTTGAGAGTGGTGAGAGTGGCGAAAACTTTCACATTGGGTCCCGGGGGCTTTCTGATTCTTCACCGACATACTCGGCTCAGAATATCCAGATTTATTGTGCCGCTTGTCAGGGCTTCTCCCTGCTCAAGGACTCATATGCATGCACCGAGTGTATCTGCGGCCTCTGCCCGACTTGTGTCGAGGTGCTCATGGCTGAACATGGAGCACGAAGGAAGTGTCCCCGCTGTGCTACAATCGGCGGACGGTTCAAGCCTTTCCAGCTCGACATCAGATAAGTGATTCCTTGGGAATCACTATTTCCTTTTCTTACTTCTTCTTCTTGCTCTTCGTTAAGTTACCACTTAGGGGATTCATGAGGCTTCTTCTTACATTGATGCGGCGTTAGGGCATATGATGGGAGCAGATGGACCTGCACACGATCAAGACGGCGAATCATGGTCTCCCCTGGCACCGCCTGTGCCAAATGACTTTCCATTCCTTTCTATATAGGGCGCTGCTTCTGCCCGCTTGGGATGCTTCTTTTTTGCTAACAATGGGTTGGGTAAAGGAGTTTTTGGTTTCCACTCGGGGAACATGGATGGATATTGGAAATGTCTCCATGATTCACCCATTTGTTAGGTTTCTGGGTCGACAGAAGGATATAACATCAATCATTACAGACTAGGCAGTCAATAGGAACAAGGGAACTCGAATTATCAAAGGCGTCGCGTCAAATCAAGTTGTGAACAGTCGTATATGTTTCTGTTGATGCATACATAATAGTTTGTATACATATAATAGCCACCCAAGCCAACCCAATGCGTGTACCCATTTGAAGAACCAAAAAACACCTGTAGAGCAAGGATGAGAACGCCCCTATTAAGTTTATTTCTTGCCTTCCTTCTCCTTCTTGAGCAATAGATCCCGCATTTGTGCCCGAACATTGCGACTGCCACCCAGCTTTGGGCCCTTGAGGACATCCTCAGACCCAGGTCGTGCAGGTTGACTGGTGGGCTTCTTTTTCCGCAGCTGTCTCTGGGCCACGTCTTCAAGGAACTGCTGGCGGAACTCCTCGGCGAGTCTGTCATCAGCTGCGCCGTCCTCTTCAGCTTCGGAGGCCTTGCTGGCCTGGTCGGGCATTTCGTACACATCCACTGGTGAATTGTTAGACCATCTCTCATGCATGTGAGTTTATGGGGTATCAACGTACGCCGAGTTTCGCGGAGGACTTCTTCGACGAGCTGGTCTCGCTTCATGGCGTCGCTGCCACGACGGTTCCGCGGACGCCACGGCTTGCCGTCCCTCCCCAGCCTGGGCTTCTTTGCGCGGCGGCCCTGCGGAACGTCTTCCTGTGCGCCACCGCCCTGTGTCATGCGCTCCATCCTGGCCACGTTGCGGTCCCGAGCGTCGTCGCCGAGGTCAATCTCCATCAGGTGTCCCTGCATGACCTCGCGGCCGCTACTGCTCTCCTTGGGCGGCGCTGATGTCGCATGCGGCGCGGCGTCGGATCTAGGGGCGGGGGATGATTTGTTCTGGGATGTGTTCCCACTCGCGCGATTAGACAGCCGGGACTCTATGTACTCCATCCTTGAATGATTAGTTGTGCGTGGTGGGAGGTGCGGTGTCTGGGGGGTCAGACGTACATGTGCTTGTCGTTGAGGTCGGCCAGCATTCCGGTCTGGTGGGTGAATCGATTCGCGACGCTGTTTAGCCCGGCGTCGTGTGAGGCGTCGTCCGGTTCTCGGGGGACGAGAGCGCGCTCGTCGTTGATCTCGTCGTCGGTTCGGTTCGAGTTGCGAAAGGCGACACCGCCGAGTCGTCCTCTCCGCGCATTGCGCAGCCTAAGAGCCGCGGCGACAGAGGCATCGCCGTCATCATCGTCCGTAGCTCTCTGCACTATCGCGTCCTCTGGTACTGCAACGGTCGCGCTGGGGGGAGACTTTGAAGTGTCTGCAGAGTCTTGGTCTTGGTCGTCGGTGCGCTGGCGGTAAGCCTTTCTTTTCTTGCCGGCGCGGAACCGTATGGGCTCCGGCGCGGCTTCCGCGGTTGAAGCAGTGTCCATGAACCTCTGCTTGCTTGCTTGCGGGAGAGTGTGTGGTGTGTGCTTGTTTGTTCTTGGTTCAATGGAAGCTGGGGATGTTGATCTGCTGCTGGGTGACATTCGGCTGCTCGCTGGCTGCCCGGTGACATCAACTAGCCAGAAACCTTATCTTATCGAGGACCCGCAAATTACCCGCTACAGTGTCTGAGACAAACTTGAGCAAGATTGGATGACATTAAAAGCCACGGCAACTCTACGCCTAGATTTGCTATGAAATGTAGCTACTATTTAGACATGATCGTTTTAACATACCTGCCTGTCTACTGTGTAACCCACCTGCCCCTCCATACATATCACTACAGTTGCGGCTCGTAGCAAACGTGACGACTTACTTGCCTTGTACACCAAACCGCAACCATGACGAAGCGGGTATGCAGATTCATTTCCCCAGCTGCACAGGCCATCATCGCTGACATGCCTCAAGGTGTACTTTGTCGTTCACGGAACTGTCCAAGGCATGTCATGTCCCCGAGCCATTCCAGAGCTCTCGACTGACGTCACCAGGTGTCGGCTTCCGGTACACGAAGCTCTTTCTCCCACTGACATGTCCCGAGAGCGGCAATATCTAACCAAGAGCAGATACTTTACGCGGAAGAAGGCCCGAGAGTATGGGGTCACGGGGTGGTGCCGAAACACGCAGGATAACACGGTGAGTTCTAGACACTGCGTCTCATCATTCTTTGCAGCAGAGCTAATTGCTCGGGCAGGTCGAGGGCGAGGCCCAGGCCACCGAAGATATCCTGACCAAGTTCCTCAAGGATGTAGACTATGGACCTAGACACGCCAGAGTGACAAAGGTCGTAAAAGAAGACCGAGAGGTTGTTGAGGGAGAAGACAGTTTTGACGTTACACGCTGAGGGAAGAATACGCAACATCTAAAAGTAGAAACAACAGTCCTATAAGAGATGAGCACCGAGAACGAGCAGGGTATTTTACTCGGGAGAATCAAGATAATACCAAGGTACACCAAGTTTACCTAATCCAGAACGCTGGCTCATGTTCAATTATATTCTAATGCTACATGGTACTCATCGCTATAACCCTCTCCCCCGCCTCTTGATGACGGGTTTCTTCACAGCTCCTTGCGTCACAAACTTCTTCCCGTCCGAGCCAATCTTCTTCTTATTCTGAGACCGCTCCTCCTCTGCGTGCTTCCTGTCCTCCTCTTTACGCTTGTCGTCAGCCATCTTGGCCTCAATCTCCATCTTCCGGTTGAACTCGACCTCGGTGATTCGCTTCTCCCTTGCCGAGTACCCCTTCTCTTTGACCGAGTAGAAGACGCCGCCTAGGTCAGCTAGCCAGTGAGGATCCACCGCCGTAACCGTTGACACGTAAATCTTGGAGGTGAGGATCAACTCGTGGTACACGACATAGTCGGGTGGATGCCCGGCGTAGAGTGCGCTGGTGGGATGTAATTGCACTCCAAGGTTCGTCCGTAGGTTGGTGTACTCCCCTGAACCCTTGTACTTGGCCGCTTGATGGTAGTATCCGGAGCAGATGCACTTCCGGACAATGTCCCAGTCCATGCCACAGCTAGACAGCTCCATCTTCTGCATTCCGAAAATATCCACGAGCTGCTCGCGAACCTCCTTGGCTCGCCTCAACGACTTGGGGTGCAAAAAGTGCTTGACGCACCAGCCATCCGAATAGCCATTGGCCTTCCAATTTGTGTACACTTGGAGGTACGTCAAATGGTCAGACTCGTGCACCCAAAACTTTTCACGAGCAGCATCCGCCTCCTCCTGTCTCTCCTTGGGCCGATAAAAGACATTGGAGGCTGAGAGCATCGACACAATCGTCACCATCTCCTCGCTGCAGCCATACTCTTCTGCCGTGATAAGCAGCTTGGACAGAGATGGGTCCATGGGGAAAGAGCTCATCTTCCTCCCAAGCTCGGTGAGCTCGCCGAGGTTGTCCAAGGCCCCGAGGGCCCACAGATCAAACATCGAGGTTGTGATGGTATCCTGGGGAGGGGGGTCCATAAAGTCAAAATCCAGGAGATCCTTGACACCCAGTGACTTGAGCATAAGGACCGTGTTGGCGAGGTTGGTGCGCTGGATTTCCGGGATCGTTTGCAGGTAGAGATCTTCCTTGAACTCCTTCTCCGAGAATAGTCGAAACGCTTTTCCAGGCCCAGTTCGGCCAGCACGACCCGAACGCTGTGAGGCATTCGCTTGCGAAATTGGTGTAATCTGGAGAGTATCCATACCAATCTTGGGGTTATAGACCTTCATCTTGGAGTAACCAGCATCCACCACATACTTGATACCATCAACCGTCAAACTTGTCTCGGCAATATTGGTGGCAACGATACACTTGCGTACTCCGGGCGCAGCCTTGTCAAAGATCTTGGCCTGGAGGTCTGCTGGCATCTGACTGTAAATCGGCAGGATGCTGAGCTTGGGCGGGTCATTGAGCGCGTCCAGTCGTTTCTGGATCAGCTCGCAGGTGATTTCGATATCTTCTTGACCCGTCATGAAAACCAGGATGTCGCCGGGGCCCATGGAGACATGAATAGACAATACCTGGTGAACAGCTTGATCGACGTAATCCTCCACCGGAGACCGATGGAACATGACATCAACAGGGAACGTTCGACCGGGGATGATGAACTCGGGGGCACCCCCGAAAAAGTCCGAGAAACGCTTCGAGTTCATTGTGGCAGAGGTGACAATGAGCTTCAAATCGCGACGCCGTTGGAGAATCTTCTTAAACAGACCCATCAGGATATCCGTGTTCAGGGCACGCTCGTGCGCCTCGTCCATGATGACGCACGAGTATCTGTCCAGGTCGGGCTCGTTGAGGGACTCTCGAAGAAGAACACCGTCTGTCATGTACTTGATGACCGTCTCCTTGCTGGTGCAGTCTTCGAAACGGATCGCATAACCGACGGTGCTTCCAAGCTTCACCTCCATCTCTTCAGCTACTCGCTTCGCCACACTCATTGCCGCAACTCGACGTGGCTGCGTGCATCCGATCATGCCAGTGCTTCCGTATCCGTCCTCGTGGAGAAACTGGGTCAGCTGTGTCGTCTTGCCCGAACCTGTTTCACCCACGCAGATGACCACCTGATTCTCCCTGATGACACGGAGGAGATCCTCACGAACCGCAAAGGCGGGGAGATATTCGCGCTGCTCCCGTAAAGTCTTGCTTTGGCTGAAGTTACTTGCGCCGTCCGATTTCTTCATGTGCTCACTGAACTTGTTGCCTTTGCGAGTACTGTGGGCAACATCATCCTCGGCCGGTACCGGTAACGCAGAGTCTCCGTCTTCCTCCTTCGCCCCCATGATGTTCCCCAGTGTCGTGCCAGTCATGCTTGTAGCTTCCTTAGCCTGTCGCTGTCGCTCTCGTTGCTGACGTGCTTCCTTGACAACCTTGCTGCCCTTTCGACTGAATACAGCCATGTGACTTTGGGGGTCCTTCACTGCAGGGATTGGCTCAAGCTGCTTGGTGAAAATCGTCCTCCCGTCTAAGAATGGTGGTCGCAGATCGTGCACCAATAGATGGACTCGGGTTGTCTCGTCGTCGTCAAAATCGGCACCCACATCTCTTCGTTGCGCAACGCCTGACTGAAGCATACGATTCGTCTCCCATGCGTCGTTTTCCCGTTGCCTTTGTTCTCGTCGGGCGTCGAACCGGCTCGACATTCTCTCATGCTGTGCTGACTCCTGCCGTTGGGTTTCCCATGTTGATTCATAAGAACCGAATGGGTTATGCGTATCATCTCCGAATGTGTGACCTCCAAATTCATCACCTCCGTACCAATCACGATCCAGTGCTCTCGAGTCTTCTTCGTCTGGCGCAGGTCCTTCAGGCTCCCGAGGGGGTGTAGGCGCGTACCGCGACTGCGCTCGAGGGGTTGAGCCGCGCGACGATCCATTTTGAAATCTCTGATGCGGATGTGGGCGCGCGGAATCCAGCCGGCGCCTCTTTGGGTTGGGGTTGTATCCGTCGTATTCTCGATCGTCGGCCATTTTATCAGTTGTGAAGTTTTGCGTTGTTGGCCAGGCATTCAAGACGAAGCTCGTAACCAGAAAACAATCAACCTACCTATAGAGATAAGATAAGGCGGCGGTCACGTGCATTATAACAGAACTTGCATGTAGGTAAGTGTGGAGGTAGCAGAGGGGATAAGTTGAGCTCCCCTCCTCCATGATATTTATTCTATAGGTTTATACACTATTGCTTTTTTTAGTCTGCAGAATTGGTGAAGTGCGTGTACCATTTTCATAAGTGCTGTTGGTCGGAATCAAATCCAAACGAGGTAGGAACTGCGATCTGAATACACATACCCTAGAGAAGTTTACAGCTTAGATGCGGGATGTCCAACACCGTGAACCGGTCATTGCTTGGGCAATATGGGCGACTATAGTGATCTATTGAGACGGCTGGAGTATTCGCACAATATTGAGCATGCACTGCTTCTTACCTGGTGGTAAAACCTCATACGGCACTATTCGTTGTCGGCATCTCCATCATGGCACATGTAAGACATCCCTCCACTGACATACCAAATGTATTAAACCAATTGCTCACATTCTCATTACCAAAGACCTTAAACCCCAAAGTAAAAAACAAATAAGCCCCGAGCCATGAGCCCATCCATATAACACTTTATGAAATCCATAAACTGCCGAGCTAATCAAAGTATTCGGCCAATGTAACTCGACATCCAGACCAATGCAAGCGGATTTTGAAAATCCTTATCGATAAACCCCACCAAGAAATTTTTGGAGGAAATTTATCTAGAGCGCCCACCTTCGCACCGCAACTGGGCTTCGACAAGACCATCAGAGATACCCCGACAGGTCACAATGTCGTCCATGATCACAGCCTCGCAATGGGTCCCCCGGGGCTTCGCCGCGCCCTTTCCCAAGAAGTACACACTCGATGAGGCCGAGTTTGAGCGGATAGCGGAGCTCGCAAAGCTCCAGCTCGACGATGCCCAAGAGGACCTGGAGGAGGCGCAGGAGAGTGCTGCCCAAGACGGCGCCAAGGCGAAGAAGGAGGAGGACGCAGATATGAAAGATGATGACGAGAAGCCCGTCGAGAAGACAAAGTATGGAGCTTGAAAGACGACTGGTGATTCGGCAGACTAACAGATGCGTCTAGGATCGACATCAACGACGATGACTTGAAGGAGTATGACCTGGAACATTACGACGATGACGAAGACGAAGAGGCGCCCGGCCATGGCGAGGGCATGAGCATGTTTGGAAACATCAAGTCGCTTGCCTACTACGAGTCGAATAAGGAGGACCCCTACATCACAATCGACGCCGACAAGCTGGACGAGGAAGAGGACCGAGAAGACCTCCAGATCCTGGCGACGGACAACCTGATCGTGTCGGCCAAGGTGGAAGATGAGATGGCTCACCTCGAGGTCTACGTCTACGAGGATGCCGCTGACAACCTCTACGTGCACCACGACATCATGCTCCCCGCCATCCCGCTGTGCGTTGAGTGGTTCGACATGCCCGTTAACAAGCCCGACGTGGAGAAGGATGCGACGGGCAACTTTGTGGCGGTCGGTACCATGGACCCGGATATCGAGATCTGGGACCTCGACACCATCGACTGCATGTACCCCAATGCCATCCTCGGCCAGGGGGCCAACCCCGAGGAGGAGAAGAAGCTCAAGAAGAAGAAGAAGAAGTCCAAGAAGGCCAACGATGAGTTCCACGTCGACGCGGTCCTCTCGCTGGCCGCCAACCGACAGCACCGCAACCTGCTGGCCTCTGCCTCTGCCGACAAGACGGTCAAGCTGTGGGATCTCAACACGACAAAGTGCGCCAAGTCGTACACCTACCACACTGACAAGGTGTGCTCCCTGGCGTGGCACGCGACCGAGGCGACCGTTTTGCTGAGTGGCAGCTACGATCGCACCGTGGTGGCAGCCGACATGCGTGCGCCGGACGCAAAGGCACCCAGATGGGGAGTCGAGAGCGACGTCGAGAACGTGCGGTGGGATCCCCATGACCCCAACTTCTTCTTCGTCTCGACCGAGAACGGCGTCATCCACTACCACGACATCCGAAATGCGCCGTCCGACCCGACGGCCACCAAGGCGGTCTGGACGCTGCAGGCCCACGACGAGTCGGTGTCGTCGTTCGACATCAACCCCGTGGTCCCCGGGTACATGGCCACCGGCTCGACCGACAAGACGGTCAAGCTGTGGAACATCCAGCCGACGGGGCCGTCGGTCGTGGTCTCGCGCAACCTCGACGTCGGAAAGGTCTTTTCCACCACGTTCGCCCCCGATCCGGAGGTTGCGTTCCGTCTCGCCGTCGCCGGCAGCAAGGGCACTATGCACGTGTGGGATACCAGCACCAACGCGTCGGTGCGCAAGGCCTTTGCGCAGCGGGTACCGGAGCAGAGCGGCAAGTCTGAGGACCGCCTGGTTGGTGTGAACAAGGACGATGACAGCTCAAGCGACGAGGAGGGAGACGAGAAGGATGACAATGATTCGATGGATGAGGATTAATCGAGAACCCGGCCATGCCGAAGAGGTGAATCAGGAAGAGAAGAAACCGATATCCCCGATCTGGATTGGAATCATGTCTCACTCGACCCTTGTGGCGACCCTAGTGAGCAATGTCTCTGGCCTATATCAAAGCCATGTCTTGCTTAATTGGGGGCTCCCATAAACAACGAGCTTGGAGGAAACACACCGGCGTACAAGGACTGTTTCACAGCGGGAGGATTGGATGAATACAACATGGACTAGATAGATTAGGCAAACGGGAACGGAAAAGCAACATGCTCAAACTTCGCAGCCTGTTTTGGGTCAAGGGGGCGAAGCGCATAGCATAGCATAGGATTTGCCCCTGCAGGACAAGGCTGAATCAAGTGAACCTATGCAGACAAGACTGAGAAGCCGTGCCAAACTAACTGTCCCGTGCCGTGATTGAGCAATTCATCATGATGCTCTTGTGGATGTGTCGACTCATTAAAGATCGGACCCGATTGCGTCAAAGGCGCACAAAATAGGCCGGTGGCACTTGGCGCAACCCATCGTGCGCTCACAGACACTTGTGCTATCAAAAGTAGGTCGTGTGTAATTTGCCCTGCAAATGAGTCCTTGTGCGCTGCATCACAAGATCATGAGAGTGAGAGAGCTTATGCCAAGGTCTGGTACCTGCATGACATGGCGGTGCTGGGATGACGGTGGTGCATGATGGCTCCAAGACACTGAATGAAGCTGAGACTCTTCTTGACGTTCGTTAATCGACGGCGGAGGATCGTCCAACCCAAAAATACCACGGGCTGGATGAGCAGGGGCCTCCTTCGGCTGATGGTCTCTTGTCCCCTCTCATATTAAGGCATCCCTGCCCAAAGGAGACGGGCGCGGAGCAGGGGTTTGGAAGGAACTGTGATGTGACATTGTGTTGTTTATCGAGTATGGATAGTGTGCAGGCGTTGGCGTCAAGGTCTAATGAGTGACGAGCCATGATGAACTGGTCTATCAGGTTCTTTGGTCGTGTTCTTGCATCTCGTCACGTCCGGATCGCTTCCCAGGTCTCCAGCTGTCGCCTAGCCGGGCCCGCTTGCGCAGGCACAAGGGACGTGTCCAGGGGCCTGAAACAGGAGGGACGGTAAGGGCGCCCGAGGCGTCGACACAAGGATCCAATCAGCGAGGGACGGCTGTTTCTCGAGCGGGATCAGCCATGACCCCGATGGCGGCGAACCTGGGCCTTGAGCGAGTGTGGAGAGAACGTGGACGAGCAGCTGGAGAAGGGGCCAACCACGGCCTGGAGACGCCCTGTGCCGTCACAGCCCTGAGGGACGCCTCAATCTCTCTGTGACGAGGCCATGTCACGGTTCGTCTGCTTGGTTCTTGGGGGTAAGTTCCTTATGGGCCCAGGTTCCTTAATGAACGGGGTATCCTAGATGATCGGGGCGCGGCGTGGCTTCGTGGCGGGAGACGCGCCCGCGCACACAGCCCAGACGGTTCATCCCATCCGGAGACGATGGGATGGCATGCTCAAATCTCTAGCCAGTGATTGAGTTGCGGGCTGGTCAGGCCAGAAGCCAGCTAGTGGGTCGCTGGAAGCAGAAATCAGGACGCATTGGAAAGACAGAACAGAAGGTTTGCGGGTGCGCATCGTAGGGTTGGTTGTGCGCTGGCCGGCTAGAGCAAGGACAACTCATCACCGCCCGTCCGCGTCAACCTACGTCTTGCGTCCGGTGAGCCAAGCTGTCAAAGAGAGTTGGGCGTTGCCTGCAGTTGAGTGCTTGCAGGTTGCATCCATCCCTGGTGACTTTGGGCCAACGGATGTGACTCGGTAGATGGACTCTTTGTTCCTCCTTCTGGCCCGCTCCGACTTTGGCGACTGGTTGGACTGGCGTAGCGCGCGGGTGGGTGCAAGTCAGTGAGTGGTGGGATGGATTGTGTGTGTGCAAGAGATGGTGCGTGATGCTGGAGGGTTGTATTGAACGGTGAATGGGAGAGAGTAGGGTTCCTGGTGGGGGGAGGGAACGTCCCCAACGTCTAAAAAACGTGACTGTTGTTGATGGAGGGTAGTAGGGTTGAACAAAAGGCCGCATCTGCATAGCACAACCCAGCACGAGGCCAAGGAAGACGGACCGGACCCAAAATGGCGAGAGGGGGACAAAGCAAAGCCTAACGAGGGAGGCAAAAAGAAGAAAATTGGAAAGTAGGACGAAAAAGACGCGGTGGGACTATGATGGGCCGCATGGTGCATGGCGTTGTGCTTCCGTCTTTGAGTCTGCAAGTTGAGGCGCGTCTACCATGACAATACGGATATCAGATACACCCACACACACACACACACACACACATGCATTGTTTTGCAACGATTTACAGCTGACGCATTGCCAAGGGTGGCACAAAGAAACAAAGAGATCGCTGCACCGAATAATCCAGTCGGGCCACCAATCTTGCCATTCACAGCTGGGAAGAGACATCAGCTGGTTTTCCGTTGGCGCCGGCCGCGGGCTTTTCTGCCTCTCTCGCCCTAGGAGGAGAAAGAGGAGCCGGCCAAAGCCACTTCAGTGGAGCGACGAGCAGAGGAGGGTACGAGAGATAACATGCCATTGGATAGAGGCTGGAAAAACCCACGTTGGCGCGGAGCCAGGATGTGTTGCTTTCTCGGAGCCTTAGCCAGGGGCGCCGACATGGGTGGGAAGACCTTCGACCAACGAGGGCTCACCTGCAGGGACAGGGGGCCCCTGGTTTAAAAGACTACAAGGGGCGGCCTGGCCGTTGCAAGTTGGGATTTGCATCGACTGAGCACTGAGCAGTTACCTCCGTCGAGACTGGAAAAGGAAATGGTGCAAAGGATCCATATCTTTTGTTTCGTCCCCCCGTCCCCGCGTCCACACACTCTTCGATCCTCTCTTTTTCTCCCTTCTATCCTCCAAACGCATCGCCTCTCCTTGCTGCGTTGAAAGGCTTCGATTCTTTGAAAGCGTCCGCCGATTCACGATCGCCACTCCCTCCGGTCGTGTCCGCCTCTCAGTGCGCTTGATTTATCATTCTTTCATTATCATCCCCATTGGACGACTGCTTCGCCCACGTTTTTTTCTTCACAGTGCTCGGTATATCCCCGTCGCAGGATCGATCGAACCCTCCCGGATACCGACCGATACACACCGTTTCGACGTTGAACGTTCCTTTACCAGAATTGACCAGCCTTTATCACTGCAAAGACAGTGTCAAAGCCAAACCACTCTCCCTTTTCGGAAAAACCACTACACACCCGCAACTAGACGTCGCAATCCTGCTCTAGAAGTTGGAACTCTTACGCTCAAGGACTGGACTCCTTGCCTCATTACATATCCAACAAACCAAACCAAACACACCCTCGCACGACTCCTTCGCAAACCTATCTCAACTGGCGCCTGCTAGCAAAGATTTACTGCAAAATTGTAGCTTGTCTCTGTTATCCTGAGTCAGTGCAACGACGCTCGAGCATCCCTCCATCACGAGACGCCTCAAAATTAGTTCACCACATTGGATGCAACTCGCCTCACCATCAGCTCGTGAAAGTTGCATATAGCCCGCCAAACCGCCAAATTTCGCAACAGACAACGCAAGGAAATAAAAATCAAAATTTTTCAAAATGTCGCTCTCTCGCGCATTCACCACCCGCAAGAACAAGCTCAGCGGGCATCATGATCTTTTCGACATGACCAAGTCGCCCCAGCGTAGTAACTCAGCCCGCGACAGACACCACCTCCCGATTCTGCGCCACAAGATCTCAGGCCCCATCCAGCTCATTCACACCACCAACATGCTCTCCTACAACGCCCCCGACATCCCCCAGGCCCTCCGCAGCAAGTCTTCTCTCCGATCTGAAGACTCCGAGGCACCCTCGACTGCCGAATCGACACCGCCGACAAGCCCCGATGTCTCCCCCGTGGAGGATTGCCCTGGCCCCGAGCCGAACCACCTGTCAACCTACTTCATGGTCTCGGACAAGCCCGTCGTGACACTGCCCAAGATTGCTGAAGCTCCCGCCATCCCCAAGCGATCGCCCTCTCACACCAAGCAGAACTCGTACGAAGCCATCGCCCGCCAACGATCTGTCTCGCGCATGTCCAAGGATTCTGAGCACTCCGTGTCGACAAAGGCCAGCTTCACCTTCTCACGATCATCCTCCACCTCGACCCGAGCATCATCAGGCTCTTATGCCTCTGCCGGTCAGACCCAGAAGCCTGCAGCCAAGCCCGCACCCGCACCAGTGGCCGCGCCAACCCCCCCGCCCTCGTTCCAGCAGCGAACTCCTCTCAAGGACTCACACCCGTTCGGTCAAGAGCTAGCGCAGGTGACTGAGCTCGCCGAGGAGTACAGCGCCAAGACATCAAACACCAAGGACGACGACGAGGATCTAAAGTACATCAAGTCCAATGGCCTCCACAAATTCACCGCCGAAGACTACCTGGGCGATGTTCAAAGTCTCCTGTCCAGCTTCTTCCCAGAGGTGTCACATGCCAAGCCAACAACAACCGTATGGATCTAGACGACCTATGATTCACCACCGGCATGCCGGTTTCTCGATTCGGCTGTACATATTTGATAGACATCTTACGACCACAAAGAGGCGCAACAACGAAAAAGTCCTGGGCAGGACGAAGGTGGATGGATGAGCAAGGTACATAACTCGGACGCTGTACTCAGCGACATTTATTCTCTCCCTTGAAAAATTTCCTTTTCTTTTTTTATGTCTGGTCTACTTTGATATGTGGCTTTTGAAGGAAAGGAAGGGAAGGGAAGGACTGGGAACGATGGATGGAATACCATTGATTGTGACCGACGCCTGGCTAGGCATTATTCCCTGGCTGGAGTCGGCGATGGGCGTTGAAACGGGAATGGGAATACCTTTTTTCTTTTTTGATCGATTTTTTTTCGATCGATCGACTTGTTCATGATGTGTATCTTATGATGTGGATACAGTACACACACACTCTCTCACGCCATTGACGGCAGCATTTCATTTCACTTCGTTTCACTTGACTCGACTTCAACGCGTCTCTCTCATTGCCGAGACCCCGAATTGTGCAGGCTTGCCCATGATCCATTGATTGATCACTATGCCAACCCGCATGCATTTGTGCCATGAAACAACTTGAAACGGCCTATCACTCAGGAGATGTTATGCGGTGCATCTGTAAATAGATCCTTCGTCCGCCCTCCCCTAAAACCCCCCCCCCCTTGTCATCCGCAAGGAACACTGCAGGATCGGAAACACGTCTCGTTTACTCGAGACCGGCACTCAAATTACGAGTATGCGGGCTGTGCTATAATCAAATCACCTAAGCGGTTTCAAAGAGTCGTCGTCTGTTGTGAACTGGAATTCAAGCGGTGTATTTTTTTGTCAGCCACGGCGTTTGGATTCTTTCCCTAAAAAGAAGGCACCCCCTTTTTTGCGTTTAGACTTTTTTCTTCTGTGGAAAATTCGAAACGAGCTTATTTGAGACTAGAGGCTTGAACTGAGGAATGGGATCCCGACGACCCGGGTCGTGGTGTTGGGGAATGATGGATGGTGTTCTCGTCTCCCTTCGAGAACGAGGCGCAATTGCCGTCAAGAGATCGATCAGAGTTTATGGGATAAACCGCTCTTTGAATAGAGGTGATTTTAATTCAATGGTGTAGAATTGAACCCAACTAGACCTGCAATTCCTCATCGCTCTTGGTCATCTTGGTCATCTTACACGTAGGGCTGGAACACGACCCATTTCCCTCCTCCAAACCACCTCGACAAGCCAGCTCCTACCTAGCAGCTCTCGCCATGAAGTCAAGCCGCCTCAGCCAAGCAGCCATAGTGGCCGCCCTCCGTGGCCAGACCCTCAGAATACCAGACCTCGGAGCCCTCTTCCGCTCATGGCCGCGTGCCAACCTCAACCGCCACCACGCGCACATTACGCCCATTGTCGACGGCGCCATCGACCACATGGCAGTGACGTATCCGCTCATCGCTAGCCGGAAGCGGGACGGCATCGCCCGTCTGGCAGCTCTGTGGTACCCCAAGGCTCGCAGGTCGCAGCTCGAGGCCCTGGCGCTGTATACGGCTTGGCTGGTGTGCTGGGACGACGCCGTGGATGCCAACGAGGGTGACCTGGCTGCCGACTTTGCTCGGGCTGAACGCTGGAGATGTCGGTCGCTTGACATGGTTCGGAGGGCTTTGGCAGTTGACGGGACAAATACGCATGCTGGAGAGCCAGCATATGAAGATGATCCAATCAGCCGCGTGTTCCAAGAGTTTGGATCGCGCTTCTGCCAGACGGCACCGGTCGACCAGCGCCGCCGCTTGCACTACGAGATCCGTGCCTTTATTACTGCGTGCGCCACAGAGCAAAAGCTTCGCCTGGGACATCGCATCCCCGATTTTAATTCCTACATGGACCTGCGGGTGGCCACCGTCGGCGGCACAACGCTCTGTAGTCTCGTCCCGTATGCCACAGATGAGCCATTGCCGGCAGCTCTGACCTCGGCACCTGAGATAGGTCAGATGTGGCTACAGGCGTGCATCCTCCTCAGCTTGTTAAACGATATGCTGTCGCTCAAGAAGGAACTACGAACAGACTGTGTCATCAATGCGGTTTCGGCGCTCGTTGAACCAGGGATAAGCCTGGACGAGATCGTGGCACAGCTGGAGCAGAGGATGAGGATAGCAGTGAAGGAGTTTAACGGGGCAACAAAACGACTACTTCGAATGGTAGGATCTGACAAAGACTTGGCAGGTCTGGTCAGGAGGTATATCGATGGGTGCCGTGCAACTGTCACGGGCACATTGGAGTTTACGTTTGTCTTTCTCACACCAATCTTGAACTGGATTTGCTAACAAACTCTAGGCTGACTTCCCCCAGATACAATATTGCTAAACTCATCCAACAAGACGGGTCATTAGAGATTGTTCTCTGAATATGCCATAATCCCACTGTTCGCAAATAAACAAAATCCATGAAATGCTGCCTCCTCCATTAACAACTCCGGGTGTTCCATGCATGTTATCGCGATCTTCTGTACAGCCTTCTATATATACCAAATCTCCACATCATTATACTTTATTCAAGGCCAGATACGCCTCTGAGAAGACAACGCTTCACTGCCTCTGGTTTTGTGACGACACTGATTTCACGAGCTCTGTGATAGTGACAATCTTGTACCCCTGTCTCTTGAGCTCGGGAAGAACAATGCGCAGCATTGGCAGTGTCCACGACCTTCGATCGTGGCAGATGATGATAGCACCTGGATGAGCCATGCTCAAGATGTGTTTGGCGTTGGTGTTTGGATAAGGAATCTGGGGGTCGTGTGGGTAAACACTCCCCAGCGTTATGCGAAAGCCCTGGTTTCCCAGCACATCGCGCATTCGCCAGTTGAACAGACCCGAGCCGGGACGGAAGTAGTTGTTGTCGAGGATCTTTCCATTGGCTTCGTACGCCTCCGTCAGCATCGCCTTGACAAGGTGAACCTCCTTCAGCAGCTGCTCGTTGCTGAGCGACCTCGAAGGCTCATCGTGCATGGCATGGTTGCCCAGCTCGTGGCCGTTCTTGACCAGCTTGACTAGTTTATCCTTGCGACCTTCGACCTGGGACCCTATAACGAAGAAGGTGGCGTGTGCATCGTTCTCCTGGAGAACCTGCATAATCTCGTCCGTGTGTGCCGAGGGCGCATCGTCGATGGATAGGGCGATGATCTTTTGGTCGGTCGTCTCCTCGAAAAGAACGTCGGGATACCTCCTGCGCAGCCAGCCGATGAGGAAGCGCGGGGGCTTGTAGATGCAGTATGCCGAGTAGAACGGGAAGACCAGGAGGCCTACGAGGACGACCAGGGCGATGAGGGTCGCCATGCGATTGCGCCTGACCCTTCGCCGGAGCTTGGTGGGCAGGCGGAAGAGGGAGAGTCGGACCATTGGGGCATCTAGCAAGAGTTGCGGCAGCCGGAGGACCCACACACGAGAATGTGTAGCCCGAGCATGCTCCTCCCTGAGGTTTCGGTATGGGAGGAGAGGGAGGGAGGCTGTTGTTTGAGATGGAAGTTGAGCCTCGAGCGTGGTGTAGTGGAGGGGAGGTCAAAAGAGGTGAGTGAAAAGGGATGCGCCATGTTGGCTGCGGATGTGGATGTGTCATAAGTGGGGCCGCATGCACGTCGCTTGTACCTGCTTGCGCTTATGCACCGCGCCTGTCTTGACCAGTGAAACGATACAGAATAGCGGGGTTCTCCCCTGGGTCTGTGCTGTCAAGCGCGGAAAAGTGGCTTCCCTGTGGGCCCAAAAATACATGGGACTGATTTGGCTGCATTGTCCGCTGTGATGTTTCTGTATGTGTTGACTCGCTGGGCTCCTTAGGAAGTTCTTTGCATATCATAATGACATAACTATCTATATTTTATGGCCATATAGTCTGACTTGATACGAAAAAAAATTGTAGTCAAAGGAATAGGACTGTTGATTCGGTTGCTGTTTGATTGTTTCTATGATAATACATCTAATTCAGTTGACCAGGGAAATAATGTTTCCGCGTCAAGGAGGGCTCCGAATCTGGCCCGTGCACCGACTGGGCTGAGACGCGCATTGCCCAGTGGCACAGGGAGGCGCCACGGAACCCACCTGCCACCCCTGACAGATTGTTAACCGGGAGTAATTGAGGCGCGACGGCCCAAAAATGGCACAAACTGACCCCGGCTAGTTCGGCTTCCAACAGTGCGAGTGCGATCGGCAGGTGGGGAATCCGCGCTTAAGCCACGCCTTGTAAGGCAGATTATTGGGACGTTAGGCGATCGTGGTGTCTGGTGAATGGCTTCGATCTGGCGCGCGCCGTGGCTGGTGTTTGGTCCTCGGCATGGCTGGTCTAATGTTGGTTCCCGTCAGGGGCGCTTGTTTGGGAATCATTTTGCGCGCAAAGTGGAGTTACCTGTTGCATATGGGCATCGAGATCTGAAGACAGGATGGAAGGCAGGTTTTGGGACGTCATTGAGGGTGATTGTTTGCCCAGGACGCAGCTCATTTAATCAGAACATGTTTTGCCTTTGAAACTTTATGGACATCCGTCATCCTCGGCTTATGGTGAAACAGAGAGTGTCTTGCTTCGGATGGATAAGATGCCGTCATGCTTAGTAGCACGATTCCAAAGCCTCTACTTTCGCAAACATTCCTAATTTACTCATGTTTAGGTAGTCCTCGTGAGGAGTTTATCCTCCGAGAAAGGCGTAGCCTAGTAAAAAATCTTCGTCCCATCCGCATTATGAGGGTGATCTGCATGTTGAATCGATGGGCTCCCTCAGACTAGGCTTGGCATGGAATAGTGGAATAGAAGCCAAGATGTTGCTTAAGCGATGCTCGATTAAGACGATGGCAGGCGATAATTAATCTCCTATTGGTCTGCCCTATGATACAAGCGGTTCATACGCATATGCTGCGGACCATCTCTTGTCGTCTCAGACTTTGTTAGGTTCTGGTGGGCGGCCTGCGGGGGATGACCCTTCACTAGACCCTTGCTCTGACGCTTCTCGCAACCAAAAAAACCATGCTTCTATTCCTATTCTGGAAATGCAGCTGACAGGCGCTTCGGCATGGTGCCGGGGTCGATCCCAGTCGCTCCATTGCAGAGCATAGCACGGCCACATTTTCTTGCCAGGTCCAGCCCTCTGATTGGCCGCGCCAAAGGCCTCCCGGAATCCCCGCTGGGAATGGTAGCTTCAGCCACAGGCGCTGATGGGGCGCGAGCTTGGACTGGGAGCGGGTGCGGATGGATACTCTCACTAGACATGCCAGGGACAGAGAAACTGCATGCAGCCATGGACTTGATAAATATGACGATCCCAGACGTGGTGTTGAAGATGCATCATCATTCGTGTCATTGTGTGTTTACATCTACACCTTGTTTCGTATATTACCTGCGACAACTCGCCACCAGCAACTTCTAGATCATCACAGCAAGCACCAACCAGCGAATTCTCGCCTACATCGTCCAATCAGATAAGATAACCCAATCCTTGACGGCAGTCATGGATCGCCGACAAGACTACAACAACTACCACCGCTCTTCGGAGAGCTCCCGGCAGTGGAGTGACGAGGCCGTCCGGGGAAGCTGGGACTCGAGCCTCCATCGGGCCTCTGCAGTATCATCACCACCAGACCAGGCCTCGTCGAGGAGAAGGATAAGCCCGAATGCGTACGATAGACGGCAAAACATGGTCAACCAATGGCTTGGGCAGCAGCAGTTTCAGCAGCACCCTCAGGAACCCACCATTGCCATGGATGCCGTTTCCGACTTTACCACTCCCACAACCTCTCCTGCCATCAGCGACTCTGCGACCTTCACATCCCGAACTGGAGATTGCTATCAGATGCACGCTACGACAAACGACTACCTGGCACCCCCATCAAGAAACTCAGTACCTTATCGGCCTTATGACAACGGCGCTCCCTCTTCATCCCGAGACCCAGCACCTCGGACCATGGATTACCGTACCGTCGACTACCGTCAGACTGACTACCACCAGTCTGAGGACCAAGACCTGCGCGGGATAGGGGCATTTGCAAGCACAGACAGCTCTCGGTATGTTTCCAGTATGGTGCATTGCAGCTCAGCACTAACACGAACCACAGACGGAAAGTCAAGTACAAGCCGCTGAGCAGCTGGCATGGCCTCTGGCTCCCTCCTCCCGAGTGATCGTCACGCCCCCACTAAACGATTCGTTCATTCTTGACGTTACTTCACTTTACTTCAAAGCACAAATCTCAAGAACCAACAAAACAGATACACGGGTATGGCGCATTTCTTCTGTCAAGATTTACGATTACTTTTTTCCTTCTTCTCTCTTCTTCTTCTTCTCTTCTCTCGCTACCCACTTTTCACTTTGGGGCCGTGGTGGACTTGGGGGTTTACGGATGACCATGGGTTTCGGCGTTTATTCTTGGGGAAAAGCTGCTTCACACTCGCTTGGAAGACCAGTGTCTTGAGTGTTTTTTTGTTCTGGCCTGGCTTTTGTTGGTATAGATTTCTTGGGTCTTCTTCTCTTTCTCTCTTCTTCTCCTCTTGTCGCGAGTTCTCGGTTCTCGAGAATTCCTGACCCTTTTCCTACATTCGCTTCATTCTTCGGCCACTCATTCTGTCGGCTTCCATCATAGATTAGAGGGGGATCTTTATCATTGGTCTTTTTTCTTGTTTCTTTTCTTTTGTTATTCAAAGATCAATTTTTTCTCCATCCGTGTCTGGGCTGATATCTCACTTCGTTTCTAACATCTCTGAACCACTCTAGTAACCTGGTCCATCCATACTTGCTTCCTCTACTGGCCTCCCCTTTCCTTCCTCAGGGCTTCCAGACCTTGGAGAAGATCCTGCTTGAGGTCCTCCAGGCCCTCGACACCGATGCTAACCCGCAACAGTCGCTTGTCAACACCGGGATCTGTCATGGCTCGCCACTCGATCAGACTCTCGACACCACCCAGGCTGGTAGCGTGATGGAATAGCTGCAGCTTGTTAGGGAGGCGCTTAGCAACCTCACCGTCACTCAACCACAGCGAGAAAACAGGGCCATAGCCGTTGGGCATCTGCTCTCGCAGCCAACTGCCTTCAACGGCTGCCTCGGGCTGAAGGCTCGCGTGCTGGATGCGTTCCACGAGGGCGCCAACTGCGGATGAAGCATCCTTCTTCTGCTCAGCGAGCCAGGCCACCAGCGCGGTTGCCGTCTCGCTCTGGCGGAGGACTCGCAGCTCGAGGGTGCGCAAGGAGCGAATGCCCAGCCAGCCTTCGAGGCTGCCCATGACAGAGCCGAGAAGAAGGCGGTCTAAGATGAGGGCCTTGGCCCAGTCCTTGCGCTTGGGGTTGACTGAAAGGGTACCGCACAGCAGGTCAGAGTGGCCCCCAAAGTACTTGGTGCCGCTGTGCATGACTACATCTACATCATATTTGAAGGGGTCCTGCAGGGGCGGCGGGGCAAAGGTCGCATCGACAGTGAGATAGGCACCGGCCTTTTTGGCCTTTTCGGCATAGGCGGCCAAGTTGCGAGCCTCGCCGGTCGGGTTAAGAGGTGTCTCGACGTGGATGACATCGCCGGGCTGGAGGTCCTCGACGGGGCAGTCTAGAGGCAGCTGCTGAAGGCCTGTGAGGCGGTTGAGGATGCTGATGACGCCATGGCAACCGTGATAGCCGTCGCCAATAGCGATACGCTTCGGATTGAGGTGCACGAGCATGGCGTGGAAGGCTGAGAGGCCCGAAGAGTAAGTGACGGTGGGGGCACCGAGCAGCGAGGTGAGGACGGCCTCGAGACGGGTCGTGTTGGGGCCGGTGGCCCGGGAGTAGACATGAGAGTCTAGGGGAGCGTTGGGCTGCGCGAGTCAGCATTGGCTGTTTGACTCTATGATTGCTGGTGTCTTGACGAAAATGCTGTCGTATTTGGTGTTGAGTCTACCTGTCGATGAAGTACACCAACGAGATCACGGGATGACAAGTTGAAAGCACTCACGTCGATGTTATCCCAGGACTTGAGCTGCTCCGGGTCATCACTGTAGCGGAAGGTGGTGCTGACATGCATCGCTGGCGCAACAGCCCGGTGAGCCTGGATTCCGTCGTCGGCGTGGACGGCGCGGGAGGAGAGCGACAGTCCGGCGACGGAGGTCTCGAGCCGGGCCCGGGCGTCGGCAGTGCCATCCGGAGCGGGGACCGAGTCGGCGCCGTTGGTCTTTTCAGGAGCCATCTTTTCTTCCCTCCTTTTTCTTTCTATTTCGTTTCTTGTTTGTTTTTGAGACACCTGCCTCTCTCTTCTTCCGCAGAGTTCAAGTGAACAAGCAGATGATGCAGCCCGATTGATGGCCGACGCGAGTGAGTGGATGGGGGAGGTGAGGGGCAAACTTTGTGGTGTAAAAGAGGAAGAAGCTCGACCTGACAAGATACGCCGCCTCAAATAGCTTGAACCGAGGGGGAAGATGCTGCTTTTAAAGGCCTAAGGAGGGAGGAGAAAAAGAAGCCTTTGTCCCCCGACAATTCGTGACGATGACTCGCAAATTCGACATTGGCTAACCGCGCGCCCTCCGAGGAGCATGAGCGGGGCTCTTATCCAACAATTACAGCACGCCATTAGCATTGGATGGGTTTGCCATCAGGTGGAGGGTGGGTAATGGCCTCTCTCTCTCCGTCATCGGACGCGGTTAGTAGCCGCGGTTTAAGTCGGATCTGCTCTGGTTTTGTGACGAGATCAATGCAAGATGCTGTCAGGTACAGGAATGAGGCTGTCAGCTGCGGTTGTGTTTGGTGTCTAGTCTTATTGGCGAAACTATTAGACTTTAGTCAAGGTCTGCTGATGCCGTATATACAAAGTTAATGACTCTGATTGCACTTTAGACATGATAGAAACGTATAGCTGCGGATGCTTTGTAGAGTAAAATCTTGTCATTACCATTAAGTAGCTCATATTTCCCTCCTTCTCTTTGGGACATAGCCCTTGCCACATACCATTCATCTCGGGCAGTTCATCATGCCGCATCAGTCGCAAATAGCCCCTTCCAGCCAAGCCAAACAGAGCGAGAGTCCTCAGGCCTCTAATCGAGTTGTACCCAATGGATGAATCCATAACGAATGCGTTTCTAGCCTGACCCTGACCCGGTTACCGTGAACGCCGGGGGAAAGAAAATGAAAACTCCAGGTATCTCTAATACATTCATACAAGGGTGAAACTTTGATCATTGTTCTCATTGCATCTCCTGGCCTTCGGACGAGACCGTCACCTTGGGTGGCCCGTTTGCGTTGTCCATGGAGCCAAGCTCTGAGCCCTGGCCGCTCTGAGCTCTCTTGCGACCGTGCATGAGGAAGCGGGAAACGGCGGGTTGGGTCGAGGCATCCTTTTCGCGGGACTCGGAGAATTTGGAGAAGAAGCTGCGCTTTTGGGGCTGGGCCTGAGACTGCTTGTGATCATCTAGACCAACATCTTCGAAGCGCTCCTCGGCGGTGGGGGGTTGCTGGAAAGATCGCTCGACTGCCGATCTGGGGAGACGAGGAAGGCGGGCAGAATCGAGGCTCTGGCGCGGAGGAAAGTCTGCGTTGGGCATTGGTGATCGCGCGGAAATGTCCTAATATCATCGGGTCAGTTCAGTCGGTCGTACGTTTGGGGTTGGGGTGAATGCCAAGCAAGCGGCAACGGTCGCGCAATGAATGGACCGAGGGTCAATTGGGGGCGACCGTGCCCGAAGCAAGGAACAGGGAAGGGGAGGGATGAGAGGACGCACAAATGATCTGCGGTAGGAATCGAAAGACTCTCGGGAGATGGAGAAGTGCTCGATATCACCGAAACTGCTGCGGGTGTCTGTCGAGTTGCGAGTTGAGAGGTACTTGCGCGGCCACTGGCCTTTCTCCTCAGTCGGGGACGGCTATGCGCGGTCAGCTTAGTTGGCGAGGTGAGTAAAAGCGAGTGAAATATCAACTTACAGGAAGATAGACGCCACTGTCATTGACGACTGTTGCGCGATACTTGAATTAGCCAACTTGGTCTTGTGACTGAATGCCGGAGCGCCGCCTGTCTCATTGCCCCCTCACTGCGGTGAGGGGCATGATGGATGATGGATCGGGCAGCGGGCAGTCAAGACATACCACTCATCTTGTACTCGCCGGTGTCGTGGTTCTTTGTATTCCGGATACTGAGGACCGATGTGGCCTTGGATCCGACAGTGTCGACCTTTTCAAAGCCGGGGGCGGTATCAGGTCGCTGGTTCTCATCCTGGACGACGATGCTGCCAGGGCGGCGGGCGAAAGGGTTACGGATAGGCATGGTTGATGGATGGATAGATGGATGGGGAGATAGATGATCTCTGCTGAAAAGAGATGTTTTTTTGCTCGCTCTTGTTGTTTACAAAAGTTGAGTTTGGAGGAGAATAAAAGCTTGAAAAAAGGGAGTCGGAGGCGGGACGAGAATAAGAATACGCCGAGTCCGAGTGGGAAGGAGACGACGAACAAGACGGAAGATGAACTGGGGCAGGAACAGGAACAGGAACAGGAATAAGACAAGGAGCAGACACGGGAGGGTCGGGGCACGTTTAATTGATTCTTTACTTGCCCTGGGACCGGGGACGGGGACGGGAGCACGGACAAGTAGAGAATGGATCAGATGTGGCACTTGTCTCTGCTGAGGGTGTGAAACGATGCAGAATAGCCCGGCTGTATCGAGTCAAGAGGCAGAATGGACCGATTGCGCATGTAGGGAGGAAATACGCCAACAAATCAGGAGACGGCGGCAACAAGAGCGGCAGTACAGTACCAAACAGAGGAAAAAAGCTTCGACAAGCATTTGCACAGCCATGGCCCAGAAGACGCATGTCAGCCGAGCATCAGCAACCCAAGCCAGCCAGCGCAGCACAGCAGATCAACTGCAACACTAGGGTCAGGTCCCAGGTTCAGGGACTTGATTTACCCCCAAACCTGCCAAGCTTGGAACCTTCGTTGGTCTGGTTTACTGGTCAAGCCTCGGGGTGCCCGTCCCTTGACGGCATCTGATCGACACCGATGCCCCGACTGTGCCCTCCATTCTTTCGTCACCCCTCAATTAATCCGGCGCCGCATCTGTGCCGTATTGGGTCACTATCAACCTTGGGTCCGAATATCCTTGGCATACTTGTCGATGACGACTTGTTAGAGGGCAAGATGGGTTAGATCAACATGGGGATGGGTCCATCATTAGCTTGGAACAAGAAGAAATGTTCCATCCAAAGAAGAAAAGTCCGGTCCATCCGAGCTGGTGGATCGATCCCAACCTCCATCCGTCCATCGGCTCGTCTCACACAGGGTTCAACCCGCAGCCCCCCGATCCGTTCTTGCATCGGGGCTTGTTTGCTCAGACTAGCAACGTCGGCCGATGTGAACTTTCGGCCACTGACTGGATTCATCAGGCGCACGACATGGGCTTGATTGTTGTTCCCTTGGTGCTGTTGTGACTTTGCGACTGTAACAGTGGGATTCAGATGCCAGTACCCGAAACATGTTTCAATGGATGGGCATTGGTCCGTGTTCAAGATGAAGCGAAACAGCCATGTTATGTATAATCCTCTGGATCTAATAGTACTCTTCACTTGCCCGAGTCTAGCAAGTCGCCAGCTCGGCACAGTCTATGCACCTGTATGCATCCATTGATACTACTAGCCATCGACTATGCAAGACCAACCAACAAGTCCAATATCAAAACAAACACGCTCCATGTCTTGGAATGGTCCTGCTTCCAATTAAACAAGCAAACTCACTAGTTCCCGCACTCCCTGTCCTGGTCTTCAAACCGATCCAACGGTGCCATTGGATCCGATATCAGATCCCCTTCATATGCCCATATGCAGGTTTGCGCCTTCGTCTCGTATTCAACATGTACCCCCCCAGCTATATTCATCCTCGAACGCATACCTCTCTGTTTGTTCAGCCACAAACCGGTTCGGCCAGTCCACGAACTTGTCCGTCCGCCATGATCCATTCTATGGGTGATAGCCTTGCAGTGACAGTGCGCGGGGGAAGAACGCAAGGCCCGTCCTTCCGACTCAAGCCTACCTGCCTCGTCCCTCCCGTGGTTCCTTCCCTTCCATGGTCAAGACAATCGAGATACCACGTGCCCATCCCTAAACGACCTACGCTTCGTCTACCCTGAGACCTCATCTCTTCGTTACCTTAGGTCTTCCTTGCTCTTCTGCTAGACACCTGGTTGTCCTTCACTGTCGCTTTTTTGAACCATTTTGGAACCACCACCACTCGATGTCTTGAAAACAATATTCCTTCTTTCTTTCCTTCTTTCACGCTCCTTCTCGGTGATCCTTCTCTTACTGCATCATCATGAGTGTCTTCTTTGTCGACTGGGAGCTTTGGCAAGAAATGACCTTTGCAAGTAACATGCCGCTTCTTTGTTGGCAAACCATTCAAAGAACTGTCGCTAACCGTCGACTTTCCCCTAGGTCCTCGGCTGCTGTATCGTCCTTGTCTTTGCCGTCGGTCTCATCAAGCTTTGGTGGACGAACCGCGCTATGCGCCGCCTCGAAATCATCGACGAGGAGAAGCGCGCTCGTGTTTCTCTCATGTCGCACTGCGGCATCGAGAATCTGCGACCTCCCGAGATCCCTTTTGGCATCCGTGCTATTCAGAACGGCGTACAGGTGGAAGGTATCTGGATCTCGCGCCCTGATACCCCCGAATCCAGCCACAAGACCCCAGGGGCCACGCTCGTAGGCCATCGAGTGGAGATGTCAAAGGGGAAGGGCAGGATGATCGAGCTTGGTAAAACATGTTCGAATCCAAGTATCGAGTCTCAGAGCATCCCAAATTATCGACACCAACAAGACGACACTATTTCACCCGTCGAGCCCTTCTACCACCACACACAGCTGGGTCAGACTGAGTCAGTTCAGCAGCCCATGTCTACACCACCCCATCAGAATCTCTGTTCAGGGCGTCAAAGAAACTGGCGAAGGAGCGATAACTCGACATTGGCGAGCCTCCGCGACCCTTTTGGCACTCCTGCACAAACGCCAACGACTTGGTCCTTGAGTCAAGTATCTGCTGTCGGTTCAGAGCTTGATTACTCAATATCTGAATTGGCACTCAGCGTCACGGAGCAGGCGAGCCTTCGGCATGGCGTGACCAGAGCAACGCGGGGAAGAGTAGCCCTTCCCACGGGATTCAGGCCGGATGTAGCAGAACGCGCACCACATGTTACACATTGCCAGACCGACAGGCTTCACCAGCAGATCGAACATCAGCTTGCGCCTAACAAGGCAAGCCCAAGTCGGACAAAGTTGCGAAAAGCTCTGGGGTCAGAGAAACGGCTGCTTTCCAGATCATCAACAAGTTAGCAAATCTATGCTTGGTTCTTCTTGATGTGTCCCCTCACTTGACATTGTATAACTGAGAATGGCTCAAAGCGTGAGGTCTCTTGTTCTCACTCGATCCCTAGCAAGGATCGTCGTCCGCTGCAACCCGTCGGGCCGTTTCAAGTTCCGGATCTTGATGACACAGTCGGAGACCAGATCTAAGTGCCATTGCACCATTCAGGCTGCACCAAGGGGTCCGCTTCGCGGGGAAGCGAACGACGTGCTCAGGGTATAAAAGACGACGACGACCCCGTTCAGCGTCGTTCCTCTTCTTCTTTCCTTCTTCACTCTTCTCTAACCTACTGACTCCTTGACAGACAAGCAGAAGAGTGACCAATAAAAACTGAAACTGAAATTGCGTGATTTGTAGATAGACATCTCCACAAAATGGCTTCCCAGGTTGTTAATGATGTTGCTACCAAGGGCTTCAACGATGCGCAGTCTTATGACACGCATCGGCCCTCTTACCCACCAGAGTCTGTCAGTAGTCTCCTCGGGCACCTAGGGCTCGAGGGAAAGCCCGGTAGCAGGGTCCTTGACCTCGCGGCCGGTACCGGCAAGTTCACCGAGCTGCTGGCTGCGAGACCCGAGGGGTACGAGATTGTGGCTGTAGAGCCTCTCGACTCTATGCGGGACAACCTGGCGGCAAAGAAGCTCCCCAAAGTGGACGTACGAGGCGGGACGGCGGCTGAGATGAAGGATGTGGAGGATGCATGGGCGGATGGGTGTATCGTGGCTCAGGTAAGCTATACATCGTTGGCGGTTTCCTAGCTATGCTTTGAGGGTTAGCTAGAGTCGAACTAATACCTACCATTATAGGCATTTCATTGGTAAGATGGCCGCAACAGATATGCAGGTGGAGGCTCTAATCAAGCTTCAGGTTCGCAAAGGAAGAAGCTCTCCAAGAGATTCATCGGGTCCTCAAGCCTGGGGCGAAGCTCGGTCTGATCTGGAATGCTGAAGACTGTAAGATATATGTTGCTCACCGATGAGAGCTCCTCAAAACTGACAGCATCCTCAAGACAACCGCCCGGAGAGTTGGCCCCCTTCCACTCAGTGGGAGCACGAGCTGAGCGAGCTCAACTTTAACGAAAAGGCTGACAAGGAGCCCCGCTTCCGGCACTTGCTCTGGAAGCAGGTGTTTGAGCGCCAGGCTCAAGCAGATTCCCCGCTGTTCGCAACGCCAATTGAGACTCAAAAGATCAAGTGGTCGGTGTGGCTGACTCCGGAGGCTCTCTGGGATCGGCTGAACACGCTTAGCTGGAATGCGATCCGTGAGGGGGAGGATAGGAGAGTTTTCAGAGAAAAGTTTGACAAGATCGTCAAGGAAGGCGATGGGACTTTCAACGAGAAGGGCGAGATTGAGGTCCATGGGTGCACGTTCTTTGCCTGGACCACACGTCTGGATGGAGCTGTGCATTCTTGAGGGGGGAACAAGCAGAAGGCTTTTTTGATGGGGATCAATCAGGTTTTTATTATGCATTGAGCGTTCATGAGTCTGCCGAAATGTACATGACTATAGGTCATCGTCAGCTTGGTGGCCGTGAGAGAATGAATGGATACTCACCGTTGTTTCCTCTAACAAAGGCGTCACCATACTCCCTGCGCTTCTGTCCGTTGACAAACTCGGTGGTCTTTTCCAGAGCAATGTTCATGTATCCATCCACCGACTGGAGCTCGCCTGTTGTGCTCGTCAGCCATGTATGCCCTGGACATGAGTGGGCATCGATGCGATGAGATGCACACACTCACCCTTGTAGACGACGCCCGAGTTGAGCTTGACGGTGACGGGGTTACCGATGATGTCACTCAGGAAGCTGGAGGGGTCCTTGCCCTCTCCCTGCGAAATGCTGCCGTTCTCCATGGTGTTGAGTGTTGGGTTGGAGATGATGGATATTGTGGTTGATAGACTTGGTGGAGTTTGGTTTTGGAGGACCACCAGCACCTCGGAGAATTGATGTGGATGCCTCGTCGTGCTGTTAAGGTTGTCGAGAGTGCGCCGCCTTCTCGCACTGTGGAGCACACTCTGCCTGCGTGAGGTCCCCTAACGCCCCGTTACAGAGGGTGAGGGCGCCTGGAGGGGTATTTCAGCGGGCCCCGCTCGCTATTTCTTTGCCAACTTCACAACCTGACAATCCACGGGGACCTATGCCACTCGAGGCGCGTTAAGTGCTATTACTATCCGTGTTTGTGCCATCACACAAAGAAACAGACAATTACCTACCTGACCTCGTCTCCTCAATAACCCGACCAACATCCCTAATGCACTCACTATAAGAAGAGAGCCCAGGGCCTGTTTTTGCTACCATCAATCATCCACTAAACTGACCATCATGGCGGACAAAGGCGTGGCGTCGCCGCCGACAGTCAAGAAGAAGCTCCCCTTCAAGCCCACCGCGCTGCGTCGCCTCGCTGCGCCAAAGCCCACGCCCGCGCCCACGCAGCCCGACGAGAAAGAGGATGAGGTCAAGGAGAGCGACGACGACGGGCTGTCCCTCTTCCAGCGCTCAAGGGAGATGGCATCCATCATCACCGCGGACCGCGAGAGGCAACTAAAGAGGCATCAGAAGCACCAGATGGACTTCGAGCGTCGTATTAGGGAGGCTGCGCGGGAGAAGCGTCCGAGGGACGAGTCGGAGGAGGTTGTGAATCAGGACGAACCCATTGTCAGTGACGACATTGACCCCCAAGTTGCTGGTTCGCAGTCTTCGCCTGCCCGACCAAGGGGCAGCGAGGTTGCTGAACAGCCTGCTACTCAGGATACGACTGAGCGCCCAAGGTCAGAGATGCTATCTATGCCATCGCGCGCTTCAACTGACAACCTCGTAGTGAACTTGTGACTCCTCCGCCCTCGAAGCGATCAAGGCTCAGCTCCAGCTCCTCCTCCAAGAAACACATACCCGCTTTGGAACTCGACGATCCCGACGACGACGACGACGACGAACCATTCCCAGACGCATCGCCAACTCCCTTTCAGAGGAAACCGAGCACCCCGAGCCGAGCGCCAAAGATGGCTCAGCCCGCGCCCGCGCATACCAATGTCATATCGATAGATTCCGACTCTGATTCGGACGATGTCTCCCTCAGGCCCTCCTCTATACCAGCGTCCCGTCGCAGTACTAGCATGGTGGACCTCGTGGACCGCACCTCTTCAAGACCATCTCCAGGGGAACCGTCACCAAAGGAACCGTCGCCGCCCCCTGAAGAGGACGAATTTGCAGAGTATGTCCGCAAGGCCAAGGAGCAGCGCGAGAGGGATCAAGCGCTGCTCAAGAGGGGCCTGGACGGCAAGCCAAGGAAGGAATTCGTCGACATCCTCATCATGAGCCAGGTCCCGAACACCAGACCGCTCAAGCTAAAGTACCTCTTCGACAAGCCTTTCCGCCTCGCCCGTGAGACTTGGTCCAGCTACCAGAACAAGTCGGGCGTGTCCATCCCCGTCGACGACGTGATCCTGACCTGGCGCAAGAAGAAGATTTACAACACCTCGACCCTCCTCAGCCTGGGCATCCGACCCCAGGGCGAGGGGCGCGTCATCACGGAGGGTCAGGGGTCAGAAGGCTTCGAGGACAACCGCGCCCTCGTGAACGTGGAGGCGTGGACGCCCGAACTCTTCCAGGAGATGGAGCGCAACGAGGAGCTCCGACGGAGACGAGAGGCTGGCGACATCTCGGAGGAGGACGAGGACCAGGAGGAGCCGGCTGAGGACGTCAAGCTCAAGGTGATGCTCAAGTCGCGAGACCTCGAGGACCTCAGGCTGACGATACGGCCCGAGACGACGGTCGAGACGCTCGTGACCTGCTTCCGCGCCCAGCGCAAGGTCGACCCGGACAAGCAGGTTGGCCTGTGGTGGGATGGCGACCGTCTCGAGGAGCACGTCACGATGGAGGAGGCCGAGATTGAGGACATGGACACGCTCGAGGTGTACATCCAGTGATGGTTTGGAAGATATGGATACCCCATGATGTTTGCATTCGGTGATTGGGAGGTAGCAAGTGGATTTGGATGGACTGGATTATCGCGAGACGACCACGACATGTTTGGGTGCGAAGGAGGACACGGCGCAGGAGGGAAGGATACTTGCCTGCTACAGATGATGATGACGATACCCAGGAATACAATTTCTAGTCGTTAGTTGCGAACGAATGAATGTTTTGATTGCCCATTGAGGTTCATGTTATGAAATGTATAATACAGTTATTATGTATTTAATTTGGCTTAAAATGATGACCCCTGCCCTGTCTGCCGAGTCTCGCTCTTGGCATGGACAGTACCCCAACGCCTCTATTCCCTCCCAAGGCCGAACCGGGTGTGGTTTTCCATGGCCTGGATCATAACAAAACAAATAACCAGCCGCGTGACGAATGATGTATCTCCTAGTAATACATGAGATGCGCTGCCTCCCCAGTCGCTCGCTCCGCTCCAAGCCGTGGCAACGTGCATGCTTCATAATCTGCAACCAACCAACCCCCCATACGCCGCCAATGCCAAAAGAATCCACGTTACATGACGTGAGCCTGTGTAGGGCCCTATTCTATTGTTCAAAGAACAAAAACAAAAGACATTGCTCCGTTCCTTTTTTCCGTATAAACCAGAGGTGAAAAATTAATGAATAAGCCCGCGCAGACTCGCGGGAACCGACTTGGGAGAGATCGTATCAGGCTCCCGTCTCGACTGCGCCATGGTGGGAGATGAAGGAGGGCCGGAGCTGGAATCGTCCGCCTGGTCGCTCGACTTGTGCTTGTAGAGAAAGTTTTCGTGGGATACCCTGTGCACGGGGCGCAGAGGGGGGAGGGTGGTGGCATCAGGCACTTCCTTGGCCGGGACATCCCGTTTCGACGGCCCGTTCGGTCCATTTTTTGTCGTCTTTGCGTGAGCTGCGACATTTTTGACCGCCTTGAAACTCTGCATGGCTGATTTCTTGGGTGGATCGGCTGGGAGGGGTTGTCTGGGCTTGCGACCGCGAGGCTTGGTGACCTTGTTCGGCTTGTCGTTTGTCGTCGATGCTTTGCCGCCGAATGAGATTTTGCTCTGCTTAGTATTTGCAGGCCTCTTGGCCGCCGAGATCTTGGGGCTTGCGTTGGGTGTCGGAATCCCTTGGACCTGCTCGACCTGCTTCGGCTTCCCTGAAAGCTCAGTCTCGATATCGGGATTCACGGGAATGTTGACTGCGAATGTCGTCTTGCTGCGGCGCTCCTGGCTCTCGCGGTGCTCCTCCTGGGAGACCTCATAGTCATCCCCAACAGGACAATCCCAGGGGGGGAGGGCAGCTAGTCGAGCAACGTTGTCGCACTTGGACCGTACCACGATGTCCCAGCAGTTCTTCAAATCAACACCCTTCGGCTCGCTATCCAGGTTGATCCAAGCGGTGATGCCATCCCGACGGCCTCGGGCCACCTGGCACATTTCCTTGACAAGCCTGCGGGTTCCGGGGATCTTCAATGTTGTACCAACAACCAAGACGGCATCAGGTCGTGCCTTGAGGTCGGCACGAGACACGTTCCCAATAGCCTCTTCATCCGGGTTAAACTCATTGTAGAGAACAAATCGCGGTCGTAGCCTGCCGATACCGTGACTTCGTTTTCCAGCGTGGGCAGTTCGCACCTCGTCATCAACCACACAGGCGCCGCAAAGTGGGGCCTCTGCACCGTCGAAAACATTGCCATCGAAGGGCTCGAGCTGGCCACATTTGGTGCAGACCATCTTTTCGAGGCTGCCGTGCAGCTGGATCGTAGCCGGCCATGGACCTTTTGGGTTGAGAGGAATATTCGTGGCCAGAGGTTTCATCGACGTGTCGATACAGTCAATGTTTTGCGAATAAAGGCGCAGCAGACGGCCTTCCTGAGCCAATGACGCTAGTAGGTGGTGAAAGGGGGTGGGCTTCGCGCTCTGCGTCATCTGGGCCATTTCCCGGACCATCTTGTGAAAAGACCGCGTGGTCGCATCGTGCTTGTAGACCGACGCATCGAAGAGGTGCTTGCCGGATCCCGCGAGTTTATGCTGGCTTTTGGCGGTAGCGAACAATCCCGTGGCGGAACGGAAGTCGGGAATCCCAGCAGAAACAGAGATACCAGCGCCAGCAATCACCACGATCTTCTTCTTCTTGCGCAACGCAGTCACTAGCCTCTCCATTTGGCGACTGTCCTCAGGCGTAAACTCGTCGTCGGGCTTCATCAAGTCCAGGTACTCGGTGGTGCGCTCTTTCGGGGGCGAAATCCGGCGCTTCTTGGCGGGCGGAGGACCGTCGGCGGAGTCATCGAGGGCTTTTCTAACGATATCTTCGTCGAAGATGGGCTCGCCCAGCTTGACGGGAGACTGAATGCCTGAAACGGTGGTGGACGTCGGTGAGGGATAGCGCTTGGCCGGATCGACGGGCATATCGGGCGAGGAGGGTAGGGATGGCGTTTTTGACAAGTTCGAGAGCGGCGACGAGAGGGTCGACTGCTCCGAATCGGAAAGGGCTGTTAACGGGCTTGAGGTGCTCATGGCGAGCCGAGATGCTCCTTGTGAGAATTGTGTAGGAGAGAGAAAACGAGGAGCGTAGGCGAGGCCGAGGTTTAAAGGAGAAGGCGCGTCGGAGGTGCGTGCTTGCTCCAACTCTACCTCATGGCGCAAAAAAAGGGAAACTCGCAGCAGGTCGTGGGTAGGTTAGGAAGGTATGTGTGCCTTTGTGTGGGTTGAGCTGAGCTGAGCTGTCGAGTCTTTGGAGTGGGAGAGAGAGAACAAGGGGATAAAGAAAATGGGTTCAACGGGGACAATAAGAGCGAGTGTTGTTTCAAAGTTGAAAGAAGACAGAGAGAGAGGGAAAGCGAAGAGGCAAATCTCGGGGGAAACTGAGGTAATGACTGAAAAGCGAGTAAACGGCGACGGCTCCAGATCGGCAGCGGGTTCGGTTCGGGGGGGGGGGATTGTAGCAGCGTCTACAGGGCCTTGGCCAGTCGAACGGCAACAAGCAAGGTAAAGAAGGGTATGGTACGCAGGTAGGCAAAACAGCCCGGGGCCCTGGGAGCGAGCAAAAAGAAGTGAGTGTGTTGATTAGCGTTTTCGCTACCCACCAGCCACAGCGCCCAGAGAGCACAACGCAGCGCGGGCAGTATCGCGGCAAAGACTTTCAGGTTTCTGGTGGTGGGGATCTTAAAGTTGGGCCGCCCCTGGGAAAGGGAACCGGCGGGTTTAGGTGGGTGGGCCGACTCTTGTCCGGGGGTGTGAGTGTGAATGCGAATGTGGCTGGAGACGGTTCTGGTTGGTTTGTTGATGTTTACGTCCTGGTCAGGAAGAGGGCCTGCCAACAGTCAGATTCGGCGGTGCGTGAGCTGATGCTTGTCAATGCCACAACCATGCTGACTGTAGGAAGGCAGATTCGTGCTGAGCCGCCAAGTGTTCACGTACACACTACATGCTAGCGCTTGGTTCTGAGGTTGACAAGCCAGGGACATGATGCAGGCACACGACCCGCATTGAGATGTGGATGAAAGAAGCCAGATGACAAAACTGACCATTACCGTTCTGTGCGCCATCTTTGTGCATCAACAATTAATCTAATCCCGCAGTGCTCCCATTCAGCTATGCTTGACCGGCGTAAACTCGTCCAAATGCCATATGCATGCAACATGAGGACACCGCCGAGTCAACCTAGCAGACGCCCATCCCGTCCCTCCCTACCGAAGGACTGGCATGGCCATGATTCACATCTGCTGCATGCAGCGTGGCTGGTACTTCTGTCTCACACGGGCCCCGCCAATTGGCTCGTCTCGTCTTCCTCATCCCCCAGTTCCATCCCACAAAGCCCAGTCATTCATTATCCTTTGACACGTCACCCAAGCCTTGACACCACGACCACTCACCCAAGGAAATTCCTTTGTTCTGAGGCTACTATTATGCAGATGTAAAGCCTTTCACCATTTTACATGGATGGATCTAACCGGCCTCTTTGTCTCACGTTGCAGGGGCTTGTACCCTCTTCAAAATTCTTTTGGTTCCAGAACAAGTGGTTGTCTGTCATCACGTGCCTGATCAACAGAACAAGCTGCATTAGTTCCTAGGCAAATCACTTGCTCCATCTCAGCGCTATCTCGGAAATTGTGCTTTTCCCCTTTGATCTAAATAAGAGGCGTATCCACGCATGGGTACTTGCCGGAAAACGGGCTGCCTGGAAAAGTTGCTGCACCTCCGTTACCGCAGTTAGCCCACCGTTGAAACTCTACAACCCTCAGTAACCAGAGTAACCCGCAGCACACACCTTTGAGTCTGACCAGGTGTTATAGAAAACCTCGACAGCTCCTCGAGTGTATCATTAATCCAACTCACTACTATCATCTCAAGCTACGACAAGGAGACTCACACAACCCACGAGGAGCAAGCAGGCTTCATGAACTGGGTAAACAACCAGGACAGGCCCATACACTAATGGCCCACACCCACTCCTCGACAGCATGAAACCTTCCTGTCAATAACAACCCATGTCCACGCCATCTCCAGCCCAAAATTCTCGGCAACCATCAACCGTCGTGATCCGGCCATGTCTTGGTTGCCAGAGAGACGCGCCACACTTTGCCATCATCGTCCGGGGTCCAAAGTTCCTTTTGGCCCCACAGTCCCCACCATGAATCTCTTGCAGGCCCCACACGAGATCTAGCGCGATAGGCGCGCGTCCCACGCGCCAACCTCGCGCCATCCAAGTGTCAACCAAGGGGAAGTTGCAAGATCAATCATCTTCGTCAGAGTATCTTCTGCAGAGTTTCTTCGTCAGAGTTTCTTCGTCAGAGTAGTGCGTTATTCAAGTCGTACACGTAATTCTAGGGTATGGCAAAAAGGTCTGTATAATACATTCGTTCAAACTCTCCGTCTACTCTCACCCGTCTACTCGGCCACCCGAGCAACACCCCCTTTTACTGCGACGGGGTTGCAGTCTCAACTTGTTGAGGAGACATGTCAATCACCTTGCGCTCGCGCTTCTCCTCCCGATTAAGGTATTCGATGCCCAAGATACCCGCCAACATGCCAACGATATGCGATGCAATGTCAACCTTGAACTTGGCCGTCTTGCCAAAGGCCGCAAGCTGAGGCACGAATAGGAGAGCCAGGAACACGATTCCGTGCACACCGTCCTGCGGAAGACCAAAGAACCTGAAGCCATCATTGCGATGCTCCCAGAAGTATGCCGAGCACAGGCCCAGAGTGGCACCCGAGGCGCCCAGTGACGTGATGCTCAGCCAGCCGCGAAGCGTATATGTCACCAAGCTGCCAAGGAAGCCAACAGCTCCACAACCCAGGTAAAGGGTCAGGAAATTGGCACGACCGACTTCGTCATGGACAAGACTGCCGATGAGCCAAAGCGGGGCCATGTTGATGAACAGATGGCTGAGCTTCTGGTGGGAGAAGGGCGATGTGAACATGGTCACGGGCTTGACAGTTGCCACGACAAAGATCATGTATCGGTTGAACACGGACCAGAGAGGAGGGAACTTCCAGCCGGCCCAGACAAGCACGTTGAGGGCAATTACAGCACCCAGCGTTGCATGGGCTGTCGAGATGTCAGGGAACACACGGTATCTAGCGTCGGGCTCCTCGTAGACCGTGGCGACGGCGGCAAGGAATCCAATGACGAGGGCAACAACAGTGGCAGAGGGCAGGATGCGCTCCCAGGCCTTGAGCTCCGGGGGCGCCTCCAGGTCTGACTGGGCCTTTCGGTGGTACTCGGCGATGCGGGGGTTCGAGATCTGGCGCTCCTTCTCCTCGCCGACCTTGGCGAGGGGACCTGAAGCCACTTCTCCCCTGGCCTCGGCCGCCTTGCGCTCCTCCTCCTCGGCAGCCTCCTGTGCCTTGCGCTTGGCGACATTTCGCGCTCGTATCTCGTCAAACTTGCTGTGGCCGTAGACGGGGTCAGGCGTATATGACGAAGCGGGAGTCTTTGTCTCTTTCTTCTTGGCGGCTTCCTTGGCAAGCTTCTCGTTCTCTGCGGCCTCCATCTCTTGTTCCAACTGCGCAAGCTCGTCCTCGGCCCGCAGACCGGCATTGATCACTTCGTTCACGGGGACCGACTTTCGCAGATATTGCAGCGCCTTTTCGATTTGATCCTTGGTAAACGATGCCGTGTGGGCAGCAAAGGCCGGGTCGTCGAGGGTGCCGGCGACTCGGCGGCCATGGAGGATGCGAAGTAGATGGTTGGCCCTCTTGGCATTGATGCCCTTTCCAAAGACCCCGAGCACCTCTCCATCTTTGAGATCTATACTTCTAAACGGCAGGCCGACCTGGTCTCTGTAATCCTTTGGTAGGTCCTCGTATTTCCGGATCGTCCTGTCAGAGAAGAGCGTTCGTCGGGTTTCGTAGGAGGGATGTTGTGTGACAAAAGCCGCATTGTGACTCCTAGCATCCGAAGAAGAGGGGAACAGGCCCTGTCGACTCCGGGACGCACATCCGGAAATCCATCGTGTAGGCGCAAACGGCTGCGGTGCTGAAGACGAAGCCTTGGAGGCTACGCCGCGGAGGGCGGACCTCAGCAGGACTCGGGAGGAATTGGAGCAGGCAAAGAGGCTCATTGCGAGAAGATTGATGCGCAGGATGCGCTCACAGGAGCCGCTGGCTCGGGAAAGAGGCCAGAAGAGTCAGAGGCGGGGGAGGAGCAGTGATGGTATGATGGGGGGGGTGTTTTAGTGCATGAATTAATTTTGGGATCCATGAGGCCGAGGATTTTCGAACAATTCAACGGGCCGGCAGGGATGGATCGCCGGGTACGTACCGACACACGGAAGCCTGGTAAACCCCCACCATGATTAAGCTGCCCCGCGGTTCTCTTTGCATCTTGAACAGCTTCTACCTAACATCCAAGCTTGTCGATTCCTCTCAGACACACACACACATAGTCGCCATCATGTCAACCTCGGCTGATACAAGCCCCATCGCTCCCGAGCGCTTCGCCGCCGCCCTCAAGGACCTCTCAGTCGGGATGCTCCACCTCAAAGTCCTCGAGATTCGCAACTCAATCGCACACCTGGAATACTCCAACGACCAGCTCAAGCCCTTTGCTGAGGGCACTGCCACCGCACTCTCCGACTCGTCGACCCCTACCACCGCTGCCTCGGAGCCGGACCAGGATTGCATAGACGCCATCAAGGAGAACGAGGCGGTCATCGACCGCATGGCAGAGCGCATCGCCCTCATCCGCGCAGAGGTCGAGGAGCGCGGGGTCAGCTGGACAGAGTTCCAGAGCCGTGATGAGGTGGCTTCACGAGGTGAAGGCGACGCCGGCGAGAAGGTCAGCGTCGAGGTCAACGGAGATACACAGCCCAGCGAAACCGCCGCCGCAACCTCAGCACCCGCCGAGAGCCGACATGAGGCGTGGAGCGACGGCACCTTCCAGACAGGCACGATTCGAAACGGCGAGATTCATATGGACCGCGATGCGGGTCGGCCTGAAGGTGGCAGCTTGGGTGACGAGCAGCTACAAAGAGCACTGGAGGAACGAATGAGGAACCTAGAGACGGATGATGACGAGGGAGGCATGCACCTGTGAAGAACCGGACTAGGGTTTGTGAAACGACGAAAAACACTATATGAATGGCGTTCAGGAGACGAGGAGCATCATGAAGGCATAATACCCAAAAGCAAGCCGACGTTGCAGTGACATCGTAATCGGGGGGTTACAAGCATCACGGTCACGGCGACAGGACACTGACGTTTCAATCCAATTTTGTTTATTTTTTTCAACATCTCAGCTATAAAAGGGTGCTGAGGAATGCCCTCGCGTACTATATCAGACGCGAGGGGTCAAGTTGATTGATGATTGCGCCGTTGGCGATTAAAACCATGTATCGCCTCCCTTTTTTGCAACAAGAAAAAAAAAGCATGGCCCATACCAACGCCTGTTTGCTATGCGACCCAATCCCATTCCAGACCATTCCCATAGAAAATGCTTATAGACAAAAAAGAGGAAAGAAACAATATCAACAGAGCCCTAATCCAAAAGGAAACACGTGCAGAGAGAATCAAAGAAAGGAGACGGAGTAATGTGAGACATTGTGTCTGAGGGTGAGAGAATGCCAGGGATTATTGCCCAGCAGGGAGAGACGGTGTTGAAGAAAGTCGTGCGGGGAGTTGCCCTGGTTTTGGAACCGTGGCTTGGAGGGTTGATTCAGTTGCAGACCACCAGTCATTGGAAGTCTAGTCGCTGTCATCGCCGACGGGGGACGCGGCTCCCGAGAGCCTCTTTGATCGGGTCGACCTCTGTCGCTTGGATCGCTTCGAGGCTAGTCGACTTGACCTCGTGCTCATGATGGTCTCAAGCTTTGGTCGTTGGGCGGCGTGGCCAGCGGATGAAGGCGCGCGGCGTGTGCCCAAGCTCATGGCACTTTGCGAAAAGGGAATCGGGGCGTCAGAGTCTGAATCGTCTGAAGAATCGAGTCCTGGTGGAGCGATGACGGGTCGTAGTCGTGACCGCCTCTTTGCGAATCCGTTGTCGAGCGAGTCGTCAGATGCGTCGAATGAGAGGCTGCGTGTGCGGTGGATGCTGAGGGAGCGGTTCGTTCGAGTGAGGAAGAGGGATTCGATGAGTTCGGTTTCGGTGGGGTTGATGTTCTCCTTCTTGAGCTTCTCCATAACAAGCTTCTCCTGAACCAGGCGGCCCAGCTGAACATCTTCGCCGATCAGAGTCCTACCGCTTGACTTGCTCCCTGAGCTGCCTGCGCGGCTCACGGGAACCTTGCCCTCCATGATCTTGGCCGGGGGTGGTGGCTGCAGCATCCATTGGTGGGCGTTCCGCGAGGGGATCTTACTGCTGACGACGGGTGGGTGGTACTCGTTGATGGGAGGGTTCTTGGGGAAATAAAACTCGTGGCGTTGTTGCTCCGTCACCTCCTTCTCGAGACCGAGGGTGGACTCGATCAACCTGCCAGCAGAGTCGCGCGCCTTGGAGATGGCATCCATCAACTTCTGGCCCGACCATTGTCCCCATAGCTCCTCGTCTTCGCGTTGATAGCCTTGCCTTCGGTTCCAGTCGTCTGATGGCTCCTCGTGCTCAGCAATGACCGATGTGCTGGCGCCCACATGTGTCCGGCTTAATACGGGATTCGTCTGGTCGGATATGCTGACAACGCTGCTGTCGCCGCCGGAGCTTGTGAGACCGCGCTGGCTCGAGTTCTTGCTGGCCGACTTCTTGGGTAAGCTGGGTCCCATGCTAATCTCCTCCTGCCAGTAGGGGTTGGTGTTGAACGGTTGAGGATGCTGGTAGGCTGTCGGTTGCTCGCCCTCGAGCTCTTGCTTTGCCTTTTCCTGGCGCTGCTTCTTGGCCTGCTCGCGGGTTTTTTGTCGATGCCGTACCTGGGCGCATGGTGTGCAGGCGAGAATGTAGAAGACGGCGGATTGGATTGCGACGGGGAGAGACATGGTGGTCGTCGGTCGTCGCCTTTATCGGGCGGCACCCGGCATAAATGAATTGTTCGGCTTGGGTCTCGTAATAATTGAAACGGCACGGAATAAACGGGAGAGAGGAGAGGCGTAACAAAACAACAAAAGGATGACTGTGTCGTCTTTACACCACAAGGCACGCAAACATGGGAGAGATATGGAACGAGAAAGGGGCCCAGACCAACAGAGCGCAGATTGATTGTCGAGGTGCGGTCTGGGGTGTGCGCAACTGTGGAAACCACCTAATAACGCAGGCAGGCAGGTAGGCAGACTGTGTGAACCCGGAAGAATAGGTAGGCAGGTAAAAAGAGGCGGAAAACGGGGATTGATGAGTGTAAATGAAATGGTCTTGTTTCGGTGGACGAGGCGTGGCGGTTCAAGTGGGAGTTTGGGCCAACGCCAGCAGTGGCCAGAACGGTCCGGAATGGGGTAAAACGAAGGATGGGCTGAAACCGAAAGGAGGAGTAAAAGAACGAGAAGGGCTCAGTTCAGTCCAGTCTAGCCCGTCAGGATTGAATGAAAAGAGAGCTGCCGTTTTCCCTTTTTTCCCTCTAGGTTGTCAGTCCGACCTTGGTATACCCCTTTCGTCCTCGGTTCGGAATGCAGTAACACTGCGTAGGCCCGTCTCCTCGTGTGGGGAGATTGGAGAGACCCAGCAGTAGATGGGTAGTGCAATAACTGATGAACGTGTCTCGTACCGTTCCTGGGCGGTAATAAAGGGGCGGCGACGTTTCACAGCCAGGTGCGGCGGGCACTAACCGAGTGAGAGCTGGGAAAAACGGGACGAGGAGGGGCTTTTTCTGTGGCACAGAGCACCGAACGGTCAGGGTAGAGCTGATGGACTGGCTAGGCTGGGAGACGATTGACTGTGCTGCTTGGTCGCAATTGATGGGCAATCATGGGAGATTTGATGTCCGTCGGTCGTCGTGTGTCGTCGGTGTCGGGATGCGGACAAGGGTCTGACCCGTCGTTATATACGTAGCGTAGCTCCGTTCCCGAATGGAGTGGATGGGATGGGGGAGCGGAGGAGGTGGCGGTGATGAAATGGTGCCGTTCTGCGATGCGATGCGATGCGATGCGCTGCTGCGGCGACGCGAATCACACAGTCCACCGCAGTCAGTCAAGACAAATAGCGCAGGCTGGGCTGCTGCTGCTGCTGCTGTTGGTAGCAAAGCTGTGCGGTTGGAGTTGCAGCGCGCTACTGTAGCTCTCGAGAGGTTGGCTTCGACAGGCCCCAACCTATCTGCGGGCTAATCCACGATGCATGCATTCAGGGCGAGGGCCCGACCGTGCCGTACCTGGGAAACTGGGTTGCAGTGCAAATAGTCGGTAATGTGGAATGACAGGAAGACGACGCAGTCAATTCATTTATCTGCAATGCCACGGTGGTATGTCAAACTCAATCGACTCGAGACACGCAAGCCCCGACAGAGGGATCCATCTTCCACAGAAAGGGTAATCGTGAGGCGTATCATCAACTCCCATCTGCATATCCATGACCCCATGCATCCTCCTTCCATCCTTTGACGGGGGAGGGGGGAGCATGGACGCCAGGGACCTTCCAACAAGGGTGCCAGTCCACCAATAACCCAGGTACCTAGCGTCCAGCTACTGTAACCCCCCCGCCGTCGTCGTCTAGGTCACTGGGTGGGGTCGGGTGCCGCGGGTGGCCTAGACCTTCTGCGACTCTCGCAAACCCGCATGAGGAAACACGCGTCATTGGAATAAGACAAGTCCAACAGTTGACGATATTGTTAGACAATTATTTGTGTCTGCAATCCTTGATTCTCAATAGTTAATATCTAGGTAGCCCTCGACTCCTAGGGCCAGAGGAGAATGGCTAGGTTACAAGCCAGAATCAGACCATCAACTCCGTCATTGTCCATCACTGGACGTCTCATCCAAGTCTCAGCTTCCAAAAGATGCAACGCACCAAATTGTCATTGCGCACCCAACCTCGACGTTGCATTGGATCTATCGTACGCATGAACCCAGGAATAACTGGCCATGGATTCGCACCCTTACAGCCTCGTACTACGTAGTAAACCCTCGCCATGTGCTGGGCTGTAAACAACAAACAGAACGGGCGGTAAGTTTATGTTTGTTGGTCGGTTGTCCAACCCTCGGGCTTGTCCAACCTCGATGAGGCACCAAACTCTAGGCTGCCGCCTCTTCCAGCCTCCATCCGCTTGGTGACGTCTTTAGTTCTTCACCGCGCATCTCAATTGTCTTTTTTGCTAATTAATTTTCTCACCCCGATTCTTCCTCTTCTCGCTTCAATCTAAAACCTTCAAGATCAGATCTTCTCCCCGTAAATGCAATACTAGTAGTGCCCCCTCTCCCCGGCTCTGCCGATCTCATACTTTTCCAGTACCGTTCATTCCGGTTTGCCTCTTGTCTTTCGTCACCCGCAATCCATCCATCCCGCCCACCGGCGTCCCGCACCCCGTAATCCCCGGCTCGGCCTTCGGTGCCGTCTGCTCTGCGCCCATTGGATACCAGCTCCGGGAACACACCAATCCACGCCCTCTCTCGGTCCAACTCGTTCCCTCATCATCCGGCTTGGCGCGGCCAAGCTGCCCAGCCGACGTGTCTCCCCAACCCACCCTCTTCCCTCTCCTCTCGTCTCCATCGCCAGAGCATGGCATGCATACATGAGCCTGCATCACCTCATCCTATTCGTTCCACCACCATGCAAGGGCCTCCTCTTTTCGAGAGGCTCCGGCTCGGCCTCTCGTTCATCATGAAAGTTGGTCTGCATCTGAGCTGTTTTTCCCCCTCCCGCCACTCTTGTCTTGACCGTAGTCTCATGCATGTGAGCGAGACGGTTAAGCCGGGGCGTCATGATGGAGTCCGAGCTATGCATCTTACTCAGAACTCCCGTAATCCACAGCAACTTTTGACGAGATAGACTGACAACTGGCAAATTGATATCGCCCTTTGTCAAGATCCAATCGTTTCCTCGCTTCTGGGGTTGTTGCATGCGACCCCCCAATTGGCTTCCCTAGACACCCATGATCGATGACTCTCCCGTCATCCATCTCATCATACCGCAACTTCCCTAACCCGCCCTGCACTTACCTATGAACCCGCCTCCTCAGTTCGTGTAAGCCTCAAAACCCCTCTAGAAACGCCGTGGCTTCTGCATTCCTCACGCCACAGATGCCTCTATCCTTGGCCCCTCTGATTACAGTAATACACACCCCTTGCGAGCCCTTGCCCTTGCCCGTGCCCTGCCCTCAAAACGTGTGCACCAACCTTATCCTTGTCTTGACCGCCAGCTCCAAGCAGGACGTTCAAATTCCATATCCGAGGTTGGCAGTTGGTCTTTCGAGGCTTGTCCCAAGTCAAACCAAGCCAAGCCTTCCCCCTCATTGCACACCACTCAGACAGTAACAAATGGCTTCATTTCAAATACTTGATTCGCAGCTAATTATCACTCATTTTGTTCTCTTCCTCTCGGCGATCATTGTCGCGTGCTTATGAGCTACCAATACATACATGCATGACCCAGCTTTCTCATATCCCCTTCAGCCTATATCTCGACCGTAGGCTTCCCTCGACCCCACGGCTGGCATGTGCCTCTCGCTTTTACACCGTAGATGTGAACTGTGTCCGTGATGTATTCCATCGGATTCGTTATCTTCGATGTGGTGTCTCGCTTCGATAGAATAAATCTCGACCATGAAACCTGAACTCCCAACCACAAACGCTTGTGCTGCCGCACCCGACCATGGTCCTGACAATGTCTGTCTGGGACATCGTCTTCGGATCCAATTTTTTGCAGGAAGGGGGAAAAACTGAAAGGAAAGTTGCCAACTGGAAAACAATCAAAGGGAATGAGAAATAAACGTGCCCCGAGACACGTGGTGTACAGAGTTGGGCGAGGATGCCGCTGGACGGAGTGTGTTTGTTATCTTCAAACATCCCACTCCTCCTCCTCTTCCTCCTCATCGGCAACGTCGTTCTTGTTGGTCAGAGCCGAGAACGATCCAAAGGACTGGGTGGGCTTGGAAGCCTTGTTGCCAATGGGCTGCTGGGGCTGAGCGGCGGGACGAGCTGAGGGCTCGTCACTCGATTCAACGGAAGGCGCGTTCTTGGGAGCCTTCTTAGACTTGGTCTTGACGGTGCTCCACTCGTCATCATTGTCCTTGAGCATCTCAATCTGCTCCTCCTCCGAGGGGAGGGACTCGGTCCAGTTGCCACCAGCAGGCTTGGGGGCGTTGACGGCGTTGGCAGGGGCTGTCTCATAAGTGTCGAGAGGCTGGTGGAAGCCGTTCGTCTTGGGGGCTTCGGGGGCCTTGGGAGCACCCTCCTTCCAGGCAGACTTGCCAGCCTGAGCAGCCATGAACTGAGAGCCATCCTTAGCGGCACGGCCCTCAGCAACGCGGGCAGTACGGCGCTGCTTCTCCTCGAGGACCTTGCGCTCCTTCTCAGCCTCCTCACGAGCAGCCTTGGCGGCCTCGGCCTTCTTGCGGTTCTGACGCTGCTTCTTGGTCTCAACAGGGGCGGCGGCCTTGGCAGCCTTCTTGTTCTTGTTCTTCTCCTCGGTATCGGTCAGACGCAGAATGCTGGGGCGGGCCGGGGCGGCCTCGAGCATGTCGGAAACGTCGCCAGCAACAGCAACGGCGGGGCCAACCTCGGGCGAGGTGACGGGAGACTGGTCGTCATCAGCGTCGGCACCGGTGGTGGAAGACGGCGCCGATTCCTTGTCCTCGGTGGCGCTAACAATCTTGTTGGCACGGGACTGCTTGACAGACTTCTCTCGCTGCTTTCCAGAGTCCGCCTTGGCCGCAAGCTTGGTGCCCTCTTTGGCCTTGGCGAGTTGTCTGGCGAATTCGCGGTTATCGACGTCGTCATCCTTGTCCTTGGAATTGCTCAGCCGGGCGCTTGTGTCGGGTGCTTTGGCCTCTTCCTTGGCCTTGGATGCCTTCTTGGAGGCTTCCTGAGCCTCCGAAGCAAAGGTCTCCATACGCTGCTTCTTCTTTCTATCCTCCTTGCGAGGCTCAGCCTGCTGGGTCTTGGCCGTTCTCACAGGAGCGGCCTTGGCATGGTGCTTCTGCGAGGAGTAGTGGTAGGCCACATAGCCGACGCCGAAGATGGCGATATAGCCGGCAATTGTGTAGAGCATGCTCATATCTTCAGACATTGTAAATTGGATATGGGTAGAAATGTGATTATAGGTGATTCGGGTTTGACTCGAGCTTCGGACGAGGGAGGTAATCGAGTTCGAGTTCGAGCTTGGAGTTCAGGGGATGAGCAGGAAGGACGGGACGCAGGAGCGTAAGAGCGACAAGCGAATTGGTCAACGACTGAGAGGAAAACCCAAAGGCCAACGCAGAGGTTGATGGTTCAGGATTGGGGAGCAAAGACGAGATCCTATGCGCAGGCGCGAATTGGAGTTGCACCGAGAGGGACCGCTAAGCTGTCGCAATCATGAGGCCAGATTGTCATCAACAGCAAATCGGATGCCCACGCAAAGTAAGCGTCGACGGCGTGGGAGATGACGGATGAAAAGGAAGAGAAAAGTGTTGACGATGAAGAAGGAGAAAGGGGGAGAAGAGTCGGAAGTCGGTCGAGAGAACAAGTCAAGAGCTTGGCGCAAAACGAGAAGACACCAGGTGGCTTGAAGTCAGCCAGCCAGTCGTTTCTGCGCAACCTGAGGCGAGGAAGGGTCGCGCGATTGATTGAAATGGCCCCGAGCTGCAGGGGATGTGGCGGGCAGTTCGCTCTGAAGGTAGCGCAGCGGCGGGGGCTTCTTAGGGGCCCTCAGAGTTGGGAATATCGAGTGGGGACCGTCGCAGGGAGAGGTACCTCGACAGCCAAAGATGGGTGAAGTGGTACACGTGTCGGTTTGATTGAGGACAGGCGCAGGCAATTTCTCAGCGAGGCTTTCGATAGTTGATGCTCAGATGAAGCTGAGTCGTGGGGCAAATGAGTGTTGGTGGATGTAAATAAGAGAGTTTGGTGAGGAGAAGGTTATGATGATGATGAGAGGAGGACGAGGTAATTCCGTCTCCTGCCGTTGAGGTCTGAGCTGCTTTTTGAGCAACCTGAACAAATGGACAGGTGGACTTTATTGACGACGGGACGAGGCAATGGATCCATTACGAAGCCAGGGGCGCTCAGGGGACTGGCCAGGGAGAGAGACCCCCGGAGAATGGAATTTTGGGGCATTTCCGTCACCCTGGCTATGGCGCTGCAGCACCTGCTCTGGTGGGAGATTGAGCGAGTCTCCAGTAAACCCAAATGACAATGGAATGGTCACGTGCGCATGAGGTGGTCGAGGTTGTGTTACTCAACAAACAATAGGTACGCAAGCTTCTGCGGCACCCGATTGGATGCCCTCGTGAGCTCGCCTCCCAGAGCCAAGACCACCCAAGTTGCACAGGTCACACAAGCTCTGCGACGCCCTGGAACAGTATGACCTCTCGGGCTGCCGACCGGGTGACAGGCGCTCGTGTAAAGCTTCCTCAGAGCGTTCATATCACGTAGCAGACAAAACTAGCTCTGCAGCCGGAGAACGAGATGTCTCACGAACTGAGAGCTGGACCCTCCAGGCTTATCTCAGCAGCTGTCACCCCACCTGCCCGAAACTGACAAGGAGGGGAAACCCCAAGCTCCATGTAAAGCCGCGAGTAAAACAAGTGAATCAAGTTGCTTCATCTCCATCAACCATTGGCTTCAAGTAGTTTTCCTTATCTTTTTTTAGTCTAGTTGACTTGGCTCTATTGGTTATTCTTCTTCGAGCCCATCCCTCCTTCCCTTTTGGAAGTTTCGCATATCTCCGCCTTACTTTCACCGTCCCTCGCCTCACTCTGGGGGCCTTTATTACCTACAACACTGAACTTTTCGCCGAATTCTAGGAATCACTCAGTCTCACAACTATCATAATGGCTCCTAAGCAGAAGATCATCATCGATACGGACCCAGGTATGGAGCCAGCTTCTCTCTTTCCAGTGCCGTCCTCTAACAAGCTCAAGGTGTCGATGACATCCTGGCTCTGCTTCTGGCTCTAAGTGCCAGCCCCGAAGAGCTCGATGTTCTCATGGTATCCGTCACATACGGCAATGTTCCTCTCCAAAGGTGATTTCGCAACTTGACTTGAGGTCCTCAGTGCCCGACTAATATGGTGGTAGCTGCCTCCGAAACGTCGTGTCTCTCTTCCATGTCCTTGGAAAGGAACTCGAGTGGAGAAGGTCCTCTGGCAGGGCGGAAGGCTACGAAGCCATGAAGGCAAGCAAGCCTATTGTCGCTGTCGGTCCGGAACATGCTCTCTGCGATGAGGAGCTTATGGCAGACTACTTCCGTAAGCTCCAACTGGTCATTGCTGACCCTTCTTAATCGCACTAACAAGGTTGGCTTAGATGGCGCCGATGGCTTGCATAACGTTCATGAGGCTCATCCTGACCTCTCTCCTTCGGAGACTTGGAAGGAGCTTTTCAAGGAGGGCGCAGAGGGTGCTCAAGATTACTCTCCCTTCTTCACCCCCTCCAAGGCTCCAGCCCACAAGGAGATCCTGCGCCTGCTCAAGGAGAACCCCGTTGACACCATCTCGATCTTGGCTGTTGGACCTTTGACCAATGTGGCCATGGCAGCGGCAGAGGACCCTGAGACATTCCTCCGTGTGAAGGAGCTTGTTGTCATGGGTGGAGCCGTGGACTGCGAGGGCAATGTAACTCCTGTGGCCGAGTTTAACTGCTACGCCGATGCTGTGGCTGCCGCGCGAGTATACGCCTTGACTTCGTTCAACCCGCGCTTCACGATGCCGGCGGTGCCTCAAGAGCTCTCGACGCTGCCACCTTACCCAGCCAAGCTTTCTCGGCAGCTCAAGCTCACGCTCTGCCCACTTGACATCACAACTCCCCATCTCATTAACAAGAACTATTTCACGGAAAATGTCAAGGCCCGCATCGACGCTGGCAGCCCCCTTGCCCAGTGGGTGTCCCATTTTGTCACCGGCGCATTCCACAAGATCGAAGACATGGAGGGAGATGGCAACGAGCCTGGTCTTTCTTTGCACGATCCCTTGACTGTCTGGTACATGCTGACTCGGGATGACCCCAAGTGGAAGACGCCTGAGAAGCTGGAGGATATCCGTGTCGAGACCAGCGGTCAGTGGACACGCGGCATGCACGTCGTTGACCGCAGGCTCAGGAGGAAGCCGGCCGAGGCTGCTGTCGCTCTCTCGGCGAACCCAGACGAGGACCCTCATATCCAGAGCCTCGACCAGGTGCCAGGTGACGACCTGTTTTGGTTGAGCGTGCGCAGGGGCAACCGTGTCAACCGTGTGATTGACTCTCCCGGCCACGATATCTTCAAGGAGGTGCTGATGCAGAGGATCTTTGGCTAGGGTAGCCTGGCGCTTGCTGGTCATGTCCCAGCTCTATATAGTTGATGAATCCAAGTATATGAATCGAAGTGGCCGTCTTCAAGGCCAGAATGAATTGTCTAAACTCCTTGTACTCGAACGCCAGATCCTGCCAATTTCACAAGACAGGTGACTCCAGTCTGCCCGCCGTAGATGCCGTACCCTAGAAAAGAAACATGCGGGAATAATAATGCGGTGTATGTGGCCCCTCTTCTGTTTTAATGGCGATGTCTAGATGTGTTTTATGCCTCCGATCGCTGAGCCCTTGACTTCTGTCCAGTTGATGCTATCGTCGAGCGCCTCGTCCACGAGGCCGATGGAGCAGACATTGTCGCCGCGCACGAGGTATAGGCCCAGGGGCACTTGGGCAGAGGGTTCCGGGTCGTCGGGTGTTCGGATAATGCGCTCTATCGCATTATTCAAGACCTGGGAGGGCTCGGTAAGCGGAGGCTCCAGTGGAGGGGAGGGGTAAGGCACGCACCAAGTTTGTTGTGTTGTCGCAGGCTGCTAGAGTTCCGACGAGGATTCGCGAGTCGGCTGTGACAATGAGGACCTTCTCTATAGTACGTGTCAGCTGTCATCAGGTCCTCGGAGTGTGTGGTGGTGATTTACTGTTGAGGTATCCGCCGAGAGTAGCCATGGTGTCGACGGGCGGTGTGTGCCTTTGAGATACCTCTATGGGGGTATATGTGGTTTAGGCCGAGTTTCGTATGGTGTGTATGCGCTCGTGTGAAATTAGCGGAAGAAGGCAACGGCGTCCGTGGTTGAGTGTCAGTTGAAGCTGTTTCAATATTCACAGAGGGGTGCCGAGATGGACTTTTTGGAGGAGCTTCTGAGAGGTTGGCGCTAACCCACTTTGGGCACCATTTGTACGACACTGCAGAACAAAGCTTCCTGGACGACAGCAAAGACGCGTGGGTGGCTGTGAGGGCTTATTTGGGATGTTTGGGGGCAATCCGGAGCAGTATTTGAGTGCGAGCTTGCATAATTCACTACTTTTCTCCATGAGTAGTTAGTTGTAAGGGAAGGTACAAATCACTAGGGTTATCAAGCTTCATCTAGCAGTGAGAGAAGAGAGAAGGATTGGAAATGTCGCCCTGCGACCCAACCAGGAAGCAAATGACCTACACAAAGGGCAGAACCAACAGCACATGGGAAAATCACACCAGAAAATAAACTACGTGAGACATCATGATACGTCTGGATACTAGAGGGATGCTTGATGCAGGAGATGTTCTACAAGAAGTCAATGACAGGTGGGCTACCCTAGAGAAGGTAATCACGGCGAAAGGCATATTTCTTTCAACACGCACGACAACCAGTGCTCTCAGTCGACAAAGCAAACCGCAGCACAGAGCTGTAATAGACATGAATGTGGATATAGCGGTACTACTAAATCATGCAGCACTACGTCTTCAGTGTACACGCGGAGCTGGTAGACAGTTCACATCAAACAATTCGCATAAACCAAGGTCACCACACATCAACTACAAGTCTTCCTCACTCCCCAGGCAAGCCCGAGAAGAGCAACGAAAACTGAGCCCAAAGTGTAAAGGTTCGCGTCACCTGGAGGCAGTGTAATACCAGGGACACTGTGGGCGGGATCGTGTGCAAGCACAGAGGAAGCCGCCCGGGGTTCAAAAATAGGAATAATCACGATTGGTCTCCTTGGAGACCTTTCAGAGATTAAACTGAAAAGAACAGATACTACACTTGATCTAAGCCAAAAGGCAAAGAGAGCTAAGGAGAAAAGAAAAAGAGAGTAAAATCTCGGGAGGGAGGATGACATTATATAGCCTTTGCTTGCTGGGCGGTGAGGAGGGGTGATTGGCAGAATTTTGGCGGTGCGGCCTGAGGCTTTCGCTTTTTGAGATTGCGGTCAAGGCAGCGACGACCCGCAAGTGGATTTGGGTAACCCGAAAAGGCTGGCGGGAGATTGGCATTGGAATCACCGCCATTTTACGACTCTGATTTGCAAGCATGTGGATGGGTGCAGAAGAGAGAGTGTGGTAATACCTGCGTCAAGGTTGCGTTCATGCCGGTAGATAGTATCATCATCTCCCGTTCTGGATTACGAATATCCAGGAACTAGTTGTCGAGACAATCAACACGCTCTGCATCATTGAGGCATGTCTCGGGTTATGAAAAGCAGGTGCTGTTGAAACACCACAAGTCAGGTTGGGCACGATAGCCTCACCGACCGTGTCAAACCAACAAGAGTGGAGGTGAAAAAGATATAGTGCTCACTCGGCAAACATGTGTCTCGTGTTCATACGCTGAAAGAGCGGAAATACTATTATAGATCGTAAATGTTTATATTCGCGGCTCTCAGAACCGTCTTTTAGCAATTTCATCTATGGTGCCTTGAATGATCATCAGAAATACCTGCGTCGCTGGTGCGTCTACCACCTGCATCCAAACGCCAAATCCTGGGAGCGCCCTCCCTTGTGCCGTACTGTCCATACCCTCCAGACAATGCCTTGCGAAATACCGATTACCCCCCTCAAATGGACACAGATTTGCAACTAACTGGAAAAGACCGGAACGCCTCTTGGTCTCATACTAATACAAAGCCGGTACCTCGCCGCCTCACTCCTCGACCAGCTCGCCTTCTTCGTCCTCAGAGTGTCTGGCTCGCTTCCCTGCCCTTTCGTTCTTGGGCTCGCCATCGTCGGGCTCTCTCCGTTTTAGGGGTGATCTAGGTGCATAGTCGTTCTCATCCGACTTGGACTGTGATCCTCCTTCTCGGCCATCCTTGCTGACACCGTTGACTCTGGAAGCGGCACCAGGGCTTCGACTCGCTCGGTCGCCCTCCATCGGGGTACCAGTTGTCGACGAGAGTGTGTCGGGCTGGCTTAGTAGGGTATCGCCTCGTCGTCGGGTGTTCTCGAGGTGAAAGGCTGGGGATGGCAGCGACGGGTTCTGCTTTCTAAGCGGATTCTCCGTGTAAAACTCACGCATCACCTCAATAGCCTTGGAGCACCGACCCTCATCGCCCTTCAGATGCTTCCACCAGGGTTCGCCGTCAATATCGTCGATCTGGTGATTCGTGTGCACGCTGGCGAAGAAGATTGCGCTGATGGCGACGTCCCGCGCCTCGATCAGGAGTGGGATGGAAGTCAAGCAGGCATCGTTGCAGAAGGCCCAGGCGGCTTGTCGCAGGTGCTTGTTGTGTACGATCTCGAGCTTGCCCAGAAGCTTGAACAGGTGCTGGTAAGGGTTGTCGATCATCAGGTCGAATGTCAGTTGTTCCAGCATGACCTCCTCGTACGTCAGGATGCTATCTCGCCATCTCCAGTACTCCTTGCTCTGCTCGTCGATGATGAGCTTGGCGTTCTTCTGCGCGACCTTGGCAACTGCAATGATGATGTCCTTTGTTTTCCGACAGTTCTCCTCAACCTTGTTTGCCAAGAAGAGAGCCGTCGCAGCGATGTTCTGGTGGAGAAGTGTCAGTGACGTGTTTCGGTGAGCTGCATGAAAGATCGAGGGCACATCGTCATGGCGCCTGTCACGCCCGGAGGGACTGAGAGGTGAAACGACTTACGTAGTGATGTATGCCGCCCTTTTCTGGGAGCATATGGCAGCGCATATAGAAGCGATGGAAGAAGACACCGGCCACCCAGAGTGTTATCTGAGGTAGGTCAAGCATGACTCCAGCTTGGTAGATAAAGTTGACTCCCTTGGCTCTGCGCATCCTCTCCTCGGCCGGCGCGATGCCCTCGATGATGCTGGGCGTGCTTCGCACCTCGTTGGAGGTGAAAGACCATTGGTTGGGACCGGCTCTTGGTGTTTGTGCGCCAGGCTGCGCCGGCGATGCCTGACTCCGGCGCCGCTGGGGTCTCGGAGGAGATGTTCGTGTCGAGTGTTGAGGAGGAGTAGGAACTGCCGGGGGGACTGCATCACGTCGTCGGGGGGATCGTGATCTGGAATCGCGTTCGGGTCGAGGGTTTGCGGGCAGGCTCGGAGGCTGATAGCCTTCCCTGGGAGGTCGGTAGCGATCTATGCTCGCCATGACTGGAGTAGAGAGCTTGGGTTCGCGATGGTTGGGAAAGAGCGACTATTCTGGTTCGTAGAGAAGATCTCGACTGCTTTAAGAGGCGAAGATGTAGGTTGATGAACAGTAAAAGGTGTCGAGGAAAGTCAAAGAAACCTGACTTTGGCGACGAGGTTGGCGGCAGGGGCACGGCAAACTAAAGTAAACTACCTAAATCGCACAGGGTGGCGTCACATGATCCGGTGGGGGGTGTGGCACTACCAAAAGGGAACATTCAATGCAACTCCACTGATTGTTTGAGTGAGTGAATCATAAAGCGAAGCTCAATCTGGATAATTGATTCTGTTTGCTTCGGATGAAAAATTCCTATTTTGGAAGTATAAAACCTCGTCAATGTCACCACCCGAGAAAAACAATCATCAAGCAGCTCAGTTGTTTGCTTTGCTACCAAAAGAAGCAACAATTTTGGGGTATCAAAAGCGCAGTCCGTTTACCCAGATCTATCCGCCCACCTCATTAGATGCCTTCACCGTCGTTGCGACCCCAGAGCTTGACTGTGCGGTCATGCCCTCCGCTAACGATCCATTTGCCGTCCCTGCTGTAATCTACACTGGCAACCGGCCCCGTATGTCCGCTGAGCGTCTGTACCAGCGTCCAGTCATCGGCCGAGAAGATTTTGACATTCTTGTCGAAACCACTTGAAACAAAGAATGTACTTGACTTTTTGGGGAGCTGAGCCCCTTTGTCATCAACACCAGGGGGTATTCCGTCCAATGGGTCATCAAGGCCCTTGTACCAGCGCATATCAGACACAGCGCTGGTGTGCGCACCAATTCCACCAGTCCGCTGTACCTTTCGGACATCCCAACACTTGATCCAGCCATCAGCAGACCCTGACAAGACCCGGTGCCCGTCGGAGCTCCAGTCTAGAGCGTGAATCGGTTTGATGTGACCGTCGAGGTGACCATCCAGAATCATGATTGTGCGTCCGGTTCGCAGATCCCAGATTCTTCCAATGCTGTCCAGGCCGGCACTTGCGAGTAACGATCCATCCGTGTTAAAACTGACAGCATAAACACCCCTCGAGTGACCCTCTTGCAGGAGGACCTCGGCCGTCGTCTCCATGTCCCACAATCTCCATGAAGTGTCCTCAGATGCTGAAGCTAGATAACGTCCCGAAGGATGGAACTCGATGCGACAAACTCGCTGTGAATGGCCCTGAAGAGTTGACAGGGGCGTGTCCTGGTTCAGCGACCAGAGATGAACGAGGCCCTCAGCTCCGCCTGATGCCAGGTTGACTGTATCGGGGGAAATGTTGTTTTCTGGAAGGGTGGCACCCGGGAACCAAGACAGGCCGCTGATTTTGTTGGTATGACCACGGAAGGTCATCTTTTCTGTCAAGGTTGGTATCTCAACCAACTTGACCTGGCCGCCCCAGTTGCCCACAGCAACCATCTCTCCGTTTGGTGATATCCTGGTCATACTGACGTGTCGTTCTCCAACTGTCTGACTGCCCTGAAGCTCAAAAGCTTGCAACCTCTCCTTGATCTGCTTTCGAAACTTGACATGGGTCCGTAGGGGTATGGTCGACTCGGCTTTTTGGAACTGGACCCTCTTCTTTGCTCGGGGCAGAGAGTACTCGGCCACCTTGATTCGGGCCTTGAGAAGCTCCGGGCCACCTCTTGAGTAGAATTCTTCTTCCTGTTCCTCTTGTGCTTCGTCCGCGGCGTCCTCCATGGTGATGTCACCACTCTCCAAGCCATCCATCTCGGCCTGAATCGTGAGAAGCTCGCGCAATCGATCTCGGCGGTCGACGGGTCCTTCTCCAAAGAGGGTCATGGGTTCCCCCATCTCTCTGAGCTTTGCGCGAACTCGTCCATCGTCGGTTGGTACAGCGATCGTGGCGGCGAGTCGCTTTCGATTGAACTGGTTAAGAATGGCAGAGGCTTTCTCGGGCGCGACACCGGTTCCCCCCATGTGAAGGTCGTAGTCGTGATCATCGGGGAGGTCCTCCAAGGCGATGCCTTGGTTCGGTTCAGCGTCCTCCACATACGCCTGCCGCGATGGATGCATCATCTTGCCGGAAGATGAAGAAGTGACGAGTGGGATCGCTCAGTGAGTGTTTAACGAATGAATCAGATTCAATGAGTTTGGAGGTTCGATCACTGAACTGCGACGTTGGTGACGCCGGTAATTTTCTTGTCGATGGAGGGTTGCTGGCTGGCTAGAGCTGCCTACGCGACATTGGCGGACGTGAAATTTCCAGAGCTTCATGCCTGGACGGCGCTTTGTTTCGCCGACGGCCGACGACGTCCCGTGTTTAAAGAGGCAGGTTGTTTGGAGGTTAGCGCTCCTAGGGGACTCTAGCGTACAGAGACCCCCTGTAAATCGGAACCCGACCGTTGCTGCCCGCTCGATCGCCGCATGCTCCAAGCCTGTCAGGTTATTGGTGATGTCAGGTCTCCAGATTGTCGGGGCTCGCTTAATGCGTACGGTCAGTATTGGATGGAGCCTTTGTTGACGAGAGATATTTACGGGGCGAGAGGGGGCGAGAGGGAGGCGTGTGCAGAGGCAGAGCTTGTTTGCCCGAGGGATGGGCGAACAAAAAAGGCGGTGCTAGGCAGTCAGCCACGGGAGGCCAGAAAAGGGGCATCATGTGATGAAGGTTAATCTTGATGTTGCTCCTGTTGGTCCATGACACGTTTGTTTATTGGATTTCTAGATTCCAGCAGCCACCTTCGGTGCTTCCAGCTGGGCTATCCCCCTGACTTCAGGGGCTATTTTTACGTACAAGGTACGACATCCATTACTGGCAGCCGCTTGTTAGTCTGGGCCCTTTAATTCCTCCCCGCGTTCCAAATGGGCAGGGCGACAGGGGCCGCCAGCCTGTGGCCTGGACTCTTGTCGTGGCGTGGTGTGGTGGACTCGGCTTGTATTGGTGGCTCCAAATACTGCAGGACACATTTTGGGCGTCCACGGGCCTACAGCCAGTCCAAGCCCGCCTAAAAAAAGCCGGCCAGGTGCCCTGTAGCGGGTGTGCCGGGCAGTCTAGGGCCACCAACTTTTTTTTCCATTTTAATTCTCGGCCCGTCCGCTGTCTCGCCAGACTCCCTTCCTTTTCCTCTTCCCTCTTTACACCATTTTGGTGAACAAGATCCCTTGTTTCGACATTCTCCAGCCCTCGACCACTGCCAAATGCATATAGCAAAGCCCGCCGTCTTCCGTACTTCCTTCTTCCGCTACCAGATGCGTGTATCGTCGAGCTTCTACGAGATCGAGCGTCACTTCGAATCCCAACCCCGAGCAGATCCGGAGCGTCGACGCGGATTCGCCTGAAATTCGCAACCCTTCGCACTTGTCCCTGACTGACAGAGGACGAGTGCTCGTGTGTAGTGGTGGTCAGAGGACAACCGTGTCGTTCCGAACCCTCGAGACCTTTTACCACTTCGCATCTTTCCCATCATGATAAGCCAGGCGCCCACCGCGGTCACCACCGTCCGCGGCTTCCAGGCTACACCTGTCGCCTCTGGCGACGAGGACTCCGACCATGGACACAACGACACTCCGAGGCGCAAGAACCGTGGCGGACGAACCCTCATCAACGATGTCGTCAGCGCCAACTGCAGCCCAACCATCCGCGCCACATCCTCACCTGCCATGTCAGGCATCGCCAAGTTGCGACTGCAGATGGAGCCTCTGAGCCTTGACGGCGGCTCCCCCTGCCACTCCATGAGCCGCGCCGGAAGTCAGCAAGGCAACGGTCTGGAGTTTCGAAAGCAGATCATCAGCCGCACCCAGAGCCGAGAGGACGTTCGTAGCGAGGCCGGTAGTGAAGGCTCGGAGGGCTCCGTTAGTTACGAAGTCAACCTCGAAAACGACTTTGTCAGCGAGAGTATCCGCGGACGTAGCGGATACTTTGAAACCCTCGAAGGCGGCCTCAACCCTAACCGCAAGATGACTTCGGAGGATTTTGACCAGCTTCGATGTCTTGGCAAAGGCACCTACGGCACCGTCCTCCTCGTCAAGCAGCGCGCAACTGGACGGCTCTACGCGCAGAAGCAGTTCAAGAAGGCTTCACTGGTGGTTCACAAGAAGCTGGTTGAGCAGACCAAGACAGAGCGACAGATTCTTGAGTCGGTCAACAGGCACCCTTTTGTCGTCAAGTTGTTCTATGCCTTCCAGGACCAGGAACAGTTGTACCTGATCCTCGAGTATGGACAGGGCGGCGAACTCTTTACCCACCTGAACACGGAGAAGATGTTTTCGGAGGATGTGGCCTCGTTTTACATGGCAGAGATGCTCCTGGCCATTTCGCACCTCCACAATGACCTGGGTGTCGTCTACCGTGATCTCAAGCCAGAGAACTGCCTCCTGGATGCCGACGGCCACCTGCTCCTCACCGACTTTGGGTTGTCCAAGGTGGCTGTCGACCAGAATGAGAGCTGCAACTCTATGCTCGGGACGGTCGAGTACATGGCGCCCGAGGTTGTGCTGGGCAAGAAGTACGGCAAGGCAGTTGACTGGTGGTCGTTTGGCGCGCTCGGATACGACCTGATGACAGGAAACCCGCCGTTCCGTGGACAGAATCATGCCAAGATCCAGGACAACATCGTCAAGCAGAAGTTAGTGCTTCCATACTTTCTGAGCCCGGATGCCAAGGACCTTCTCACCCGGCTTCTTCGCAAGGACCCCAAGAAGCGACTGGGCGCCGTGATGCCGAAGGACCTCCAGACCATGAAGAAGCACCGATTCTTCCGCAAGCTTGACTGGAAGAAACTAGCGGCCCGGGAGCTTGAGCCGCCGATCCAGCCCATGATCACGGACCCCGAGCTGGCCGAGAACTTCGCCCCCGAGTTCACGGAGCTTTCGATCAGCCCGACCATGACCAACAAGGATGCCTGGCCCCGGAGCACCCCTAACGATGACCTCTTTGGCGGGTTCAGCTTTGTGGCATCGTCGAGCTTGCTGAACAACGATCAGTTTGCAGCCTTTGCTCAGACCTGAGAGATGTTGGTTAGCGAGAATTGAGCAGCAGAATAGAACATGGGGGACGAGGGGTATAAACTGGGCCAATGGAGTAGTTTGGCGTATTTGCGAGCGGCGTGTCTTTTTGTCTTTTGCCTTTTCTTTCTTGAGCTCTTAGATCCACGCACAGCTATAGATGGCTGTCTGACAACAAATGGCCTGGCGTCGGTTAGAGATGTTACAGTACAATAGACTCTTTGAATGTTGCACGGAATGTCGCGTCTCCGTGTAGCATCACATTTCACAGCGAGTGATGATGACGATGATGCATGTGCCAGCAGCAGGTGAGACCGGTCCTTGTCAGATTGGTGATGCTCGAGAGAGGATCCAGCTGTGCGTGGACGACGTAAGCAGAGGCTGAGCTTGCAGATGGTGAGAGAAGTGCAGCTTGAGCGAAGCGAAGCGATGCAGCAACAGCAGCATGGACATGACAGGGGAGAGTTGGACAAACAGACTCTCACATAATCGGGTCACGACATCCGGCGCAGGGATGAGACAGCTGTCTGTCTGTCTGCTGTATCCTGTCGTGTAGTGCAACCAATCTAGCCGAGAGGCTCAGTGATTGCTAGCGCCAGAAGCTGCTGTGGGCTTTACGGAGCTGGTCAGTTGCTGGACAATTGCCACCTGACCGAGGTCCATTCATTGTAGATGTCCAAGTGTTGTTGTGTTTGATGTTTGATAACCCTAGCCACATGGCAGGTTTTCGCGTCCAGAGATAAACTTTTCTCCATCTCCTAATCTAGACGGAGGTCGCTTTCAACAGTTTCGTCGCTTGTACTAATCCCTGTCGGTACCTGATGTACAATAGAAGGCCCTCAGGATAAACCTTTTTTGAAGCGACCTTCGTACCGAATCCGAAAAAAAGGCTGCATAAAAAAACAGGATCTTGACGCTATCTTCTGCCGATTCCAGTCTTGTCTGAGATATGCGCACTAGAGCCCACCCCCCCCAGACGCCGAGAAGGAGGGCCGCGCAATCCCCCAAGCGCTCATGCCACAGCTTCAAGATTCCAGTCTTGGCGACGCGGGGATCGACCGCTCAGTCATGAATGAATCATCAAAAGTAACAGGCGTAGGGATGAATTAAGCATGAATACGCCAAGATCGGGTTCCTCTCTTGCGCGCAGAGCTCGTGAATGGATCCAGCGTATCGCTAATTTCCATAGAGTTTTTGTTGTTTCCCCCCTCCCCCTTGTTCTCGTCTGGGGAAAAAGAGGCCCGGGCTGACGTACTCTTGTCGAGTTCTCGACCTTGGCGCTGGTTCATTTTGCAAATTCAGGCTCTGCAATTGGATGTGCCGTCTTGACTTTGTGGAGGCCTCTTCCCCATGCGACTTTGATGTCCGACCGGGGGAGTGACAATGGCCTCAGCTCATAAGGCGATACGAAGCGTATTGGCTTGTGCGCCCCGATGTAGACACTCCCGTCGAGGGAAAGCTTCGCCAAGTTCATCATCTCGGCCGCAAGCCTTCGTAGATTGAGGTCTCGGTGACCACGTGGGATAGGACATGTGGGATGGTCCGCACCGGGAGCAAGAAACCCTCCGCCGGGGGAACAAGCAGCAACGCAGATAGATCTATCGGGTCATGATTTTCCAGTAGTAGAAGCATTGCAGAGCCTAGCATTCCTGGCCTTGACATCCCTGGGTCCCATCCCCCGGTGGGCTGTGTTGATTTAAGCTCAATCTGCCGACGCTATCGTGGTAGGGGTCGGCCGCCCTCCCTCACGCACCCAGAACAGAACGCGGACTGTAACCAGGAGCTCGCTTGCCGCTGGCTGTGGTATTCGTTGTAGTGTCAGCACCTTTTTCAACCGGTGACCAATAACAGCGGCTTCAGCACACAGTTTTCCTCTTCAAGGTGGCTCGGCTGAGCAAATCGTATAGGGCTTGCCAACCGCTTGACCTTCTCATCTCATCTCCAACGCCCTCGCCGAGTTGCCGAATCCGTAGCAACGGTTAGAGACCATGATAGCGTGGCAATCTCATGAAACCCTATTTTCGCGCTGGCCCTAGAGGAGAAAGGACCCGGCCTGGGATGGAACGGGCTGGGCATCAAAGGGCGGAGCCGAAGCTGACGACAGCATCACAGTCGAGCTCATGCTGTGCCGTGCCCATCTTCTTTGACCATTAGACCTGTCTTGCCTGTGCACGCCCCCTGCTTGGCACTTCTCTTTGATCGTCCCCCTTCCCTTTTTATGACGGAACTTCCCCAATTAGAGCTCATCTGCCGAGCCTCTAACGTGCATGGGATTCGTAAGGCAGTGGAGGGAATGTCTCTGGTGCAGGGCGTGGCTTGCAGTCCGCGGCTACCACGTAGCGCACGCAACACATCACCGTTTCGAGATAGGCCTGGCCGTGTTACAAGAGGCGCCCCCATCTGTGCGCATATATGACCATCGACGTGCCCTCCTTGTGGGATATTCCATCTTGACTGTTTCTCAGCAATCAGTATCCACCAGAGATCTCGATCCAATATGAAGTCGACAGTTGGCACACTATTAGCCTCCACGGCGGCATTGTGTAAGTCGCTCTCAATACCATCATGTAAACCCCGACGACTAACACGACCGTTTTCTAGACGCCCACGGCACCTCCGCCGTCACCGCACCCTTTTGCCCCAACAATGGAGACATCTGTTTCCGCTGGGGCGTCCCGGAGGCATCTGCCAGCTCAAGCTCTGGCAACATCTACTTCCAGATGGAAGCTCCCAGCAGCGTCCAATGGGCTGGCCTTGGTATCGGCTCCAGAATGTCAGGCGCAGAGATGTTCCTGATTTACCAGAACGGCGAGGGCAACGTGACTCTCAGCACGAGGACTGGCACCGGCCATGTCATGCCCCAATACACAAGACGAACAGCGGTTGAACTCCTCGCCGGCTCCGGCGTCGTGAACAACAAGCTGATCGCCAACATTCGGTGCGGCGACTGCGATAGCCTCGACTTTCAGGGGTCCAACTCGTGGATCGCGGCTTGGAAGGATGGCGACTCTCTGGGCTCGACAAGTGTCTCGGAGAGGATCGACCAGCACGACGAGCACAGCAGGTTCACCGTCAACTTCGCCCAGGCATCGATAAGCTCGGATAGCAACCCATTCACTTCCAGCAGTGACGATTCCGACTCGGATTCTGGTTCGGACTCTAGGACTGGCTCCGGCTCCGGCTCCGATTCCAACCCTGGTGTCGTCTCCGAGTCATCTAGCCCGAGCAGGACCGTGCTGAGGGCTCACGGTATCATCATGTCCATAGTCTTCCTTGCTGGATACCCCCTGGGAGCTGTCTTGATGCCCATCATCGGAAACTGGTTGGTCCACGCTGGCTGGCAGGTCATGGCCTTCCTGGGTATGTGGGCCGGCTTTGGTCTTGGCTACGTCTATGCCCGCGACGGGGGATATGTAAGTCAACCTTTTGAATGCACTCGCATCGTGACTCCATGCTGACGTGTAACTCATAGTGGTGGCAGCAAACCCACACCAAGATGGGCACCATTGTTGTTGCGCTGATGGGTCTCCAGCCCATTCTTGGATTCGCCCATCACCGATACTTTAAAAGCCATGGCAAGCGAGGAATCATCAGCCACGTCCACATCTGGTTTGGTCGAGTCCTCATGGTCCTCGGTATCGTTAATGGAGGTCTGGGCCTGCAGCTTGCAAGCTCTTCCACCGGATACATCGTTGCCTACTCGGTCATTGCTGGCATCGCGGCTCTGGTCTACACTGGTAGCATCTTTGTTGGCGGTATGAGGAGGGCGGCTCGCACGAAGCAGATCTCTCCGCAAATGTCCCAAGAGGAACAGCGATAAGCTTGAAGGATTTATAAAATAAATGATTGGGTGCTGAATGATTTTGGGAGCTCAAAGATTTGATACCACGGGAAGGCCGGGAAGATGAGCCGAGGACGACGGATAGAAATTGGCTCATACATCGTTCATTTTTTTCTGTGTATTGGCTTTTGGTAGATCAAAAGACTCTTGATCGATAGTTTAACTGTCCCATATGAACACCGGGTCATGGAATGGGCTTCTCTCATGGATCCAACTCGAATCATCATGGCTCATGGCGTGAGACGGTATGAAGGTTATGTGAGGGGCACTCGCCACAATTGATGCAGTAGTTTATGGGGAGGATTCTGAAATCGTGAGGTAAGCATAGCGAGGGATATCGGGGAAGCATTGTAACAGGGGAAAATGCATACAGACAAAAAGAAGCCTAGTATAAGTCATCAATGTTGGATCAAGCAACCTTATTCTAGCACCTAGAAGCTGTGCAGCAAGATCGCCAATCTAGGCCCAGATCTGACCAATCGCTCCTCTCCAACATCACGTGACTTCAACCACCCGTAAACCTCCGGACAACCGTGCGTGCATGTGCGGCCTGAGGCATCAAGTCCGCGATGGATAGCAAGGCCGAACCGCTCTAGCCGGGGGGGCGAGCGCCTGTCTTGCCTGCACTCTCACGATTTTTCCCCAAAACCCTCAATTCCCCCATCTCCCCGGAGCACCCAATTGAGCCACGACCAGCCATCCAAAATGCTCAGCCAACTGTCCCGGGTTTCGGTAAGCGATTGATCCCTCGGAGCATCCCATCTGCTGCCTCCCAAGTCTGCCCGAGGGCCTGGAGCGCTGACGAGAACTTCTTTTATAGCGCGCTCGCTCCGCCGTTGCGGCCGTTTCTCGAGTCGCCCGACCCAATGCCGTCCAGATGAGGGGCTTCATTGCTCCCACCGTCTCTCGGAGAGGTAAGATCCTGCCCCTGCCGATACCTTCATCCTCCCTCGTTGCGATTTCGGACTCCTTCTCGCCCTGTGTCGATTCTTCATTGTCGTCGGTCGGATCTGTCCTATAGCCGAAGCTGCGCTCCACCCGAGCTCCGACGTCGCCAGAGCCTCCACGATGATACTCGGGATAACGCCCACCATCTCTATTCGCAGTCCCAACGCCCAATGCGCCCCAGCAACGCCTGAATCCGTCCGATGGTTGCTCAATTGCTGACTTGACACCCCTCTCCAACAGCCGACTTTGTCCAGGAGCTCTACCTCAAGGAGCTCAAGGCCTACAAGATCCCCGCCGTCAAGGAGACCGACTCTGAGGGCCAGGTCCAGGCCTTCAGCGCCCCCAAGACCCCCGCCTCCCCGGAGGAGACCGACCTCGCTGGCAGCCTGAAGGAGTACGAGAGCATGGCCGTCGAGATTGAGGGCCAGGACACCGCTGCCCAGGCCTCCTCTGGCACCCCCGAGGTCGCTGACTGGCTTGAGGCCGAGGAGGAGGACGACGCTCACCACTAAGCGCCTTTCCTCGCGAGGATACTTAGCTGGCCCGGACTTGGGCACCTTGGGCCACTTCCCGCCGCCTGAGGCGCCGCTGGATGGGAATAGAAAAAGAGGGGGGAGGTTGACGACACCTCAGCCTCGGGGGAATGTTGGACTGCGAGAAGCAGTGGATTGGGGATTATAATCCTGTGTACTTTTTCCTAAAACTCAACCTCTTGGTTGCTTGTAGGAACTCATTGTGAAATGCAAACGCCAAATGAAGCACAAGCAACTGATACCATCAATATGCCTGAATCTTGGTGAGAGTGACGCTTTGGCTAACTAACCTGAAGTCTTGATGATGGCGTCTGCCTTTGGGTCCAACGTTGGTTCAACGTCATCCGCTCGGACATGGCATAGATAACGCTGCAGAGTTGTTGATCTAGTCATCTACGTCACCGGTGATTTCTGACATCGATACTGATTTCCGACATCCCAAGTTGACTGCATTCCTAACGAACCAAGCCATCACTGTACCAAGCACCTTGATAACCCGTAACTCGCGTCAACTATCCTGGTGGCAAGTAACGTCATCCATCACACACACTCACACAAACCACCATCACTACATCATCACTAGACTATTTCAGGCACGAACAAAGCTTCAGCAAAACTCAAATGGGTGCACTAGATCCCTTTTAGGGTTCCCAGCAACCCGTCATTTTCTCTGGCATTCTCATTCATTACTGCTTATGGCCCTTCCAGTTAAGGCACACACTCGAGGGGAAACCTCTTTCTCACCCCCCCCCCCCTTTGTTTTGTTTGTTTGCACAACCATAAAACGCCATGAATCCTGTTCAGCACGATCGATGACCAATGCAATGCAACACCATCCGACCTCGATGCAAATAATTCCACAATTAATCATCCATGGCCCACATGCAAACAGAAGGGCGGCGGGTCTGGTTTGGGTTGGGTTTTTTGGCTTGCGAAATATTACTTTTTGTTTCTTCTTATGACACGGATAGAATCCCCCCTAATCATCGTCGAAACGCCGTGAAGCTGATCTGGGTGTAAAATGCAAATACCTGCCCGGGTTATACGTCAAAGTGTGAGCCTCCCACCATGTGCTCATCGTGAGTAGACGTCTTCACAATGCCGCTCATCCGGTTCGCCTTTCTGAGGTCGATGTCGTCCAGGTTGTCCCAGTCGTCGTTATCGTGGTGTCCCTGGGCGTCATCCATATCTTCGTCGTCCATCCGAGCTCGGTCTCGCATATGATCATCCAGCGCGCTTTCGTCCACAAAGGTGAAGCCCTGGAAGTTGGCTTGGACTGAGGGAGAGAGGGGAGTTGAAGCCGCGTAGCCCCTGGCCAGTGCCGCCGCACGCTCGTTGAGAGATCCGTTTTGATCCAGCGCAGTCGTGAACTCGGGGTCAAAGTACGAAACGTCCGTCTCAGACTTCAACTTGGGCTTGAAAGGAGGAGTGATGAGTTTCTTAGAAAGCAGCGTCCAGTCAATGTCACCAAAGAAGGAGTGCCTCTTCAACTCCTCCGCGTCGTCAGTAGCGCCCAGTCTGTGCTTGGGGTTACGGTTCAAGAGTCCCTTGACAAAGTTCCGGCCTTCTTGCGAGAGTGTGTCCCGGGGGAACCGCACCTTGCCGAACGCAATATTCTTATACATTTGCTGCGTGTCTTCGGCGTAGAAAGGACTCCAGCCGCAGCACATCTCAAACACCAAGACACCGAGCGACCAAAAGTCCACCATCTTGGTATAGCCAGATTCATCGAGGAGAACCTCTGGCGCAAGGTACTCGGTTGTGCCGCAGAACGTGTTGGTCGTGTCATTCTTGGTGAGGTTGGCCTTGGATAGACCGAAATCGCACAGAGCGATGTGTCCGTTGGCGTCCAGGAGGATGTTCTCGGGCTTCAGGTCCCGATACACAATGTCGTTGTTGTGGAGGTGTTGGATGGCCAAGATCAACTCGGCGATGTAGAATTTGGCGCGCTTCTCATCAAATCGTCCCTCCTTTTGGAGATGCCAGAACAATTCTCCTCCAGACATATAGTCGGTGACAAGGTAAAGTTCTGAGGGCGTCTGGAAAGAGAACTTGAGGCCGACGATAAATGGTGAGTCGGACATGGCTGTTCGAACGAGAATGTTACGCTCTCCGACGGTGTGGGCGACTTCCTTCTTTTGCACGATAACCTTCTTCTGAAGAACCTTCATGGCGTAGATGCGTTGCGTATCCTTCTTTCGCACTTGGTAGACTTGGCCAAAAGTTCCCTTGCCAATTAACTTGAGAATATCAAAGTCAGTTGGACCAAAGTGCTTCTTCTCGGCTCTGTGATAGACAGCCTGAACGTAGATCTCGCCCGTTGGTGCATTCTCTGCCATTGTATCGGCATGACCCTGGAGTTGGAACCATCCTTGGACAACTGCATCGGGGTCTCTGCTGGCCTGGAAATCGACATGGCCGAGAAACTCCTCACCCGAGGCGGCATGGTCATATACCGAAATGTCAACAAGCATCTCGGAGCTCACGACGTCACTGTGGCTGGTCAGTATCTTGAATCTGGTCCCTGATCGAATTAGCAACTCACAATTCTGCTTCAGCATCCCATTTGGGGTTCGTGAAGGAAAGCCGGGCAGACCGATTCCGGAAAGTATTGTAGTCACTGATGCTGGTGTTGCTGCTCTGACGGCTTCTCATGGGAATAGCCATTGGGCGGCCAGAATCGCTGCCCTGTCGCTGGATGGGAATCCCACCCATGCCGGGTGTGGCGACGCTTAGGTTGTCATCTTCTTCAATGTACCTAGGGCCGCCTGAGATGAGTTCACTGCGCTGGAAAACCACCACGACGTAAGGATCTCGGCTCTTTCTAAGTCCCCGAGCCTCGCTGATCTTGATAGTCAGCTTTCCCTTGGCAGCCGGCGGCTGTGTGCCGCCTGAGCTCCTGGGAGTCTGAGTGCCGCTGACTTCAGCGCCATCGTGGCTGGTCCTCCCAGAGGAGAGGGTCCTGCCATCGGAACCGGACGGTCGAGCAGCCGACATTGCTCGAGTAGGAGTTGAGGGGCCGCTCTTGAACGTCATACGAGTTAGCTCCTTGAGTCCATCAAGAGAGTACCACTTGCCGGGGGCTGCAGGGCGAGCACTCGGGGTGGAACGTGCTTCGAGGCGCGAGAGAGGATCAGAGTCCTTGAGAGGTGCTGCGTGGTTGGAGTCGAGCTGAGGGGGCAATGGGTCATTGGAGGGTTGGTAATGGGTAGTGGTGAAGAGGGATGCTGCGGATTTCTTGGTTTGTGACTGTGTTAAAGACTTTGCAGCGGCAGCGGCTTTGCCGTCGGCCCCTGAATCTGGGGCTGCAAAAATCATATCCTGGGAAATAGAGCCCCCAGAAGATGAGGGCTGAGAAGTGGGTGGGGATGGGTAGGGGTTGGAAAGTTTGTGCTCATCCTGCTCCTTGCTTCTTGGCTCGAGACCGAGAGGCTCATGTTGAAGAAGCAAACGATCTGAAGCCAAAGAGGCACACTCGCGAGAAGAGCTTTCGGTGTGCGCCTGCAACTGCAGGTCGGTTGGTGGAGTGGGCTGGCTTTGCTTTCGGTCTAGAGCGACAGCGCTCTGGGAAGAACGATTGGGCTTGGACGAAGACAGACTGTGACTGGTTGTACTAGAAGGGCGTTGACGAACCTGGCCGAAGTAGCTCATGATGCCGGGCAAGCGTTTGTCCTGTAGATCGGGTTGAGGAGTAGCTACACCAGATCGAGGAGTATCGAAACCGATGTGATCGGCGCCATCCTCGTCAGCGGCCGCGGACCTGGTGGTTTGGTTAACCCCATGCATTTTGTAAGAGATTTCCAGTGAGTGAATAAATGCTTCTACGCCGATGCAGCAGCGCGGGGAAGGGCAAAGTGGGAACACTAGTTCATGACGGCTGCCAAGCGCGTCGACCAGAGGGGAAACAGGGCAAAAGGTCGTGAGGGAACAGGCGGCGTCGACGAGCAATAGCGGCAGTGGTGGGCTCTGACGATGCGACTATGACGAGAAAAACACGGGATCGAAAAAGACCTTTCAAGGTCAAGAGGGCCAGTGGTGTGTTCGCTCTGGTGTGGATGCGGGCAGCGCGCCAGGACCAGCAGTAATAAAAAAAAATGCGAGGCCTTGCCGAGAGCGGCCGTGTAAGACGAAGCGCGAGGGGACAAGTGGAGGCTTGGGACCTCGATGTCGAAGGGAAGGGGAATGACGAGATCAATTTTTTCACCTCGCTCCGGACAAGAAGGCTCGATATGCAGCCGGGGGTGGGCTTGTCCAAAGGCTTGTCTGACCGAGGGGAGCAGAACTTGGTTGCTTGTATGTATCTTTGGGCTTGGGCGTGGGAGGCACGGAGCGGACGTGGGAACGAGAGCTGATGGCGGGGTCGGAGGCGATGGGATGGGATGGAAACGCAGGGACTGACTGACTCCAAGGCCGGCCGACTGGATCCAATCACGGAGGAGGCGAGTCAGGCCTTGCGACAGTGCCAGAGGCAGAGGAGCTGTCTCTTGCATGTGGGAATGCCGCCGGGGCCATTCTTTGGAGCCGGAGCCAGGTCAGGTTTTGGAACCCAATGACTCCGAGACGACGGTGACTGCTTGGTTCCACTGCGATGGCGAAGTTGAGGGTTCGACAAGGCCTTGATTGGAGTCTGCGTCCTTGCATCGAAACCGCCTGCTTCTGCTTCCTTATCCAGGGATCGAGACTTGCTGTGCTGCCCAAGGGTGCCGCCGACGAGTCCCGTCAGGAATTCGAGACCTAGCTCTGGCGGACGATCCGTAGCACCCCATGCCCTAGCCGCAAGTCCGTCAACGCCCTACGGACGGCGACCTCCAGTGCCCGGACCTCGCAGAGTGCCTGCAGCGCAGGGCAGCGGTGCGGGTTGAGCCCAGCAACTTGCAGATGTTCAGGGCGCTGTCCTGGCGTGGGATTGCTGCTTGATCGAGCACAGGGCTTGAGCAAGAGCCCCAGGAGGGTTTTCATGGTGGGTTCCATGGCAGGCGGTGTCAAGGACCGGGGGGCCACTGGAACTAGCCGGAACAGGACGCTGACTCGAGGAGGCGCTGCTGTAGCTGCTGGGCTCGAGTGCTGAAGGGCCCATCATCGTTGCCACTATCGAGCTCCAAGACGTCTGGGCCTGATGAGGGGCTTGCCAACTGCCCTGGGGACAAGCCGGGATATTCGATGTCGGAGAGTAGGACCCCAGCTTGGGGCCGCAACGAGATCCCAACGGATATGCGGGAAATGGGCAAGAGATTTGGAGGGAGGGTGGAATGGAAGGGTGCAAAACTATAATTGGACAAAGGAAATGGAAGCAAGCACGAACCTTGACATCATGGCCTGGGTGGCCCTTCGTAGGAGGTCAAAGCCTCCAGGGTTTGAAGCTGCGCTCTCAGTGCCTGACATGACGGCAAAGAGCTGGGGGAAGCTGCCGCGGCTTAGAGACTGGGTCAACTTGTTGCGGCGGCGGCGGCGGCGGAGGAGGAGGAAGAGAGGGGCGAGGCAGATAGTGTGAGCAAGGTGAGTCGTCGAATGTCGTCGGGGTTGGGCGTTGCTGGCCCCGGGATAGCTGCTTGGGTTGAGAGCAGGACGAGGGCGTGGTGAAAGACGAGGGCCCTCGTAGTGAGCAGGGAATGCGATGGTTTAATGTTGAGAGAGGGGGAAAGATTAGGATGGCGCGGGCTGGCAGAGAGAAGTGATGGAGATGATAATTAGACGTCGGGTCTTTGGGGCGAAGTGAGTGAGGGTGTGGGCTGGGGGAGTTTAGAGGCGCCCGTACAGTGCGATGCAACGGAGCTGCGATTCGATTCGATTGATTGATTGATAGATGGAGGGACGGGGATGGATTGGATGGATTCCCAGTAAAACCCAATAAGCAGACCTATCCCGACCGAGGCTCCTGCTCCCTGTTGCCTCGACAGCTAAGGATAGGACAGTCGGGGCTAGGATTCAAACGGGCGAGCTTATCAGAGGTGGAGTTTGTGCATTGTTGATGTTTGCCTGATGCTGATGGGAAGCTTATTAGAAGTTTTGTCCTCACCTGCTTCCTCAACAGGTGCCTCACTTTCATCCAAGCTTTTTTTTTTCAAGGTCGGGATGGTAGGTCGTCTTAGCTGCTTACATCACCTTCTCTTCTAGGCGTTCTTGGGCTTACAGCCTTGTTCTGCTTGGATCTGCCTTATGGCTCTCGACTTTGGTATTCAGGGCTTTTTCTGCATTGCAGTTTACAAGATGGCGCCTGGCGTCGAGGCTGGCCCGGCGCCATCCGCGCATGCCTCAGCACCAAAAACAAACAGGACAGGACAGGCCCGCTCTCAACCCCGCCTCTCGATGAAATGATGGCGCCATGAGACTCGCAATGTTAGCGTGTGCGAGAGTGCTTTAAGAGGCTGGTAGTAGGTATATGATGTATCTATCGGATCTTATGCTATCAAGCGGGAGGTCTGCACAGCATACGGGAAGGATGGGCTTGAGCTGAGTTTCAGTGCTGACCTCTGCTGACGGGGTGCAGCAGGACAGAACAGAACAGAACAGCGGTGTCCAGGTTCATTCTGGAAGATGCGAGTAGAAGCAGCTCCAGCTGGTCTGGGATCAGGTCCCGTCGGTCGTGATAGGCACACACTCGCTCGCCGGCTGCGGATTACTACAACAGGCCGGCCACAGTGCGTATTGCCTGCCAGCTGCACAGCTCAGACTTCAGACTGGCGGGAGGCGATCTTGGCCAGTCTGGTAGGTGGTCGTTTGGTGCAATCTTGGTGGGGCTCATAGGTGTTTTTTTTACTTGATTCGGCGGGGTTCAACAAGAGATCTCCAAGCTTCTGATTGCATGCTCCCCTCACTTGAGCCCTCACCATCATCAGCTACAAACGCTTCCGGCGCCGCACCTCACTCTTGGCAAAATGTACGTGCTGGATTGGTGCGTACTTGTCCAGCAGCTAGTTCGATTCCACTCAAGATGAGACGACGGTGAACGTCCCTGGAGTTCCTACGAATTGTCACTGGGGAGCAATACAGGCCCTGGAGGGGTTCAATTGGCCTGACGGATGACGTCTTTGCCAGTCATGAAGCCCGAGACAAGGTCCGCCTTCTGTGCCAAGACCAGACCGATATCTGCACCTCTCTGGCCCACGGCACGACAATAAAATAAGACGACATGTGCGTCTCATAGACCACTTGCTCAAGTTGCTTCTCCTCATCCATCTTCATGATCACGCGGGTCACTCTATCGAGCCACGCTCCTTCGGTTCGGGGCGACTCCCGCGACCCGTCATGTTTGAGGGAGGTCCAGCCCTCTCTTGGTATGCTGGACGTTGCTTGATTGCTCACATGGAAGCTGGGGAATCCCAGCAGTCGCCACAAACACGACCCTCCGGCCCAGCTTGAAGCTCGACTTTGAATCATTGGCCATCTCTGGGGGAACCAGTTCTGCTGTCGTCACCATCGCACACACTCTCACTCACATGTTGTGCTCCAATTCCAAATACCCGGTTGCGTCTCCAGGCCCCCGGGCTGCTAGGCTGATGTGTGTGATCCTTTTTGGAACGTCAAGCCGATATCTGTGTCTGCCAAAACGTGTCATGGCTAGCCGAGATCGACACGAGTCGGTTACCGTTTCCATCCCTTTGGCCGACAGGGTTGACTGCGACATGGGTCTTGCCACTATCCCCGGCCTCAACACTTCGCTAATGTCATTCGAGACTGTTACGTACGTGTTACTGCAAAACATATATTCATTAATCAGTAAACCGGGGTTGAATCTGTCCTGTGTATTTCGACCTTCTCAATATGACTGGATGACAGACTGCGGGAAACGCTGCATCGAGACTAGCTGGTATTATTAGAACGCCTAGTTATGCAGGTAGCCTTCAAGCAATGATATTTACACACTGTTACAGACTATAGACACCTTGTAATCCGTTCATCCAACATTGACCTTGTCTCGGTTGCCTTAGATCATATGTTGCACAGGAATCACTTACAATCACGACAGGAGTGGGCGGACTAAGCCACCCCTCGGGCAACACAGCCAAATGGTCATGGCCCATTCGCAAATCCCATCAAGAGCTCGGTCCCGATGGGATGGTCACCCCGCGACCTGATCGATTCCCTGCCTCTGCAGCACCTTCGCATGCCTGCCAACTTGCTACGGCTTCATTGGGCTGCACCCCAGCTGTGACACCCGGACCAGACACCTTCGAATACAGACCTGTACCCGGCTAGGTATGATGCCGCCCACAAGTCATTTCCTCTCATCCCCCCCTGCTCGTATATCTTGCATCTCGGATGGATGGGCGAGGAGCATGCCTGGGCGATCACGGCGCCTGAGTGGTAACCTCGGGCCTCGTTGATTGATGCTGCGGCCATGCCGACATCAGCTTACAGCTTAGCTGACACCAATGCCTGTGAAAGGAGGCTGTAGTAGGCAGTGCCAGTTTTCATAAGCCTTGCATTCACGCAGGAACCGGTTCTAGCTTGCAGCGACAGGCGTGTGATGGAGTTCTTCCTTGATTCCAGAAGAGCACGATTGGGTAGAATATTTGTCTTTTGAGTGTGTATTCCTCACGTCCAAGAATTCGAAGGAGACTTGACAGGCCACCATATTTTCGGTTTTAACGAGAATGTGCGTATTGCTCTGCAGTTCATCATGTTGTAGATTGGGATTTACATGACTACAGAACTTGGGGTATAAAAGCTGAAATCTGAGTACGATTGTGATAAATGCTTTAGACATGACACTTAGATCATATCCAAGATTAACCAGGGTGACAAAGCTTCTTCGAGGTTGTTTTGTATGTCATTCTTGATTAGGGATTGGATACGGCGGCTTCTTGCACATCCATTCTACTATGTACGGAGTATTGCTGTATATATAAATACGAGCTTTCGACCTATGTCTGGAATTTACAACCTGGATAGTTGGACTAGGCGATACAGGGGTCGGAGTCTCTGTGGCGGCTTAACCTCCAAGTCGCGTGCAAGTCACTCCAAGTTGAGGTAGCAACCTACAATGCTAGCTATCCTAGCGACCACCAATACAGTTTGTATCCGAATCGCTATTGCACTGATTGAAAACCGTTCCTTGGGTCCAATCGAGGCCCATAGTCTCCCTGGAGAGCCACTTTCCCATTACTGGACCTTCGCTGGCCTTGCTACTGATCGCTGCTCGCCAGACCGAAACTCGTGCTGAGAGTTACAACTCATTTTTTAGACTTCTCGATGGTCTGAAGCCATTTCTTCTCCATCTCAGGTGTTACTCCTGGGGGATATGTGGTTGACTGCTTCCGAGGGGCGAGCGGGTCTGGGTAGCTCACTATAGTGTTGTCAGCCCGAGCGACTGATGATGAGAACCCGGCACCTTTAGCACTTACGCATATTGAAGGTTTGGTCCGAAAGCCTTAGCCTAGCTGCCTCGTACTCCTCGGCTGCTCTTCTGGCACTGGTATTGGCGGCCCGATCGGCTATTTCACGCGGGATCATGGGGTTGAGACGTGGACCACCAGCCATGTTGAGATAACGACGGAATTCTTGTGGTGGATATGGTGGGGAAACGAGAAGAGTAACAGATTATGTGAAACACAATCGGAAATAACAGTGATGGTTTGTGATTTACGGTAGACGACGACGTATCAAGGCAGTGAGGAGAGGTGGTGATTCAGCTGATGCTTGCGTCTCGTCTCAAAGGCTGAGCTTCGCCCGCCCCACCAACCAGCAGCCACCCCGCAAATTCCATTGCACCTGCCCGCCGAGGGCGCTACTGACCAGCTAAAGATCTGGGCTTGACAGAAGCGACTTCGGAGATACAAGCGCTGCAGGCGGTCATCAAGCCGTCCGGCGGGTTGCGCCCAGGTCCCTCGCGTTTCCCCAGGTTGGCGTAATCCTGAGCGGGCCACCTTCCTCGGAGCGCTCCTACACAAGAAAAAAACGTAGGTCCCCCCATACGTCGTGAGTTTCCTCCAAGCTTTCAGGCCTCCATTCAGCCTATTTTCTTCCCAACAACAACCACCCAAACGCCCTTGCTTCACCCCATGCTCAACCCTGCGATCCCGGACCAGATTTCAAGACACAAACGGAGACGAAGGCCTTGACATATTCAGATCACCGCAGTCACCCTTTGGAAACCTCTCCTGAATTGACCATGGCCAAGAACAAGGCGCCTGTTCCCGATGCTTGGGAAGACGATTGGGAGGCACAGGCCGACAAGGCCGTGAACGAGCCTGAACAATCCGCACCCCAGGCCCCTCTTACAAAGGCTGAGCGCCTTGCTCGGCACGCTGAGCAAAATCGGAAGCTGTGGGAATCTGCGTACGTCTCCTCAGCATTGCGACTGACAAGCTAGCCCGGTTCTTTACTGACGCTCTTTGCGACAGGGACGCTCCCCAGACCTTTCACTACATAGAAGCCAACTCCAACTCAGGCGTCCCCCTCACAGCCCCCTTCAAGCCCCAGGTCAAGGTGCTCAGCAGGAAGCCCGTCATCGCCAAGCGGGATCCCGTGACTGGCATGTCCCAGCTGACCGTCGACGACAATGAGGAGGCCCAGAAGGAAGTGCCTATGAGCCCAGAAGAGATTCGTGCCAAGCAAAAGCGAGACCGAGAAGAGAAGCAGCGGCGGTACGAGGAGGCCCGAGCCAAGATCTTTGGCGAGTCGAACCCGTCGTCAGGAGCCTCATCTCCGGGCACAGTTACCCCACCGAGGTCGGATGGGCACTTCAGTGGCCGTGGTCGGGGCAGAGGAAGAGGCGGATATAGGAACAGCGAGAACCGCCAGTATGATAATCGCCAGTACGACAACCGCTCGTTTGACGCCCCCCGGAGGCAGAACATGTCAGGCTCTGGCCGTGAGCTTTACGACCCAAACTACACCCCGAAGCCTGAGCCCAACAATCAAAGGCGACAGCCTGACCAGCCATCGCCCAGGAGGAACCAGACACCTCAAGATGAACAGCAGCAGCAGGCGGCTCCCATTCGAACACCAAGAGGACCAGACGGGAGTGGACGGGGAGGGTTTGGCTTCGCTCGAAGAGGAGGCTAGGGCAGTTGATTATTTCTATCGACTAGCTTTACCATCCACCTCCAATCTTTCCCGCCAGCTGTACCACCCTCTCGGTATCTGTGGCTGTGTCTTTGCCAACGTCGCTAATCACCTCACGATAGCTCGTGAATGCCAGTCTATCAAGTCCTATGCCTGTGATCTCCGCCCAATGCGCCAGGGTATCATTTATGTATGAGTGGGAGATGCCGCCAACGACATGCTCGAATGCTTCTTCGCCAACCTCGATGCCGGCCTCTTGTCCCGAGAAGTAGGCCTCGTCAACTTCTGCTAGCCAGTCCTTTTGCTCCTGCGGACCTGGCTTTCCGGAATAATTCCTTCGCTCCATGACGACGGGGTCGTCAACCTTGATCTGGCCGCCACCGTTGGTACAGCCTCCAGGGCACGCCATGACCTCGACATAGCTTTGCTCGAGGGACGCCGCCTTTCCTGCCGGCTTGCGAGCGCTCCCAAAGGGCTTTCCACCAGGCATTCGGGACGGCCTGGCTGGCTTCAGTCGCCTAACAAGGTTCTGAATATTCCTGAAGCCATAATATCTGGCGGCACGGAAGACTGGCTCGCCATTTACCACCACAGAGTACTCGGCAACATCAACATTGCGACCACGGGTGTGAACAATCTCTGCGCCTGGTGTCTGTGCTGCTCGGCTCTGAAGGATGTGGTGCAACAAGCCCCCCGAAGTACCGGCCTCTCGAGGTGGGTTTCTCGACCGTCGACGCGGAAAGAGGAAGTCGTGGATCTTGGGATCGGGGAACGGTGTTAGGGTCGGGCTGAGCGGTGCCGTCTTGGGGACATTGAAGAAATCGAGTCCCCTTGACTCTGCAAGCATGAGAATCTCCTTGCTCGTGATGACGCAGTCCACATCCCGAACTCCTCGACCGCGAGATTCGCCTCTTGCCCATACCTCCTCCGTCAACTCTTCCCGACTGGCTTCGAGTTTCTTATCAAAGCAGGGCATAACGGCCAGGTGCCAGATGCGACTGGGGGCGATGTCGAGTGTTCGGCTCAGGGTTGTCTTGAGAATGGTACCCATCAAAGCCTGCGGTGACTTGACCTTTGAGAGGTGTGGGAGGACATGGGGGTGTGTTTTCTCGGCATAGCAAACCCAGCCGGGGCATGAGGATGCCAGGATGGGTTTCGCAGGCGTGTCTATACCGGCCCGTGCCGAGTCGAGGACTTCTTCAGCACCGAGCACAAGCGTTGCCTCCCTAGCGACGTTGGTGTCGACCACCCATGTGAAACCGTTCTTCCATTGCCCGCCATTAGCAATACCGTCTCGCCCTCGTAGCAGATTGCTCAGCATGTGCCCAACATCCTGCTCCGAGACGCTCCCGCCACACGCTGCGGCAAGGTTGGCCCTTGTCTGAGGGCTCACGCTAGCCACAAAGAGCTTTGCGTCCTCATTCTCCAAGCCCTCGACTCTGAACCGGCCACTATCGTCGGTGACGACCCTCAAGGCCGGCGCCGCATCAAGTGTGGTGAGGACCTCGGCATGGCTCTGAAGACTCACGAGCACAGCCTCGGCGGATGTTACGCAACCAGAGCATGCAAGGCAGTCTGTGAGAGAGATCTGGGCGGGGGCGTTGGGATTGGCGACGGGCTGCTGGCCGTCGAGGATGACCTCAGTCTCGAGGGACTGTGATTGCGGGGGCGGGGCGGCGGGGAGGGTCTCGACTGGTTTGATGCACGCGACACCGGGGGAGATGAAGTCGTTGAGGTCGTCGGCGGAGAGAATGGCACTCATGGCGCCGGGTGTCGAGTCGTGATATATAGAGGGGGGGAAGGGCGACGGTGACGAGAACGCAGGAGTACCAGGAAATTGTATGATATGGAGTTGAGTGGCGGATGCTCTTAAGTGGAAGCCGAGAGCGTTGTTGACTTTAGTTTTTTTTACTGGGGACGGACCCTCGGACGCGAAGGGGGCTGACAAATAAATAAACCTCTGCAAATCACGACGTGATGATTGGAAAGATTGTGACAGACAAGAGAAAGAAACAACTCCGTGAGTCAACGGAACGGCAGGGCAAGATAAGAGTGCAGAAGGATAGACGGCGGCGGCGTCTGGCTTGGACAAGGGCCGTTTTAGTAACTCCTCGGAAATCCCGAGGCAGGCGGGCAGGCTGCAGACTCGGGATGGCTCCGTTTCTTGGAGAGAAAGCGGGCAATGAAAATGTGAGGATTTGCAATGGGGTTTTTTTGTCGCCTGCGTCTGCGGGAACTGGAACTAGACATGCGAGATCGGCGTCCCGTGGCAAAGGGAAAACGGACGGAAATCGGGGACATGGGCCGTTCGTCGGGTCGGTCGCCGAATGCGCCGTGGTGACGTCGACGGGGAGGGATCCATCGGACAGCTTTCATGATGGAGCCATCCTGAGCTGTCAGCTTCCACTTCAGCTATAGCTTTTCAAACCACACCAAGTCTTTTTATCTCGGATTTTTATTCGATATTTGATTTATTGACAACATCAATTCGTCACAATGAGCGTACGATCATACCTATCCATCTGCGGTATTCATCCAACTCACTGACATGTGCACTACAGGCTATCGCGACATACAGCATCGGGAACCTCGCCTGGCTGAGCACCCAAGCGTTCCCGCTCATCTTGTGGCCGTCCTTTGTCGGCTCAATTCTTCGCTCTGGAACCGACGTCTCGACTCGTAAGATGCTTCCAAGCTAGGTGAGGAAGTGGTACTGAACTTGCATGTTATAGCCCTCGAGACGTACTTTGCCCGCTCCCTCGGCTTCGCCCTCCTCGCCCTAGGCCTCATCGTCGTCATCCTCTCTGGCGTCCTCCCTCTCGATACCTCCTCAGATGGTACCTCAAACCCTCCTACCAAATACCTTAACCTCGCTAACCAGTGCCGTACCTTCAGAGGCATCCCCCGACGGAACTACCCCCTCGCCCTACGCCTCGGCCGCCGTCCTCATCTCGATGCTGCACCACGCCTCGAGCGCCTTTTACTGCTACGGCTGGTTCGCCTGGACCCGCGAGACTGGCTACCTACTCGGCTGCGTTGGCAGCGCCATATTTGCCACCTTTGCGCTGTACTGCATCATGTTTGCCAGCGACAAGGCCATGATCAGCCGCTACCACAAGTTTGACCAGAGCACGAGCGGGTTCCCCTTCAAGAACTCGCAGTCCTACCGAGCCAAGAAGAAGGCCCTGTAGCAACGTGTCTTGTGTATATAAAGCTGAATCATTATTTCATTGTACGGCCCCGAACATCTGACGACCCATGCTGCTAGTAGAGCTCTCCCCAAAGTCACGTAGCCAACTCCGTCAACTCCACATCCGTTTAGATATAATAATACAGGGTCACCGACCGTATCGGAGACATGGCTGGCTCCCAGTTGCGATGCTTGCCCCCGACTGGAAATAAAGAAAGAACAAAAACGCCCATTGAAAGACCCAATCATGCAGCAACACCTGCCGCCTTTGTCCCGTTGGTGGATGCTGCAACCTCTTCTTGTGCGCCGTTTGCCCGCTCTCCCTCGACGCTCTCCACAGTGCCGGGAATGTGTACGTCGGCAGCTCCAGTAAGGATGGCCTGTCGCCGCTCATGCCAGTTCACCTCACTCTTGATCACCTGGGCGAGGAGCACCTCCTTCTCGAGCCACTCCTTATAGTAGACGTCCTCCCACTCCTTGCACTCCTTCTTCAGCGACTCGCCCACCTCCTCAGCCCACTTGGCCTCCCAGTAGCACTTTCTGTACAGCTTGTCGACAGGGTAGGCGAGCTCCTCAGATGCGAAGATTTCCTCGGTAAGGGGTGTAAAGTACTCCGCGTTGTGGTCATCGCCGTTGGCGGCATCATCCATGTCGTCGTGTGCGCCTTGCGATTGCTGGTTGGTCTTGATGATGATCTTGAGCTTGCCTCCCTTGCCCTGAGGTCCCGACTGCATCGACTTGGGGACGGGATCGGAGGGGCGGAGGGCCTCGGTCTCGTGGACTGTCCTCATGTGCTTGGCCAATGCATCCGACCGAGTGAAAGACCTATCGCACTCTAAGAAATCATCAGTATAAGCTGTCGCGTAACAGGAGTCAAGGTGCGCCGTACCTGGCAAATAGCAGTAGAAGGGCTTCTCTCTTGTGTGGCTGCGCATGTGTGCCTTGAGGGCATAGCCACTAGCGTGGGGGAGGCCTTTCCTGTTGCAGCTCCTCCATTCGCAAGTATATTTCTTTTGCCGGTTCTCAATATGCGAGTTGTGGATGTGCTCGACCAGCTTGTCCATGTTGCCCTGGTCGCCGGCCGGGCAACCGTCCCAGTCGCAAACGGTCACTTGGTCCTGGAAGTCCTCCTCATCGAGACGCGCATTGATAGGAGAGCTGGGGATGTCGCCCGACGTGTCGGATGAGACGTCCGACATGCCCTCGAGGGGGTCAGGCTCTGGTACAGTTTCGGGCTCGGCGTCGGGGACGACGGCGGAGGATGTTGTAGAGCCAGCGTCGAGCCGTTGGCGCTTGGAAGGTCGCAGATTCGTCTCGTACAGTTCATGGCCATCCTCCTCGTAGGGCTCCGACTCGTCCATGGAGGAGAGGGGAGACTCGGCGGGTGAATAGTCGCGTGCCATAATCGCGCCAGACACAGGAACCGCGTCTCCTTTTGTCGATGAAGCCTGCTGATGGCTTCAGGAGCGATGGTCGAGGATGGAGGAGTGAGAGCTGTGATGGATATCGAGAGGGATCGCGAGGTGGTGATTAGGATTGGGCGATCGTGATGAGCGATTTTGGGCGTGAGTGGGTGAAAGGTCGAGATGACGGAATTATCAGTTGGATTGGGCTTGCTCGAAAAACGCCAGTTGGAAGCTCAGATAGCACAGTGTGGATAGTGGAGCGTGGTTTGGCGTGTAACCTCCTAAACATGAGCATAGTCGTACAGTGTGTATGGCTGAGCACAAACAGTAGGCGATGTCGCTCGCGCGCCCCAGTAGCGGGAACTACCTAGGTAGCGAGGCAGACACAGTGACAGACAATCAACAGCCTCGTTTCATTCCATTGCTTCCTTTCTCTCTTGCTCGGACAAACACGGAGCGCATAGGCGCCTTCTTCTGTTGAATGCGCCCTCAGTCATCATATCATGTTTGATGCTTTTATCTATCCCGAAAATCAACACCCTTCCCTATAAACTCCAAGCCTCGAAACGAAATGCGCGACCTATTGCGACAAGATGCAGTCCCAATCCCGGGCCCAGGACTCATTGTTGAAACATCCAGTGACGACCATGACCATGTTCCTCGTCGCCAAGTTCGGCGCACCCAACTCTCCAAATTCCTGCGGCTTAGGCGCCGTTGACGCCGGCGAGCTTGCGGCGGTCCTTGACAGCCTGTGCCAGAGTGTCTAGCGTTGTGATCGTGTCTTCCCAGTTGATGCAGGCATCCGTGATGCTCACGCCGTACTTGAGACCAGACTTGCCCTCGGCGGGAACTCTTTGGTTGCCTTGAATCTGTTAGTTTGCATTCGAATGGTGCGACTTGTTGACAACTTACCCTCGTTGACGTTGCTCTCGATCATGACACCCATGATGGCGTCCTCGCCCTTGGAGATCTGGCTGGCAATATCGGCGGCCACCTTGGGCTGGTTCTTGTGGTTCTTCAGAGAGTTGCCGTGGCTGCAGTCGACCATGAGTCGCTGTCGCACGCCCTTCTTGGCCAGAGCCTCCTTGGCAGCAGCGATGCTCTCGGCGTCGTAGTTTGTGCCCTTGGAACCACCCCGGAGGATAACGAAGCAGTCTTGGTTGCCCTCAGTGCCGACAATGGCAACGACACCGGGCTTGGTGACGGAAAGGAAGTGATGGGGGTGCTCAGCAGCGCCAATGGCGTCAATAGCCACGTTCAACGAGCCATCAGTGCCGTTCTTGAAGCCGACAGGGAAACTGAGACCACTGGCAAGCTCACGGTGAAGCTGGCTCTCCGTGGTACGGGCGCCAATGGCCCCGACTGACAGCAGATCGGCAAGGAACTGAGGAGAGATGGTATCCAGCATCTCGCTGGCAATGGGCATGCCCTTGGAGGTGAGGTTGACAAAGAGCTGTCGCGAGATTCGCAGGCCCTTGTTGATCTTGAAGCTGCCGTCAATGTCGGGGTCGTTGATCAGACCCTTCCAGCCGACGGTGGTGCGGGGCTTCTCGAGGTAGGATCGCATGACGATGAGGAGCTCATCCTTGTGCTTCTCCTTCTCCTTGAGGAGGAGGTCGCAGTAGGCGAGGGCGGCCTCGGGGTCGTGGATGGAGCAGGGTCCGATGACGACGAGCAGGCGCTGCTTCTCGTCGGTGCCATTGACTATGGCGACGGTCTCGTTACGGCCCTCGAGCACTGTCTTCTTGGACTCGGCGGTCTGGGGAATCTCGTGTTGGAGCAGATCGGGAGGAGTCAGAGGGTTGTAGCCGCGAACTGGGAGCTGGTCAGCACAGGTCGAGATGAAGCGCATCGGCAGACCTAGAGGTCGCCGAGGCGGCGAATATAGATTGCCACGAGGTATTACTCACTTCTCCAATCCTCGGACTCGGCTTGGTTGCCGACATTCTTGTTCTGGATGAAGAACTGCTGCAGTACTCGTGAGTCACCCCGCCAAAGGAACAAAGGGAGCAGGGAGCTTGGGAGAGTAGTAGACGTACGGACATGGTGACAGTGATGGCGGGGTAGAAGATGGGGAGATGCAAGTCACTGGTAGAGATCAAGTCCAATTAGACAAGAGGAGAAGAGAGATAGAGATAGGGTATGAAGACAGAAAAGAAGGAAAATCACAGCAACGAGAGAGAGAGAAAAAAGTATACAAATTATATTCCGTACCCTGAGGTGACCCCGTCCCTTTGCGCCGGCGTCGGTGTGTCACACTCGCTGCTGCTCCAAAAACTCGAAGGAAGTCACTCCATGGTTGCCAAACTGCCCCCGCATGATTGGAGGAGCCTCGCGTGGCCCCCGCCATTCCCGATCCAAGGGGAGTACATGGATTGCGCGCGTGGGCCCGGTGGTAGATCGGGTACCCTCATTGTTGCGACGGTTTTTTTTCTCTTCTCCCCTGTCTCTACACCCTCTAAATTAATTGGCTTGAGTCACTGGTCCATCCATCCATCGCCTCGCGGGAATTGAAAAAAAGGGCAGACAACCTACAGTACAAAAAAAACCAAGTTAGTTAACCGCCACCTTTCTAACACTTGCTGCGCTAGGGAACTCCGATTGTATTGTTTCGGTAGAGCTGGACCTGGTTGCTTGCTTCCTTACATGCGCCGCTTCCATTGTCAACGGCACGTCCCCCGTCTCCATCCAATGTCAAGCATGTCAACCTCTCATCTTCCAAAGGGCTTGACATGTCCCCTTGCAGCCACAATTTTGACTTTTCACATCCCCACTGCTACGCCCTGAGAATAAACCCCTGGAACACGCCCATGGCTGTATTGTCCTCATTGGCTGACTACGTCATTTGGGCTGGTATTTGCTCTTGTTATCGCCTCATGCTCTGGGCAGGCAAGCTGAGGGAACACACCACCACGGTCTCCTGTCTTGGAGAGTAAAAAGACAAAAAGGGAATTTCCTGTGTAGCACAGGTGGCTGGACTCTCTCCCGCCGGGAATTGAACCCGGGTCTCTTTCTGGTAGCGCGCGTAGCGGGCAACCGGGAAAGAGACCGCAAAATATGGAGATTTTCTAGGGATCTTTTTCTATAAGAAAGGCAGGAGATAGCCCGACAAGCTTGCATACTGACCACTATACTACGGAAGATGTGTGGTTGTGATCAACCACTGTAGTGAGAGTTCGATGTCTGGAAATTTGGATATGCGGTATATAAACTAGCAGCGTGAGCATGAATGGGGAGACAAGAAACACGTTGCTTGACTTGTGGCGCAACTATTCCGATAGGACGAATTGAAGAAATGAAAGGCACAATGTGATACAAAGTATGTGCCATGCCAGCGTAGGCGCAAGGGAGCACCGAGGCCGAGTTGGAGAAACCGCCTGGCTGTGTATCCTTCAGAACCATGCATGCTACAACTCAAGCAGACATGCCCTCATCCGCTAATCAGCGCCTTGTGTCATTGTTCTATATAATATCAATGTTGAGGACCTTGATGTCCTCCTCCGGCTTCTCCTTATGTGTCCGCACATTCTCAATCTTGTGGATAACATCAAATCCTTGTGTTGCGCGGCCAAAGATGGTGTGTTTGCCGTCCAGCCAGGGCTACGTTGCAAGTCAGTTATATATCTCTTGGTGTAATCAAGGCAGACGAGGGAAACTTACCGTCTTTTCTGTAGTGATAAAGAACTGGCTGGCGTTCGTGTTGGGCCCTGCATTGGCCATGCTCACCGTGTACGGCTTGTCGTGCTTCAGGCTGCTGAACTCGTCCTCAAACTCGCGTCCCCAGATACTCTCCCCTCCGGTTCCGTCACCCAACGGGTCTCCGCCCTGGATCATGAACTTGCGGATGACGCGGTGGAAGATGGTGCTGTTGTAGTAGCCGCTCTTGGAGTGTGTGACAAAGTTTTCGACCGTCTTTGGTGCTGCGTCGGGGAACAGCCGGATATGAATGTCTCCGTATGTGGTATGGATGACAGCTCCTGTGCCCGTCTCGGCCTTTTTGACCTGGGAGTCCTTCTTCTGGCCTAGCATCGTGGGTCGCTCGTTCTGAACGTCTCGCGTCGACTTGGAGACGTCTTCTTCGTTGTTGAACATGTAGAATCGGACCTTGCCGACACCTGTTGCCACCAGGATTGGGTCTCGGGTCTCAGACTCCTGGAGCAGTGGGTTGCTGGAAGCACCCATCTCCACCGTTGTAATCCCCTTCTTCTGAGGCTGGCCTTGGTAGATAGCCAGGTTCACAGCACGAAAGTTCTCGTCCTTTCCGTATACCTTGGCCACCTGGTTGGTATATGTGTTGAGAACCTTGATCCCTAGCATGGAGCCATAGATGATAAAGTTGCCCGACTCGTCAAATATGACATTGGACTTGTACTTGAGCGTTTGCGACTCGACCTCCCTCTCATGGGCGGCCCTTCGGCCAAACTCGACGTTATCCAGCTTGCTTGACCCCGTGCCCGCTCGGTGCATTTCCTCGATAGCCTGAAGAGATTCGTCGTACTCTCGGTGCAGCTTGGCCGTCGCAAAGTCGAAGACGCGGATTTTTCGGTCAGGCAAGGAGAATGTTGCGAGATATTTGCCGTTGGGGGATACGGAGAGGCATGATGGCACCGACTTTGCCTTTTTGAAATCAAATAGGTTGGTCGAGCTCTTGTACTCAAAGACCCCTTCGGGCTTTTCATAGTTGCCACTCGGTCGCCAGTACTCCAGCATCCCACCCTCGTCAGCAGAAACGACACAGTCGTATGGCTCATTGAAGGCCATGAGGTGGACCGGCTTCCTGTGTAGGCCCTTGATGGTGTGAATAGCCTCCTCCTTTTCTCCTCTTCCGTCGTAGATGTGTATCAGGGGCTTTGCTTGCTCGGAGACGGCCAACAACGGCAGGGAGGCGCCCTTGGAGTGAACCCAGCAGACGCAGTTTGGTGTGTAGTTGAGTGTAATCATGGATAAGAGGTCAAAGGTGATGACATCAAAGATCTTGACCGTCTCGTCGGCGCCGGCAGTCGCAAAGCTCCGTCCATCCTTGCTCACTGAAACCGACACGATCTCGCCATTGTGCGCCTTGAACTCCTTAACAAACTCGATACCCTGGGCGATCTTCTTCCAAAACTTGACGACGCCGTCCACGGAGGATGTGATGAGGAACTCGGTCAGGGGCGTCCATGTCGCAAAGAGGATCTGCTCCTTGTGCATCAGGGACTTTGAGTATCGCGCAGACTTGGGCAGGGCGGCGACGTAGAGCTTTTCGTGGGGGAGGACTCGTCGCTTCTTCTTTGGCGCTTCCGAGGGCAGCTGAGGGCCCATGTCATCGTCGGAGGAGCTGTCTAGGAGGTTATTAGCTTGGTGATGAGAACGCGACGGATGGACGTACCTGAAGCATCGTCGCGAAACTCGGAGTGACTGCGCTTCTGAGAGCGATTGTCATCGTCGTCCGCCGCCATTGTAAGTGTCGCCTTCAAGGTCCCAGCTTTAGTTCAAGATGGTTTTGAAAGTCGACACGATTATCAACTCGAGCTGCCTGTTGTAGTTGTACTTGAGTGTCGCGCCTGGGTCGTCGCAGGATCGTCCAGGCAAAAAAGTCAGCCTCATGTGGCGTGACCTCGAATTGTGGCTGATGCTTTAGGCACTTTACGCTGTAACCCACTAACATGAGCTTACTATTTCCTTGCATGCTGAGGTCCACATTGAGGTCATGACGGGCTCTCACCAGGTCCGAGACTCCGGAAATGGGTCAAATACTTGGATCCTGATCCATGTGGTCTGGCCTGCAAATAGAGAAGGACACCTTGTATTATCTGATTTCTTCAATCAACTCTTAGACTTGGACTAGACCTCCTCCATCTAGAAACAATGGCAGCACACCCTCTCCAGCGACTCACATCGCCTTCCCGCTCCGTCTCACTTCTCCTTCACGTCCTTGGTTTGGCCTCGTTCAGCTACAACTTTCACTTCCTGACCGCGTGGGAGACGCCTTTTTCCGTATCGTATGGCTGGCATTTCCAGTTCCTCACCATCATCGGTCTCACTGCCTCCCTCATTGCCTTTGCCTTTGGAGTCTTGGCCGACCTCACGCTGAACCATGCGCTTTTCCAGGCCAAGAATGCTGTGGCCGTCCTCGCCACGCCTCTCGAGGTTGTCATCTCCATTCTCTACTGGGGCATTAGGTTCATCGATCCCAGCCTCCTCATGGCCGGCGACTTTGCTCTGGACATGTTGCCGGATATGGGCTTCCACCTTGCGCCGGCTGTCTTTTTGACGCTTGATCTGATCCTTCTGAGCCCGCCGTGGACTATCCCAGCCTATAGCATCATGGCAATCAGCACGACTGTCGCGTTTGCTTACTGGTACTGGGTCGAGCTTTGCTTCAGCCACAACGGATGGTAAACCTTTACACGGCCCAATAGCGAGGTATTATGATGCTTACTCGGCAACAGGTACCCATACCCTCTGTTTGAGCTTCTATCCACTGGACAGCGTGTGCTGTTGTTCACCTTTTCGGCTGGTTTGGTCACTATCTCGTCCTCATGCCTCAAGTGGGTTTATGCGCGAGTCAACGGTTACCAAGCTGCTGAAAAGGAGGCTCACAAGCCTCTCAAGAAGGTCCAGTGATTCTCTATGGTGAGTTGGTTGGCTAATACCAACCAAACCCATAGTGTTCTGTATACTTGGGCAGAAATGTATAAATTAGAGAACGGAGACTCCATGGCGACGCTTATCTTGAAGGCAGTGTACAAGACCAAGAGTGGAGATGAGGGACAACGAGAGAAAACGAGGTGATAGATGACAGAAGGGTACATAGAACTTCTACAGTCTAGAATAAGTGACAAGGTGTACGTATCCATTATCATTCCCGCCACATGTAGATACTTGTAAGTTGAAGGACGGAGAAGACATGCATGGCTTTAGAGGCTCTAGATCGATTGCACTAGGCCGTCGTCTTTCTACCATTGGTACAGTCTTGTGGTGTAGGAGCAAAAACAATACATTCATTTCTCCAGGTGTTGAAACTGAATATTGAATAAGGTGTTTCCCTTGATATAACAGGTTCTTATTCAGGTATCGATGAGACGGAGGCAAGAGTCAAGTTGAGAGATGGCGGGGATTTTGGCCCCGCTCCCACAGAAACTGTGCTTCTCTACCATCACCATCCAACCCCACCACCTACCTATACTTCAAGGCCACTTTACAACAAAACACTGCAGCTTGCGCTAGCTTACACGCCTTGAACCTTTCCCCATCGCTTCATCAGTAATCATCACATGATGGATATTGACGATATCCTCCGTCAGGTTGACCCCGTCTCTCACGGTATCCCGAGTGAGACGCGCGACCTGCAAGCCTTGACGCGTCTCTGGGTCGCTGAGCGTTCAGCGCCAGAGCTTCTCGAGTGAGTAGAAATGAATGAACCTATTCTCGAATATCCTAACTCACTGATTCTCCGCAGATGGCCCACCGACGGCCTGTTTGAGCGCGTCAATGCCCGCATCAAGTCCCAGATCGAAAAGGTCGAGGACATGACGGGCGACATAGACCCCAAGACAAACTTTGCCCTCATCGTTATCCAGACAGAGTTGGAGAGGTACAAGTTCCTCGTCAGGAGCTATCTGCGAGCCCGCATAGCAAAGGTCAGTTGCACAAACACATCGACCAGGACACGCAGCTAACTGTCTCCAAGATCGATAAGCACACCCTCCACTACCTCTCAAGCCAGGAACTCAGGGATAGGCTCTCCCCAACAGAGGTGGCATACGCTACAAGGCACCAGGCCCTCCTGCACAATCACTACCTATCGTCCTTCCTAGCATCATTCCCACAGCAACTGCAGAACCTCAACGACACAGCCGGCAACATCAGCATGATTGACTCGCCCGACCTGGATACTGCCGTCTTCATCCGCATGCTCAAGGATGGCGATGTCCACGGTGAGGGTACCGATGCCGATGTTACTCTCCCTGCAGAGAATGGCGACATCCTGATTCTCAGATGGTCCAGCGCCAAGCGCTTGGTCGAAGCAGGTGACGCCGAGCTTGTGTGAGCCCAGATTGATTACTTCCCGGGGCCTTTATCTATCCAACTGCTCAATGAACGAAGCTGGGCACAGCAATTCTGCTCACATAAGCCATACAAGGCTGATATATAGGCCGAACTGCAGTTTCATCATCAGCCACAACACCTCGGGGCGCGCGGGTTCCATCCAAGCCATTCAATTGGCCCTCGAGACTCCAACTATTCACTTTTGATCATCATGGCTGAATATTCAGAGGATTTTGTCACCAAGGCTAGGTCTGGGTGGTTTCCCAAAAGGGTAATCAATCTCAGAGTGGCCTCGATGCCCTGGCCCAATCACGGACTTAGGATTCATGGACAGTCAACGTCGGAGATAGCATCTCAGAGGTGACGACATGTCTTCGGGAATGAATTATTCAAATCAGCTATACGATGTCTTCAATGGTATAAAGAAGGGCCTCATTCCTCGATTAAATGGACATTATCAGATCACATCAGCACCTCAAACACACAAACATGTCTTCCAACACCATCACCCCCGAAACCACCATCGTCCTCGTCACCGGCGCCAACCAAGGCATCGGTCTCGAGGTTGTCAAGAAGCTCACAGCCGAGCATACAGACTACCATGTCATCCTCTCCGGCCGCCGCCCAGACGCCGTGCAAGAGGCCGCCTCCTCCCTCCAGGCCCAAGGCCTCCGTGTCTCCCCCCTTGTCCTGGACATCACCTCGGATGAGAGCATCGCTGCTGCAGTCAAGTCCATCCAAGACACCTACGGTCGTCTCGATGTTCTCATCAACAACAGCGCCATCTCGGGCCATGGCCTGACCGTTTCTCCCCGGGCTCGCATGCAGGCCGTCTTCGACACCAACGTCATCGGTACCGGTCTCGTCACAGACGCCCTCCTCCCACTCCTCGAGCGCTCGACCAAGACACGCCGCGTCGTCTTTGTCACCTCCGCCCTCGGCAGCCTGACCCGAAAAGCTGACCCGACGTCTGACCTTCACAAGCTTGACTTTGGCGCCTACACGCACAGCAAGTCGGCCTTGAACATGCTGGCCCTTCACTACGCCGTCAGATATGAGGACAATCCGCAATGGAAGATCAACATTGTCTGCCCGGGTCACCACTGCGGGACCACTCTAAATGGATTCCAGGGAGCCGAGGCACCCGGCCTTGGAGCTGTTAGCATCTGCCAAGCTGCAACTCTTGGAGCGGATGGCAAGACAGGCACATGGACGGATGACAAGGGCACCATTCCTTGGTAGATAGGTACTCGAGGCCAGATCAATTTAAGAGACTCTTTAAATATGCATCCATCGTTATAATTTGCCTGATATAGTATCCTCTGCAAAATGTCGTGACCTGACTCTAGGTACTACGAATACGTGCGTAAATCAATAGACGGCCCAAACGCCATCGCCAGGCTGCCACCTTAGTGCACAAGCCGGCAACTTGCTCCCTTTACTCTCTATGTGCCCATATATCCTATCCTATCCTATCCGGCCCTGTCCTATTCCGTCCTGTCCCGACCTGTCCTATCCTTCTTTTCCTCATCTCATTCATGTCTTGAACTAAAGTCTAACGAATGGCTGAAATCATTATCCACGCATCATCCAAGAGATCGGATCTACACCTGGCTGTGCGAGGTGCTGGGCCGTCCCTCCCAGACACCCTGTCCACGCTGCTGCATTCCTTGCCAGCGGTAGGGCATCAGGGCGCTACGGAGGCCGACGCTGTGTAGGCGTCGCTGCTCCTGTAGCCCGACAAAGCCAGCCGAGGGCTGGCGGCGGTGGCTCGAATCCTTGTGCCACACGCCGCTAGCGCTCTTGGGAGGCTCGTCAATGGGGGACCCATCATCTTCGCGATGGAAGTTTTCGGCGTCGATATCAAGGGTCAGCGCAGTTGAGTAGCGGCGCGAAGGGAGTGTGTTGGTACGGGGACGAGGACGAGCAAGCACCGGGGGAAGGTTGGAGCTATCAAACGAAGGAATAGCTGGTCCTTGATCCTTCTCAGACGAAGGAGCCGTTCTGAAGTAGTCAGGCGTGGGGAATGCGTTGAGGGGAGCCGAAGCGATGCGCGGAAGCTCAGCACGTCCCTCGCGAAGAGCAGTCTCGGGCTCCAGATTGGGGGACTCTGAGCCATCAGTGACAGCTGAGTCAGGGATTTCCTCGGGAACTGTCTCGAGCAGAGTTGCAAGCATCTCGGAAGAGGGTGTGGCAGGGATAGACGAAGCTTCATCGTCGTCCACAGGCTTGGGCTGCTCACTTGCAGCCGCATTCACTTCCTGAGCGACTTCAGGAGACTCGGTGATTTCGACCTTGGGAGCATCAGTCTCAGATAGCTTCTCAGAGGCTGGCTCGGCAGCCGGCACAGCAAGGGGTTCTTGCACCAGAGGCACAGATTCCGCCTCGGCGCTTTCGGCAACGGCAGGCTTTTGAACCTTGTCCTCCTTGGCTGTCTCCTTGGCCTGCTCCTCCATGGAGATGCCAGAGTCACTGGATCCTCGAACCGTCTCAGGCAGGGCCTCTTCGGCCTTGTGAGACAGTTCCTTGGACTTGACAATGTTCTCCTGGGCGGGCTTCTCAGGGGACTTCTGCTTGGGAGTCTCTGCAACTAGCTTGGTTGGCTCCTTAGACTGAGGTTCTTCAACCTTAGAGTGAGTAGAAGGAGGCTTGGGGAAGTCATTGATCACAGTCTCTTCCTGAGGTTTCTTCGATGCGTCGTCGCTTTCTGTAACCTCAAGAGCGGCCGGGCTGGCCTTTGGAGTTTGCACTTCAGACTCGTTGGCCAACTGCATCTCCTTCTTATTCGCCTTGGTCTTATCAGCAGCTACCACAGGAGCAGCAGGCGCAGTGGCCTCCGCTGTCTCGGCGTCTCCACGAAGGCTGGCTGGAGGGGTGGTCCCGAAGCTTGTCTCAGATCTTGTATGAGGCACAATTGCCTGCGGGTCTGACGGAGTATCGCGAGCATCAACCATCTCCCACTGCTCATCTTGAGAAGTATGGGTTGACTCATTCTTCTGGGCAGTCGAAGCGGGAGCTTTGGTAGGTTCGACAACCTGAGGTACCACCAAGTTAGCAGGCTCCTTCTCAGGAGTAGCCTCAATCTTGGCTTCAGGCTCGGCAGCCTTGGGAGTCTCAACAGGTGTTTCCGTCTGCTTGGGAAGAGGTTCCTCAGGCTTAGACTCTTCGATCACAGCTGAGGTCGAAGTGGACGAATGTTCCAAAACACCCTCAGTTGGGAGCTTCTCTTCGGCCGCCTTAGCCTCTTGAGACTCAGGCACAGGTGTGGGCTTCTCAGGCTCTTCTGTCTTCTCGGGGACTGGGGAGGCAGGAGAGTCATCCTTCTTGGGCTCAGCCAGAGAAGAGTCCAAACCGCCAGAGAGATCAGGCATGCGAGTATCAAGAGATCGGCGAGCCGCTCTTCTTTCCGGGGTCTCGATCGGAGGCTCTTTTGTGAGCTGGATGGGCTCGTCGTCGTCGTTGATGGGACGATGGAATTGGATCATCCCGCTAGCAATGGCGTCCATGTCGGACTGCTCTTGGTAGATGATCCTATGTCCATCGTCGATGATTCGGAGTCCCTCGTTGGACTGGTCCTGGGCCAAAGCACGCGAGGACTGGGGTGTTACAACAACACTGTCTCGGGGGCTGATGCTATCAGTATCCACCAAGCTCGGAGTAGACGGGGGTTCGGACTGGTTCTCGTCGTCTGCGATGAAGTCGGCCATGTAACCGTTCTTCTTGGCCATCTCAAGACCAGATGGCACCCGGCGCAGGTCAGGTGAGGGAGCTGCGGGCGAGGGAGGAGCCTGGGGGCTATCTCTCAGATTCGTCTGAGCAATCTTCTTTGACAGCGTATGCTCGGAGCGGGAGCTGCCCAGAGATGCCGACATAGATACCTCGGACTCGGGTCGAGGGAGTGAGGCAGAAGCGGTCAGTGAAGGGGTGGGGGCAACCGACGATGTAGCTCCAATTGATGGAGGGGGTGCAATCGACGATGCCGCTCCGATGGAGGAAGCAGCAGCGCCTCTTGACTTGAGACGCAGATTTGGTAGCGTGTCTGGGCAGTCAATGGCACAAGTGTCCTTGCACAGCATCGTGATATCGGAACGGATGCGCTCCTTAAGGCGAGCCTCAAGAGCCTTTCGCTCCAACTCAGGAGAGGCAAACTTCTCCAGGGGAATGCTATCATCGCCGCCAGCGCCGTCAAGGAAGCCATCGTAGATGAGGTGGCCCCGCTTGTGAACTGTCATAGTGGCGAGCGCGTCCTCATGATGCTCCAGCACATTGCTGATGCCAGTCTGAAGGCGCTCCATAACAGCCTCAACGGTTTGACGGCAATAAGTAACTGAGTGGTCAAGTCGAACAACAAGAGGCTCATGAACAGACCAGTTGTTTCCACGCAGTTCACGGATAGTGAGGGTGAGGTCATCCAGAGAACGCATGGACTTGTCAGACATATCCCGAGCTTTTTCAAGCTTGGCCTTGACTTGGTTGGCGAACTCGTCAAAGTCGCGACCCTGAGGATCATTGAACAAGACCTTGCTTGTTTGGATGCGATGAGAGAGGTATGTGTAATCAGGGCCAAGGTTGTTGCGAACCTTGACCATGATGTCGACGGCACCATCCTCAATGTGCGTGCAGCCACCGCTGCCCTCAAAACCATTGCAAGTCTTGTGGCGCTTATCGAACTTGCGCTTCCAAGAGTCGACAGGGTCAATTATAAGGTTGGAGACACGGGTCATTAGCTCCTCCCCGAGCAGGAGGGTCAGGGGAGAAGGCTGGCGACTATCGATCTTGATAGAAGCATTGCGGTTCTCTGGATAGCGGGTGGCGCAGCGACTGCGCAAAAAGAGCTCGATTGAATAGCCCGATACGAGCTCGAAAGATTGAGTGTCGTGGGCAAACCGGGATCGGGGAATGCAGGCGGTGGACTGCGGTCGGCCGGTGCACGGCCGGACAGTCTCGGACTCGGCGTTGGCCGGATCGGGATCGGCAGAGTCAGACCACCGGAAGCCGGGATCATGGCGCACCAAGAACAGGCCAACAATGCGGTCGGTAGCATTGACAACTTCGCGGGCGTCGTCATGGGTCAAATCGTACTCCTGGAAGGAGCGTAGCGACTTTTCTACGAGAATGAGGCCATCGCGTTCCACGCGGTATGTGATGCGATAGCGCAGTGGCTTGACATCACGATGGGGCTTGCGGAGTGGGTCGAGAGCGGTAGAGTCGTGGCGTGTGATAAGCTCTGCAGAGCAATGCTGGAGGCGCGAGAGAAGCGCTTGGCAGATGCGGTCCGAGGCCTTCAGCTGAGGTGAGGCCTCATAGTCGCGTACGTGCTCGGTGCCGATTGGGCTCTCAAACTTGACCTGGACGTGTACTCTGAGGCCGGGCTTGACGTTGGCGAGCTTCTGAGAAGATGAAGTTGAAGGCAAGACGAGAGACGACGGCCGGGGGAGGTCCGAATTTCGGGTCTTTTTCCGGCCTAGGAGCGGGAAGCGGCGCTTGGTACCCGCTAAAGAAAATGAAGGCGACGAAGATGCGACGGAGTGACCGTCTCCCGAGGTACTCGGCCGTCGGAGCGGCATCTTGGGTCGATTTCACGGGCAGACTCGTTTCCTAACTTTTTCTCCGTGATCGATTGGAAAGGCGCGCGGGTTTGAAAGGGAAGATTGGGGTTTCGGTCCTCAATGACACGAAGGGTCCATCGAGGACGGCGCAGACACAGATTGGGGGTTCTGGGGAGCGAGGCCGAAGGTAGAAGAGGTCAATTGGCGACAGATGACGAGTTTAAGAGAAGAGAAAGAGAAAAAAGATCCAAATCGCGAGGCTGGAAGAGTAAAAAAGAGGCAGGAAAAGCAATGAACAAGCGGAGGCGGAGGCGGGGATGCCGGCAGCTACTAGTTGAGTGATCGACTGAGACCTGGGCGGAGTCGCTAAAATCTCGACAACAGGGGAAAAAAGGGCTCGGTCGGTCAGGCTCGGTTCCAGATAACGGGAGGTTATTAATGGATCAATGGCCGGAGAGGCTTTCCCAAGGTACAGTTGGTGGGTGATGTGCTAGACGTGGACGCGCAGTAGTTTCCCCCGATCCAATGCGACGGACGTTGAAGGGCAAGAAAAGGTCGTGGCTGGTCCTGAAGGCGGTCGGCCTACAAGTGAGCGAGCTAGAGTGAACCGCTGGAGCTTTAAGGATCTCGAAATGGAAAAGAGCGAGTTCTCACTGGCGAGCAAGTGGGAGGAGACTGGAACCTGAGGGGAGGGGCGCATGAAGTGCGGCGGGTCATTTTTAAAGAGGTTTATCGCATGCTTCTGACCTGCGTGCTTGCTTGCGTGCGCGCCCCATTCATTGCTCATTGCTTGCTTCTCGCCTAGGCACTGGACTGCTGGAGCCGCTGCTGGCTCCTTGCCCGTGCCCGGTAAAGCAATGCTCATGCACCAATTGATGCCGCTGCCGATGATGGATCGATTCCCCCCCCGGGTCAGATTGGCAGGACCCGAGCATCTTGCCCGTGTGCCTCTGGGCCAAAGTGGACTGTCAATCTTGTCATGATCCAACCTTTTGCTGTGCCGGGGCGCGCCGGGCGTGGAGGGGGAGGGGGGTGGTCCCTGTGGACTCTTGTGAAAGCTTCCGTGGGTTCTTCGTAGGCAGGGTTGTGCATCATGCCACGCCGCGCTGACCTTGAAGACGTGACCCATGCCTTCCGGCCGGGTTGAAGCCCGTCGAGTTCGTGACGGGGAAGGGGGTGGCCTGATGTCGGCCTTTTTCGTGCATTGTCGTCAATCTCTCAGCTTCAGCCGGTTCCTGGCTAACCGTACCTGAGATGCTGTCTAAGGCGGGCACCTTTGGTGGATAGGTTGATATCTTGAGTGAGCCCGTGTATGACAGTACACTGCAACTGCCTAGGGCTCGTGCGCACCTGCCTACCATCAAGTTCCTTGGCCATCACACATGCTCGGCCAGCGCCCGTAACCCTCTGTGGGTTCAGCGGATATTGGGGGTTGGCATCCCCCAAAAAGCAAAATGGAAAGTCCATCCAACGTTGGTCCAAGTCCGCGCCTGTACCTGCCCGTGCCTGCTCTCCCTGGTGGAGGCAGGTACAAGCTCGGGCGCCACCTGCCTCGTTCCTTCAACGCCCTGGCTCATCGTCCGATATTGGCGGGTTCAACTTGTCTTGAAAACTTAACTCCTAGGATTCCCAACTCCAGGTTCAGTCTCGGGCTCGAGCTTCCTGCTCGCCTCAGATCAGAATCCAGAAGCCAACTGTATTCTTCCCCATCTTTGATTTTCTAGCTTCCTCAGTTGAGAGGGAGTCACCGTGGGAACAGCTGAAGCAGGACCCTTCAGGGTCTTGCCCTCCGTCAGTCTCTTCTGTACCTGTTCTCGCTATGACAGATGAACCCCTCTCTTCATCTCGTCTTGCTCTCAGGTCTCGGCATCTGGGACGACGAAAAAATGGGCGATCGGGGGATTGATCCCTGCTCCCGGTCACAATCCACGCCACAGGTTACTCGCATACCAGGTCTTGACGATCACGGGAGTGGGATTGTGATACCTGGCGGTCATGATGATGGATCCCGAGCATCTGACCGACCTGGATCCATGGTGAGTTCGAGGTCAGCCAGCCTCTTGGAAGTTTCTTTTCCTGACTCCGATGGATTGGTTGGCTGCGCATCCCGGTGGCATCATTTCTGATCTTTTTTGGTTTTTATTGTCTTGATTCTTGTTCGCTCATTTTGGCTCGGCAATGAGTAGCTCGATCAGAGCTGGCCAACCAAACTCGAGCCTTTGAGCCTTGGACCCCTGCAGACTGCACCACACAATTCCTCTTGATACAACAGGATTGCAGAAGCAGCAGCAAGTGGACGAGATTGGAAAACAACATAATTTCAGCCAAGCCGTGCGTCAATTGAACAACGGATTCGAGACAGAAGGTCTGGGCAACCCGTCATCCACGCCCCGCGGACGCATCCCGCGCTCGGTGCAATGCATTGACTTGCCCACGCTGCAAGGCGCAATTTGGCGGTTGGCCGCTGCTCTGGTACAAAAGAAAAACCTTTAACTCTGAAAGCTCTCGCATGAGCATGCGTGGGTTGGCACCCGGTTAGCGATGGGATCCTTGAGTCCAGGATCCGGACGTCACCATCTGCCCACTGCGAATTATACCAGCTATTGGTCCAGGTCTGTTGCTCATCCAACATCCCAAAGTCGGATCATGCTTGCGCGGGCTTGCCAGGCTTCTCCATTCTTTTGGTACGGGGTGCCATTTTACACACATTGCGTTGCAGCGCATTGCAGGGCTGAGACTTTCTGTCAGATGTGATTCCTCGAGTGTTTGTCCTGTTTCTGATGTCCTCTTCAACCATAGCCCAGCCAATCCAACTCAACTCAACCCTGGTCTTTCATCCCTGCCCCGTTGATCCGACATTCAACTCCCGCCTCGACAATCGCCAGAACCGACACATACCACAACGAGAGACTCTTCGACTCAATCAACATTGTACATCCGAGGTCAGTGCCTGTTTACCACCCCATGTCTTTCCATCCACCCGATTCTCTCCGGCTACACATGCCAGCTTATCATACATCTACATACCCTACACCAATCCAAACCCTATCATCCCGCATCTTCCTCTTCTGTCTCTTGAGATCGCACCACTCCTCCTTACTCGGATACTGCCTCGCATTCTCTACTTGTTCAGTCGTTCCCCGCTCCAACGGCTGTCTCCATTCTGTCACATACTGTACATGAACCCGGGCACAAGTTGTTTCCGATGCGCCGGGACCGGCAACTCCATCAAAGTCTTCCCCGGCTTTCATATGTCTGGAGCTGATATGCCTCGTTATCAGTCACAACCACGACTTGTTCCGATGATGGCCGGCACCCGCCGGCCGTGCTTAACCACCCGCTACACTGCCCTGACTATGTCCGTTCATTCCCGACATAGTTGTCTGACTTTTCGGAGCCTTTGGGACTCTGGAAGAATCCTGATTAATTGGGCACTGCCTACCTGCCATAGGTTAACTCTATCCACCCATGGCAGGATAAGTCCGTGAATGTAAATCCAAGCAACATAGAGTTGCACTCCATGTAGAGTCACCACCCCGTAACTCTATAGACTGCAAGCGGCCTTGCCGGGAGCCATCTGACCGGCACAGCCCGAAAGTGACCATGAATCGGGATTCGGTAGCGGCCACACGGAATTGCATCGGCATGATAGGCCCCGTGAGACTGTCATGCTCTCCTCAAAACGCTGCACATCCATCCATCCATCGTCAGCGTGGCATTGAGGCAACAACAACAACAAAACACCCAAGCTGTCGTGGCCAAGTTTAAGACGAAGCAAGTCCAAAGAGGAATTTACGGATTGAGGCCCCATGCAGCAAGCAAGAAACTCACTCGTGACCCCGGATTCCAACCGGTGTTGAAAATCGGCTTGCTTGGTGCCACGTTCTGAAGATCCACGTCACTGCAGGTACTTAACAAGGCACCAAACAACATGACTGACTTGCATGAGCAAATGCGAATCAACTGCGGAGCGCAAGCGAAGGCGCCTAAAACCCCCAAAGCACACTAGTTAGCGACAACAACAGGGAGTCCTTGGGCCTTGACGTTGGGCTAAGCTCCCGGCAGGCGAGCTAGGTGCCTGAAGTAGTCAGGGCCGGGAAGTCGTGGCCATGGTCTCTTCCCGGGCCTCCAAACCAAAAGTTTCCTATTTGGGTAATTGGCTCTTGAAATAGAAACACCATGGAAAACTTGAGATATCTGGTATTGGGGGTAAAAAGAGAGATGAAAACAGCATCAACGATCAAAAAATAACAGTTGATGGGCGTTGGGAGGTTGCTCCCGCCAGGGCTTGAACCTGAGACCTTCGCATCACCGATATTACAGTGTAAACTGAAGTATTAGTACGACGCTCTAACCAACTGAGCTACGGAAGCCGATCAACTGTTGAAGGCAATTTTCATATCGCACAATATCTGAGGCAAGTCCGAAACTTGCGAGCTGAGCTTCCTCTCCAACAACACCCTCAAAGCCCCGTTCCCTGGTCAAATGAGGTATAGGTGAATGATGTTGTTCTTGTTAGGCAACTCCCTTAAGCCTAACAATCGTATCTTTGATAGTCCCTCGATGAGAAACGGCAACCTAGACATGTAAATATCCGTGTAAACATCAAACCCTGGAGAGGAATCTGTCTTTAAATATTTATCGATTAGAGTCCGGATCAGAATCGAGAAGGCTGGGCAGTGAGTATGTGGTAGGAAATATGAGCCCATCTTGCTTGGTTGACTCTTGTGCGAAGAATCAAAGCTGAGAAACGGCTCTGTTGTCGTTTTTGCAACGACACCGAAACCCCAGGGATAAACCAATGTAATTTATCCCTTAGTGGATGCTTTTGGCTGTCTAAGAGCTCATTCCCATCATACTCTGCGTATGCCGCATAAAAGGCTGAGACTCAAGATAGTCCGTGACAAAAGAAACGATAGACAGGGTGCCAAAAGGAGTAGACATTTGCCATGGCACCCCGGCCGCTGCTCGTGGCGTTCTCTCTTCATATTAGCATTTCACAGCCAGTTAGAAAGTCCCCTCTAAGAACTGCTTTCCCAAGTTGGTGTATCAAATCTCCACCCCCTTGACGGATCGAAGCTAGCAGAGGTGAATTAATCGGAGGATAGACATGTCTCGGCCGCCCAACGCGGCATCCCGCATCTTGCGCCCAGCGGCAAATTGCATGTCCACTAGGCAGCAACACAGGTGCATGGCAGAAGCAAACATTCCAGGGCCATTCACCTGTCTGTTTGTTTCCACGGTGTGCGCTGTGAATGTATCTTGGATCCTTTATCAGAGACAACACTTGCTTGTCTTGCTCCATCACACACTACTGGCTTGGACCATATCATCAGATTCCTTGAGAGACCGTATCAACTCCTTTCGATCCAGGCGTATAGACGACTTGCAACAGCCATGACTCGATCTAAGAAAAAGGACGCCACGGACGCGACAACCAAGCAACTCACCGGCTTGTCCATAAACCCCACCGCACCCTCTGCCTCTGTCTCTGATCCAAATCCCAAGCACAAGGTCTGTCTTGCAACACAATGGAGCACCTACATCCAGAAGGGCACCCTGGAAGATTTCCAGCGCCTCTGCGCCGATCTCGGCCTTTCCGGTGATATCGGAAGCAAGACAAAGTGCCGCAAGGTATGCTGCAGTATAGGATTGGAGTCCCAAAGTTGACTGGTGCCAGGAGATCAAGAGCGTCAACGTCAACATCAAGCAATTTCTTCAGAGCAAGAACAAGCCCGAAGACGTCAAGTTCTTCAAGAACAGACATGCCTTGGTTCAATACACGAGAAGGACCAAGTCCTTTTTCCCACGTCGCCAGATCACCAAGGGTGACCCGCTCGCGGCTCTGCTGAAGTCGATGGATGGCTAGTCGGGCGTGTGTATGCGGCATGTTAGAGGTTATCATGTCACCAAGGATGGTCAAGTCACGCAAACAAACAAAGTTGTCGATAATAATACGCCGTTCTCATGCCCCATTGCCACCAACGTAATTCCTTTAGAGAAATCACCTACAACAACCGGTATCCTATTCTTCCTTACAACAAAACTGTACCTACAGGGATAACCCAACACTGCCCTTTCTTTGTTGCGAGTCTTCCAGCCATTCAGAGGACTCTTAACTGTTGTACAGTCTGACGGTCGAGACGGGCGGTGACATAACAGGCAGCAGACATGTATGGCCAACCTGATCTGCTTAGATGTTGCCAATCTGTATTGAAGAATCATGGCTAAATCAAGTACCACGACGTAAGGCTACCTGCCTAATTTTCAATACAAGCGGTATCTTGCATGGAGGCATGCTATCAGGCGCTCTACGTTGAGTTGCACGCTCACTAGGTAGTAACATTCGTGCCTGGATAGTAAACAATTCAAGCACTTCACTGATGTACTAACTCACTACACCGCGCCCACAATGAATCTGTTGCCGGTCCTTTATCTTGACTCACTCTTGCTCCCCCTTCTCCCTATTTCACTCCTCGACTTGGACCCCAGAACTCTTCAGACACATCTACACCAAGCCAAGCATCTGAAAAATGCTTCAACTTGGACGATTCGCAACGACCATGCTCCGCTTGGCCAAAACGGACGCAATAGGCTCGGTTGCCAAAGGGCTCGCCCGCCTGAGTACTACTTCCACGACGCCCTCTGACCCAAAGGACAAGGCCGACACCACCACCCAGCAGAATGCTGATATCCAAAAGGGGAGTGTGCAGGATTTCCAGCGTCTCTGCGTCGACCTCAGACTCCCTGGCGAGCTCGGCAGCAAGAAAAAGTGTCGCAAGGTGTGTCACCCTCAGACCAGACAGGAGGATACTGATATTGAATTGTGTTAGGAGATCAGCAGTGTGAATGTCAATATCGGACAGTTTCTGGAGAGCAAGAACAAGCCTAACGACGTCAAGTTCTTCAAGGACAAACGTGCCTTGGTCGAATACACGAAGAAGACGGATTCCTTCTACCCAAAGGATAAACTCCCCAAGGGCGACCCGCTCAGAGCCTTGCTGAAGCATATGTTTCGATGATTAATAGGACAACGTTCCTGTTTGTTAGGAGATGAAGTTACTGGAGATGGACAAAGTCACAGTAATAAAGAAGTAGTCAATGACCATACGCCGTTCTCATGCTCATTATGTACCTAACTCCTAATCTCCCACAATCGAATTTTACCCGTGTCGTTCCCAACCGCCAGCAAATCACTCTGTCGCCCAAACGCAACCGCCGTGATTCTACCCAGGGGCGTCTGCTCCGTGGGCCAGTTGCGGTAGACCGTGCAGCTCGGCAGATGCACAAGTCGTAGCGCGTCCTTCTTGTGCTGGCTTCCAAAGGCCATTAGCTGGCCATCGGGGGAGAAGGCGATGTGCGTGATGGGGGTGACGAGCTGCTCAAAGACTCGGGTGGGTGTCGGCCGCTCCTTGGTGAGCTCCTCCGCCTTGGGCACGATGAGCTCAGTTCGGTCATAGATGTTTGTGATGCCGCTGTTGGAGCCGATGGCAACCCAGCGATCCTCGCCCAGAGAAGTAGGGCCTTGGTGACCACCGAGGGCCAGGACGATACCGCCGACGCAACCTTCGTCGTTCCATACGCCCACGAACGAACAGGACTCCATGCTGTACTCGCCAACCTGTCCATCCCTGCCCAGGATGGTCATTCCGTCTCCGGTACTCCACCAGGCAAAATCAGCAATGCCGTTGACACTCGAGAGTCTGGCAGCGGCGATCCACTGCATTGACGTCGTGCTGATGACGTTGATGATACCGCCGCCCTTCCTGGTGGAAGCCACAATCGCCATATATCTCCCGCAGGGGCTGAGCCTGAATCGCTCCATGGTCTTGTGCTCCAGTCGGTGGCCGAGAATCTGCGTCGTCTTCTGCACCGTGCCCGACTGCAGATCCCAGTGGTGAAAGTATTTCCGTCGTCCAGCGAAAAACACCCTGTCGCCCTTGGGATACATAAACTCGGCCCTTCGCACGTCAACCTGCTTGACTTGTACTGACATCAACTGAGGATTAGGCGTGGGATGCGCCGAGGGCGCGATGTGGTGAAGGTACAGAACAGATGCTGTGCTCGACGACAGGAGGACTGGGTACTCGGGGTGGAAGGAGAGGCAGGTAATGGGGGCCTTGTGCTGGTCCGGGATCTCTCTTGTTCTCTGGATGTCGATAACCTCGGGTCGTAGTCGTCGCTTCTTTGTCGATCCAGCTCCAGCCAGGCGGTTGACGTCGCGGAGAAACTTCTCGAGGGGCTGGGCAGAGATCTCAGAGTCGGAGTCGCTATCGGCATCTGAAGAGTCAGAGGCTGCAGAAGATCGTCGCCTCCTCTTGCTGGGCCGTCCATCTGCTTCGCGAGCCCACGCCGGCGCTGGGTTCAGTCGAAGGTACTGCTGTCGCAATCTTCTGCTGTACTCGGTTCCGCTGACCAGGTCTTCGGCCTCGGTTAACCGCAGCTTTCGTAGCCGCGTGGCTCCGGCGAGAGAGATGACCAATCGTTCGTCGTCGCTGTCTTCCCAGACGGGGGCATTGCCATCTACAGGCTTCGTAGACTTGGTGACCTCAGCGCCTGCAGCTGGCCCAGAGCCCGTGTCAAGCATGAAGAGATCCGCATCATCGACATCCTCTAGCCCAGCAGCGTCCTGACCCACGAGCTCAAGCTCCTTTCCCTCTGCCTCCTTGCTGGAGTCGAAAAGCCAGTCGTCCTTGAACAATTGCGCCCGGAAGCTCGCCTTGTTGCCTAGGACCAATCGCTCCAGCTCCTCCTCGTCCGAGTCCTTGTCGTAGAGCGCGATGGTCGGTTTTTTCCGTGGAACCTCATCTTCCGAGTCGAAATGAGCCTCGCTCTCGGAGGACGTGGAGTCATGCATTTCTTCGTCTTGCGGCGGCGCCATTGTTGCTGAGTCTCGCGACGGGTGGAAAGTCTGTAGGTTCTGGCTTGGACGAAATGTTGACGGGCGTGGAATTTTTTTAGAGGGTCCTCACAGCCTTGCATGGGTGACAGGCTATGATAGGCTCGTGCTACTAGTGGGATGGTGGGGAGTTGACCAATCACGTGTAAGTGATGCTGAGAGGCTGACCGCGACCCTAACCCTGGGAATATACGAAGCCATGAACTTCATGAACGTCAATTTGAGCTTGAGTATACTCGTCGATGCCTAGGGTATTCTTGTTTCTTTCCCGTTTCCCTTTGAATTCCATATATATATTCCAATTATAGTGCTGCCGCCTGCGCCAAGACATGCTCCAGTCTGTGCAAGTCGGGACTTACAGACTCGCGAGACTTGAGCGTGAGAACAGAGCCCGCCTGGGCCACATCGATCAGATTCTCAACCTTGCCGCCCTGCGCCAAACCAGAGATCAAGACGCCAAAGAATGTGTCGCCGACTCCATTGACCGACACAATATTATTGACCTTTTCGGCGGCCGAGAAGTGCCTCATGTATAGACCACCAACGCTGGGATGATCGCTTGTTGCTCGGGCAATAATGTACTCTTCAGAGTCGGGGTCCTTCAATCGCGGGTCGTCTCGGCCAATGATAGTGGTCAATAGCACGCCTTGAGGTCCCAGTTTTGTCACAATGGTCGGGATATAAGGGAGGAGTTGAACAGACTGAACAGGGACTCCAGCATCTGTCAGCCGCGCCGAGGTCACTCTGACGAAACGATCTCGAGCTCCCCTCATCCCGAAAGCATCGATGACGTCGAACCACCCTGGAGAGTCAAAGTAACCATTGTCACGGGCCGCAGTATACATGGCCTCCAACTCGTAGCTGTTTGGTGACGCAATATCAACGGTGGGCTTTGGGAAGACTCGAAGCTTCGGGTGGCCCTTCTGGGGGCAGAAGAGGTTCATCGACTTGGCTGTCGACACGGGCTCAAAGGCGACCTTGCAACCTTGGTCTTGGCCTGCCTTTAGCCATGCCCGGATGTCCTTTTCACTCCAGTTGCCGTCGACCACCAACCACTTGGGCTTGGTGCCTCGGACAGCGGATTTCCAGTACTCTGGAAACGAGTGATGTGTGAAGATACCCATGTCGGCCATGGCCATGACCAGGTTCTTGTTTGCGTCGTTGACGGCAACGTATTGGGCTGTCCTGTTGGAACCATGATACTCGTGACCAAGCTGTCGGATGTAGGTTGTATCCAGACCCGAGGCCTTGAGCCCGTTTAGGACAGTCTTTCCAGCGCTGGATTTTGCATCAGCATTGTGCGAGGGTCGTCTTCCGACTTTTACTTACACATCGTCGCCGATCATGCTGCAGAGTCTAACTCGGGCATGCTTGCTCACCGAGTGCGCAGCAAGCGCGACGTTGTGACCGACTCCTCCGATGGACTGGCTGATGCTGGATGGGTTCGAGGTATGGAGGACAGGCGAGGCATCGCCTGACTTGGGAGCGGAGTAGTCACAGCTCAGGTCAATGGCTACGGACCCGGCGACAAGGATATCGGCCTTGCTATCCGTGGCGACATCAGGTTCCTCGGGCTGAGAGGGAGCAGCAGGTAGAGCAGCAGGTGATGCATTGCTACTGCTACGATTAGAGTTACGTTGTCCCCAGACCATGCCATCAACGTCGCAACTTACAAAGTCTTCACGGGCTCGGACCCGGGAGACATGAGCTTCGACAGCTCGACAGCGACATTGGTGGCTCGGGTGATGTTGGATGTCACTAGTTCCTTGTTGGCGATGACCGCCTTCTCCCCCGTCAGCTGCTTCAGCCTGCCCAGGATGTACGGGGTGTTGGCGCTTCCAGTGAAGCCCTTCTCGTTGGCCTCTCTGACAGCTTGCTCGATATAGTCCTGCATCTTGGGGGCTGGGATGCCGAACTTCTCGGGGATCGGGTTAGCAAAGAGCAGACCCGACTCGATGCCGAGCTTCTCCTGTGCCAGGATGATGGCAGCGGCCTCCTTCTCAGTGTAGACGACAGAGGGGCTCTTGACACCGCTGTCCCGGGCCCAGAATGCAGGAAAGTCAATATTGCCAGACCTACCATCGGCAAAGGTCGACACATAGGCGCCCTGGGTCTCGAGGAACTCGAGGGTCCTCGGGATGTCGAGGAAACCCTTGCAGCCACTGCTAATAACAGCAACCCGGGTTCGACCCAGCTCAGTGAGATCAGCAGAGATATCCATCGAGTCCTGTCCACCACGATGGACACCACCCAGGCCACCGGTGCCAAAGACTCGGATACCGGCGAGCCTTGCCAGCAGCATGGTTCCAGCGATAGTAGTTCCTCCATGAATCTTACGTCCTGCAAGTCCCTAGATAGTCCGAGTTAGTCATATGTGATGATTTCCGAGTGTATGAAAGCAAAGATCCTCTGCTAGTAGGCGATTATAGCCGAATCATCATCATTCACAAAAACAAACTCCCAGTCTTACCATTCCCGTAAGGTAGGCGATATCTCTCCTAGATGCCTTGACAGCACTTCCACTCTCAATCATCTGAACAATTTCCTCCGGAGAGGCGCCGACTTTGGGCACTCCATCAACAATGGCAATAATGGCCGGGATACCTCCATGGCTGCGAACGAGGTCCGAATGCTCACGGGCCAAGTCATTGCCCAGCGCTCCGTGGGTGTAAATGGTTGACTCGAGAGCAACGACAGGCTTGTTACTGGCAACAGCGTCGGCAACTTCGTCCGAGACCTTGAGCAGCTCTCGTACGCCAGCCAGTGACGCGGCCGCGCTCATGAGGCGGCGCTGGGAATGGACCGGCCGAGCCCCGGAGCCGGAGCAACGCCATACGGAGGGGCCACGCCGGGAGATAAGGCTCGATAGCCGCGGAGACAGCATAGCGCCGGCTAGTCAGGCAGGAGGGAAAGGCGCAATTGGTAAACTTGTAGGGAACCCTTGATGAATGGCGTGGTGTGGTTGATGAGCAAGCAGAGTTGTGCTAGTGGTTGGTTGGCGGGGTTGATTTGATAAGCCAATATGGAGGTTATCAAAAACTCCGACAGGCGAACCCTTGAGCTTGCCACTTGAACAACGTAACAGGGACCAGTAAGAGACAATTACTCGAGTCGAGATTCGTAAGATTCGATGGTGTTTGTCTAGAAAAAAAAGTGCTCCACAGACGCACGCAACCTGATTTTCCAACGTCCTGCGAGTCAAAAGCCACGCTTCGGGGCCCGGGGCTAGAACACAAGGAAGCGGGCGCCTCACTCGGCCGTCGGAGGGCGCCGTCGGTAACGACCAAAGTGGCTCACTTGCTGATCCGCCAAGAGAGAAGATGGAAGGGAAGGGAAGGAAAAATGGCATTCTCCACTTGATGATTTCCGCTGGTGTGTGGGTGGAGTTCTTCTACCGCCACAACCGATCGATGCGAGTTTGTGGGATCTGGATCGTCATGTTTTTTCCTTTTCCCTTTGTCTGGTTAACGTTATGGATCCTTCAGAGGTGTTGCGACGTTCAACTCGGCTATATCGAGGACACATATATGCGACCAAGGCAAGGCAAAGCAAGGCGAGGCAAAGCAACCTGACCTGTCAAACTCGCATGGTTTGACATGAACCATCTCTAGAACGTGGTTTCAAGGGTTGCTTCGCGTCTGCACAGATTGGCCCCGGAATTATTACATCCGATGTATGTGTGCTTGTCAAGTCTCTTCTATGCAAGCTAGTCCCTGCCTCCGTTCGAGTCAATTCACACAAGAATTGTCGGGCCGCCATGTGATCCCTGTCCAGGGCGGCTCGACTTCAGACTTGAGATGAGACAGACATGGGTATCAAGGACGGAACTTGCTTTTTGACAGGCGCAAGATGAGACACGCCGCGGAATATTCTACACCGACTCGATATTTGTTTCTAGACTTCTTTTTGACACTGACAGAGCAACTTGAGGCATTGGAAGGATGCACACAAGATTAACCGGCCGAATACATGTGTCATCTCGCTTCTGTCAGTTGCCCAGAAATGACCCCTCCAAAAACGTCTGTCCAGGGTATCAACACCCATCTGGAGAGATTTGACGGACGTCATTTCCGGTTTCAAGTGGTAGATATAGACGATTAATTCCATCATGATTCCTCTGGTGATTCTCTCCTCGGTTTCACACTCTCGCCGTGCACATCTGGCATCCATCATGACGGTATCACGACTGCTCGTGCAGCTGCTGTTCCTGGCTGGACAGTCGCTGGCGGGCAACTTTACCATTTCCAACGGCCAGATCTTCACCCCTGGCTTCGTTGTGCTGAATGCCCCTCAACCAGACACTCCCTTGGGAGGTGGTAGGTTGCCATGCGCTCAATATCAACGCTTTGCTAATACCCTCAAGACACACTTCATGTCTCCATCGACGTGACGGCCAACGGAAAGCTGCCGCTGCCACCACACGAAGAAGATGACCCCAGCCAGATTTTTAGCATAGAGATGTTCCTCTACAGTTACACCACGGGACGCAACTTTACCATCTCGAATGGCACGGCTAGCGCCAACAACGCCAGCCTCGGTGAAATCATGGCGCAAGAACCTGACAGCACCGTGAAACACGTCAACTGGGTCTGGCCCGATTGTCTGGTGGGCGACGGCAAGCCAGAGGATGATGAGAGCGACCGGGGCATTTACAACGTATTTGAATGATATTTCGCGCCAACTTACATGATGCTGACTTGATACATAGATCTCCATCCGGCAAAATTTTAGACTCAACGGCGACAACTACTATACCATTTTCGACGTTCCTATTTCCGTCACTAATTCGATCGAAGAGGACGACAATCGCCCCTCTTGCGACGACTTGTCCAATGAGCTGCTTCCATATGAAGACCTCGACGCAGAGACGGCCAACGAGGTCGGCGTACTGTTTGCCCCAGGCGATGCGACAGAGGTTGAGGCGGGGGACAAGGACTCTGGGGCGCCGATCGCCAAGCTGGGGTTGATGGCATATGCTGGGGGGCTGGTGGGCATAATGGTCACAATCCTGTAAATATTGGCCGTTATTGAATAACTGGCCGCCCTCAAGACGGAGCTACTACTTGATCAAGCCGTCCACCGCTACCCAAGACATCCAACCTCAATGATAGCTGTCGAAATAGCCTATCCCACCCTACGCCGCCAACCAACAGGACTCGACTAGCCAATGCAGGTCACCACTTCGCCAAACCAACCAGCCTCTCACAACCCGCTCCCATCCTCCAACTCTAACGGCGGCCCATTGCGGGGTTGCCCATGCCTCGCGGAGGCTGTTCGTGTAAGTCATGCCGTACTCTGCCACTCACTGCAACACCATGGATCTGCTTTCTCGTTAGTCCACCAAGCAAACATTCGCTGGCCGTGTCTCGGCTAGAGCCCTATGCCGTAAAGTTGGCGAATGGCTTTCCCAACACAGCTCTGATTCTCCACCCCGTCGCAAATAGCTTGCTCAATCTGTGGTAAACTCTCATGCGCGCTATCAGTGCCGAGGCTCCAATGAATTGAAAGCGGGAGCTGCGAGCTCAAGATGCCAGAGCTGTCGTGTTTGTTAAAAACGAGGCCATCACCCGCATGTTGGCTCTGTGGCTTTGCACTCTAATTTCCTTGGGAACTCGCGCGCCGGCGATACCGTCCATCACCTACACCTTCATCCGGCCCCACCGAGCATCACCGCCGTCATGCCGATGCATCAAGGTCTGACTCCACGAGAGGGCTTCTGTGCCGACGTCGTCCTCCGTCTTATCCGCCGCACCGTGTTAAACCCGGCCCTCTTATTCCCACTCGTGCTGCTCGCTCGCTTCACAAAGTCGGGCCAAGACCTCGCCAAACTCCATCCCGCCTCTCGACATCTCGGGGCGCTCTTCTGCGTCGCCCTCGCCCGCTGGGCCAGCGATTGGGCGTCGGAAAAGGCTCGAAATAATTGGGTCAACGACAAGTATGATTGGACTCGAGAGATCGTGCTGGTAACTGGCGGTGTCGGAGGCATCGGAGGCCATATCGTCAAGCTGCTCGAGGAGCGGGGCATAACGGTTGTGGTGCTGGATATCCAGCCCATGTCCTTCGCCGTCTGTTCGTCCGCCTCCATCTCCATCCTTCGGACCCCGGTCCGGAGGTGCAAAGAGTGAATGATGCTAACTTTAACTGTGGGCAGCGGCCAATGTGCACCACTTTCAATGCGACCTTCGCTCGCCCGAAAACGTGGAAGCCGTGGCCGAAAAGGTCAGGGCTCAGGTCGGACACCCGACTGTCGTCATCAACAACGCCGGCGTGGCCCGGGGCAAGACGGTATTGGAAGCTGAGCCGGGCGACGTCCGCTTCACTTTCGACGTCAACTCGCTTGCGCCGTTTTGGACGGCCAGGACGTTTGTCCCCAATATGGTCGCCAACAACCATGGCATGATTGTCACAGTGACATCGTACGCCGCCTGGTTGACGATCCCCAACATGGTCGACTATGGAGCTTCCAAGGCCGCCTCATTGGCTCTTCATGAAGGCTTGACGGCCGAGCTGACTACGAGATACAATGCCCCAAAGGTCCGGACGGTGATAGTCCACCCGGGCCACACCAAGACCGCTCTCTTTACTGGCTATGACCAAAAGACCGACTTTCTCATGCCGCAGCTTGAGCCCGAGACTGTGGCTGACGCCGTCGTCAAGCAGGTCCTCACAGGACGCAGTGGCTACGTCGTGATCCCGGGATTGAGCATGATTCTGTCCGCTCTCCGTATGCTGCCGGATTGGTATGCCATTCCACTGAGAGCCAAAGCGCAGTCGTATATGAACAACTTCAAGGGTAGACAGGTGATTGAAGACGTGGACGCCGCTTATGAGGACGATCATCATCTTAAGAGGGGCACAAATGATACGACCGAGAGCGCAGTGCTGGTCCCTGGCATCTAGGCCGTTGTCGGAGGCATGATGAATGATGCAGACGCTGCTAGGAGAAGGTTAGCTGGTCAAACGTGGCGGGCTGAAGCAAAGAAAGCCTCGGCATGCCGGTCATTTGTCGAATCAAGCAAGCTCCATAGTAAGAGGGACGAGGCAAGGGAGAAGGCCAAGAGAGATGCCAGAGAGCGGAGTTGAGAGTTCACCATGTCCAACAAGTCCATAACGGATGTGGGTTGCATAACTTCCATGACTAACAGACCGTACGACACTCAGATATCGATTGCAATCCCAGCAACCAAAAGAAAAGAAACGAAAATTCTTTATGAAAAATTCTTTTAGCCGGTGATAAAGATAATCGCAAGGATCTGATGATGGTGCTGCCACAATCGACCCGAGTCAAGGGATTTGGAATTGGACAACGGGTATTCGAGGCGGGGCTGCAAAGGGACAGGACTAGGCCAAGCACCGACTCTATCTTCGGTGTGAAAAAGGTCCGACAGGAGGACACGGAGCTTGCCTCGCCTTACGAACCTCCCATGTAAGAGAGAGGGCGTGCGCAGGAGCTTGGGCGCCAAAGTCCGAGTCCGTTTCTGCTTGTCTCCGGGGTGAGGCTCAGGATCCAATATGAAACGGCACGGGAGGCAGGCCCGTGCATCGTATCGTGTCCGGGACCGAACGTTGGTACCTGGGTACATACACATGCATGTCAGGCTCTTGATGTGGTCGGGGATGCGTTTGGTGGTGTTGGTGATGGCTGTTGGCCGTTGGCATTGCGTCTGGGCGAGCGAATCCCCGAGTCCGACAAGGTGTCGGTGCATATGAAATGTTGCCAGGCTCGAGTGATGGTCAGGCATGGATTGTGCTTGGTGATTCGATCAATTGACGGACCAACAGGCGTGTGTGTATATAGACGAGAGTTCAGCAACCAGGCGCAAGATGCGCTCGCTTACTGGGGCGTCAGCTTGAGACAGCACAGCAGCACATTGCCATAAACAGCGGCGGCAGCGGCAGCGGCAGCGGTAACATAATCGACTGCAGACGGGTTCAGGGTCTCGCAGGGGATCCAGCCTGCCGGACCATCATGAGATGATCATCGTTCGCTGCATGTCGTGGCGGCGGACCCATCCTGCCATTGTCAATTTGACATTTGGGATTGCTCCAGGGCAGTAAGTAGTTAGTTACATAGACCGCATCTGCGGGACTAGGACTGGGGTCCAACGGCAGGATGACGGGAGACGACTGAAGAAGGAAGCAGAACCTGAGCGTTATCATCTGGCAAGGCGGTGTTGCTGTCCCGTAATAAGCCATGAGCCGCACGTTGGATACAGCATCCATGGTTGACGCTGCGAGAAATCCCCGACCATCACCAGCATGGCAATAAATATGAACCGCCGCGAAAGCCAAGACCTGGTCGTGTCAGCTTGAATGAACTACTGCCAGATCCCATCTGGATCATGGACTGAGAGCCCTACGAGTCGAGTTAGTGCGCGGACACGAGAGCATATCATGTTGGCTCTGCTGCAGATTTGCTCCGAGTCCCCACGCCTGCCATCTCAGCTGGAGCACGTCTGCCGAGCCATCTGTGTGTTGGCCAAACTCGTCATCTATCTGGCGAAACGCCGTGGGAACGACCGGGGAAACCGGCGTGGGAGATGGGCTGGATCCGCCTCACCCATGCTGGGCCATGGATGGCTCCATCTGATGACTGCCTCGCGACCAGGCCAGTCCAGTCCACGTACGTGCGTGCGTGCCGTACATAGCCTGTCCTAGACATGACGACTATCGACTCCAAGAGTTGTTGCGAGCATAAGAGAGGACAGGCGGAGGAACTCTAGATGAGGCCACTTTAGACCCCGACCCTCCATCGCTCAGGTGCTGGCCTTGTCCAGCTCACTGCACCATATACCAAAAGGGAAGAATAGGTTAGCACATGCGGACTGGACGTTGTACGAAATACAACCTACAGCCCAGAAAGTAGCTGACCCCCAGTACCGGAACAGTCAGTCACACACGCACGCACGTTTTCATCGGAACTACTAGCAGGTGCATGAGTGGATTCGCCCAGCAACGGCGCAAGCTCGGCACGGGTTCAACGTCTTTTTGTCTTGGGCTATTGAAGATGGGTGGTGGTTGGTGGTGGTGGCAGCAGTACGTACTGTAGAATGTGGTGATGAGTGAGGGAGGATTGGTCTGGTCTGGTCTGGGTGCATAGCGTGGGTGAGAGGTCTAGGCGGATCTTTTGCATCATGTTGCTTCTTTCCCCTCATGCTGTCTGTATCATTGTAGGAGTCAAGGCTGGGCTTGGGCTGTCAGCATCCCTGGCAGCTTCTACTTGTCAATTGATCTTGGCTACAGATGCTTATTTCCGCACTCTACCTATAGGGACGGGGCTCTTGAGACATCTCTTGATAAAAAAAATGCGGGCATCTTTCTTTTGCTTGTCTTGCTACTGCTTCTTTCTCCAACAAGAAACTCCATTCTTGCTTCATCTTAGCGGGCTGCCCTCTGGGGTCGACCCAGCCGCAAGGAACATTTGTCATTCGGCGACCAATCAGAGACGGCCGTCATTTGGCGGAGCCGGCGCTGCACGGGCAGGTGTGGACCCCTCCTGGACTCTCGAAGACTCAAGCCAAGAGGAAAAAAGAGTGACCTCAAGCCCAGCAGGGGCCGCTACTGCGTGGGCAGGGTCCCAGGAAGGGCCCTGGAAACTACCCAGACCCAGTGGACCGTGTCAACCGTGTCGGTTGAGTGGACCGTGTGGGAGCGCGCCAGCAAAATCTCCCGCGAAATCAGCCCATTTCTGTCTCCTCGTCAGGTCTTGCGGCGCATGCCCCCGACCCGCCTCCGCTTGCTGGGCGCTGGCGACAATCGTGTCATGCCATTTTTTTTTTTCCAAAGGCAATTGTGACCCGACTTTCACCTGCCTCTTGCCGTTTTGCTCTTTACCCTTGGTCCTTGGCTGGTCCTTCCCGTCTGACCCTGTCCGTCTTTTTCACTGATCTCCCCTTCCTTCTTGCCCAGAACAAGCAAGTGCAGCACAGCAACGGTGCAGCCCAGGAAGGGACGGTACACCCCCCCTCCCTCGTCTCGTAGCCCCCCGGTCGCTACTTCCCACCATCCCCGACTCTCCGGCACCTGCCCTGTCTGCCTGCGCGCCCGTTCGTCGGCCTTCCTTCCCTACCTATATCTGCCTTTTGGGGTCGGAATAGCTTCATACTTAGTCCTCTCTCTCCTCTCTTCTTCTTCTCTTCTTCCTCACCTCGGTGTCCCCCTCCGTGCTCCGTCGTCCTCGTCCTCATCCCCGTCGTCGCCGTCGCCGTTGTCTCGCCGTCGTTTGTCGTGGTCCTCTTTGCGCCTGCGTGCCCATCAGCCCGTAGCTTGTCAGCCAGTTAGAGCTCGTCCAATCGTCGCCTTGCCCCGCGACGCTCGACAGCCCCATCCACCCTCCACTCTCCAACTTGTCGATCTATTCTATCATATATCCAATTAGTTCTGCGCTCCCCTCCCGCCGAGTCCAACAAGTCCCCTCCGACATTGTCGATTCTTTGATCCTGATATCGACCCCTCCCAAAATCCGTATCGAACCCTGGTTGTGAGGATCCCTCAAACGACAGCGGGGAGCTTGGACAAATCCCCGAGAGTGATACGGCACTTGTCGACCGCGTGGACGGACCATCTCGGAGGATATCACCTCACCGGGCATCGCCTCACAGCGCAGACCCCCTCCTCACCGCGACCTCCCACAAACTTCTCGCCAGCCTACTTCCTGCAGCATCCTCTATCCCTCCGCCCACCCGTTCGCCCGTCGCCTGTGCCTGTCGCAACTGCTTCAGGACGGCACTCTGTCCACCGCCAGATCTGACAGAGGTCGTCCATGATCTTGTCATCTTCCCGACATCTTCCACCATATAATGGTTCCCGGCATTATTCAGCCTGATACACCAATGACACCAATGGACGATCCATTCAGCCGCGCGCGCCAGGAAGGCTCGCCTCCCCCGACCCAAGACCCTCTCGCCCTTCTTCGAAGCCTGCCCGAACCCCCTCTAGAATGCCAGGTTTGTATTGTCGGCGCAGGTCCCGCCGGCCTGATGCTGGCCGCCAACTTGACCAGATTTGGCATCAACGTTGAGGTTGTCGATGATCGAGCGGACCAGACACCTGTGGGAAGGTAATGCTTAATCCTTGACCTGGCTTTTGCTGGGTAACCACCCCAGAAAGTTCCCAATTGACTTGTATAAACAGAGCCGATGGCTTGCAACCAAAGACGATCGAGACTTTCCGACAGATGCGATTATCAGACACTTTGCTACAACGTGGTGTCCGTGTCTTTGATATTGCCTTCTGGCGCAGTACAGCGGATGAGCCCCTTCACCGACTTGGCCGCGAAGTTCACTACCCGCCTATTATCGATGTCCTCGACCCCTATATTCTTCTTGTTCACCAGGGCATGGTCGAGGGCCTCTTCCTCGAAGATATGAAGAAGCGTGGCAAGGAGGTTCGCCGAAACATGGCTTTCGAGTCGTACAATGTCCCCGACAACATGACGGGACCCCTTCAGGTCAACTGTCGCACCAATGTCACCCAGGATAAGCGATCTGTCCTGACCCAATTCCTGGTCGGTTGTGAGTGATGATGCGTCTTCTTATGATCGCATGAAAACTGACTTGTCATAGGCGACGGCGCGCACTCCAAAGTTCGCAAGAGTATCCCGGATGTCAAGGCTGTTGGTATGTCCCAGGCCGCCATTTGGGGTGTCCTGGATGGAGAGTTAATTACGGATTTCCCCGATATCTGGTCCAAGACCCTCGTCTACTCGCAGGAGCATGGATCGATTCTCATTGTCCCCCGAGAGAGAAACATGACTCGATTTTATATCGAGTTAAAGGCAGGCGCCAAGTTTGATCGTCGCGACCTAGGCCAAGAATTCATCATGAAGCGTGCCAAGCAGATCATGGCCCCCTTCCAGGTGGAGTGGAAGTATATTGAATGGTTCGGCCGCTACCAGGTTGGTCAGCGAGTCGCCAGTCGGTTCAGCGACGGGCACCTGAGGGCATTCCTCGCTGGTGATGCCAGTCACACGCACTCTCCCAAGTCGGCGCAGGGTATGAACACGTCCATGCACGACTCATGGAACCTGTCTTGGAAGCTGAACTTGGCGATTCGCGGCCTGGCTAAGCCGGTTCTGCTTGAGAGTTATGAGGAAGAGCGTCGTAAGATCGCGTTGGATCTGGTCAACTTTGACTATGAGCACGCTAACCAGATCGCCGGTGGAGACGCCATTGCCCTTGCCGAGAACTTCAGGACCAATGTTCGATTCATCTCTGGTATTGGTGCTGAGTATGGTGAGAATGTCATCAACCGACCTGGAGTGGGCAACAACCAGTTTGTCATGGGAGATGTCAAGCCGGGTTGCCTTTTGCCCCCTGCCAAGGTGACTCGCTACATTGATTCGAACCCTGTCGATATCCAGCTTGACATTCCCATGATGGGTCAGTTCCGCATCTACCTCCTGATGTGGGATGTCCAGCAGTCGGGCCCTTTCCTCGAGACCTTCTGCCGAGCCATTGCTGGTACCGACTCTTTCATCAGCAGGCTATCTGCTGCGGCTAGTGCGTCTTATGCCAACCAACCGCGAAACCCTGCCCCTGAGGATATCTACTATCGGCCAGAGCGATACACCGTCGTCAGCCACCTCTTCACCTTTGCCCTCATTAGTATGTTGCCCCATCTTCAGCCTGACTACCCACCTTGCTAACCATTACCCAGCAACCATGCCCAAGACAGAAATCGAGATCTCGGACCTGCCCCCTCTCCTGCAGGACAGCCGATGGACCTTCTATCTTGACGACATTCCGGACCAGGACACCCGCGGCTCGCTGTGCACCAACAAGTGGCTCGGCAGCCTTGGACCTGGCGAGGTGGCCATTGTCAACGTGCGCCCCGACGGCTACGTTGGCTCGCTCGGCAGATGGGACTCGGGCGTGGACGACGCCGGTGTCGAAGCTGCTCGATGGCTTGACGAGTACTATGACGGATTTATGCAACTCCCAACGCAGTAAGCCCAGAGGGCGATGATGAGTTTATAGACATGAGCAGCTGGAGCCCACGCGACCACTTGCACCCACCCCACCCCCGATTCAAGGACTAGCGATGGCGGACCCCCCTCCAACTCGAGGGAAGAGAATCCCCTCGATGGCGACATCACCTTGTTTGTATATCCGGGAGCACGGAGTTTTCATTTTGTTGTTTTCGTCTTTGATACCGAAATCCCTCGCCTTGCCTACTGAGCTTGGGCTGGCCTCGGCGAAGGAAAAGAGGGGGGATTGGCTAATCGCCACTCCTAAAACCTAGAAAGAGAAGGGGAAAGAGAAGGGGGCACATTTAAAGAGGGACCATCTGTGTGGAAGATAGAAGAAGAGGGGGCCAAGGCGAGGACGATATTTATTATCTGTCTGCTGTCTAAAAAGGGGGATGATGCTACTGAACCAACGACATGTGAGATAGCTAGTAGCTAGCTGCTATGCAATTCATTTTATTTGTGATGCCATTCGGCTTGTCCCTGTCGATTGAGTCGACATCTTGGCTGCCATGTTACCTATGTGTTGGTATAGTGCTTGTTCCATGCGTGACCTATGTATGGTGTTGTCGTTCCATGCCGCATGCACTACACGATGCCTCCACTCTTGTTCTAAAACTGCAGTATGTTAAGATGGCCGTCTTTGTCCTCGCCCACTAGCCATCGCTCATCGCCATAAATGCGGCCCTTGGCCATTAACATGCTAAACCTGTCCCAGAAGAATGATACTTGCTCATCCATCAATGGGCGGTCCTTGCTTAGAATTCTCGACCGCCTCTCCGAGTGATAAGGATAGATGCCAGGCGGAAAAGAGACAGTGATGGCTTTGCGGTTAAAGAACTGGGAGGCCTTGAAACGTACGCCCGCTGCAGTGTCGTGAGCTTGGGACACGTTGATGTAGGGGAAGTTTTCGTGTCGCCAACACTGCTGCCTCCTTGAGCATGAATCATGGGACGGAATGTGCCCTATCTGTATCCTCTGCCACATCGCCAGGCCTTGCGCCGTATTTCGAGATTGGAGGAAAAAGTGAGGAAAGGAGAAAAACATGCTTCTGTCAGGAGCCTTGCCCAGGCACATCTCTTTCCACGTCGGGCCAACTCCTGATAAAGGGATACCGGTTGACTGAACACAGTGCCCAACTCCTGAGGATGGGCCTGAATGGGGGCCTACAAGCAAGTCATGGTCGTCCTCAACAAGGTAGACATGGCCACAGGCAGAGCCAGTTTCGTGATCCTGGGTGATATTGTCGAGTTCCAGGCTCCGTAGACGGGGGGTAAAATTCTGAGACACTTCGAAGTGCTGGAGGGCACCTCCTTGGTGTGTTAGTATGCGTCGCGGCTCACTACCTTGTGGACGTGGTCCTTGCCAAGGGGAACCAATGTCCCAGACGATCAGTTCCTCTAAGGGATTGACAGCAGCGAAAGCTAGATCCGCGGTCGGAATCCAGCTGTAGAGTGCAAAGTGTGTCCTGTTATGGGTGCAAAAGAAACGGTCCCCATGGCTTACGGGTCTGCCCATGCTGAATAGCTGAGACCGGCATCTTGAGGAGAAGACTCGCTGGGAAAGACGTTTCTCTCGGATGTTGTTATTGGCCTTGCTGTTTAGCTGTGGCAGTGCTGTTTGTCCCATCTTGATGTCAAACACTTCAATAAAGAAGCGAAATCCTCTAAGAAACTTCGTCACGAAGGCGAACAGCAAAACACCATCACTGACATGAACTCGAATGAGAGATCCACCGGAGAGTCGAAAAGGCACGACACATTCATCGCCCGTTTCGATATCCCTAGCCCGGAATTCCAGCAGATCCAGGCTTTCCGAGTTCGGGGCAGGGTAGATGATCAAGCCCTGGTCGGGGGCGCAAGTCCAAAAAGGATCCCAATGATGAAAATCGGCATACAAATTGTGCCCATAGAGGAGTCTGTTCCAAGGCTTAACCCCATGAGAAGCCTGGAGATCCTTTCTTATAACGATCTTATGTCGTCTCCATGCCTTCCCCTGGCTAAGGTGCCAGTAACGACGCGCCAACCGTGCCAAGACGGTGGCCCAATCCGTGGTGTCGAGGCCATTGTCTCCTATCTCTGGACAATTCTCTCCCGTGACCAAACCCCGAAGGATCCTTGCTTCTCGTGCTCGGGGAAAGTAGTCAAGAATCAAGCTCATGGAGAGAGCTTGACTTGTGAGAGCGTTCCGTAGTGCCTTTGAGACCCGTTGAGAACGGACAATCTCGTGTGGAGGGACAAGGCAGAATATTTGGAGGAAGAGTGAATATGGAAGATTGACGAGTCGGTCGACCCAAGTTTGTGAGTTGCGAGATGGGGCATTGCTGTGGGAGGAAGAGAAGACGTAGGACTTAATCTCGCCGTCACTCTCTAAGGAGGAGATCGCGTGAGAATCCCCTGGCTGACCGTTGGTCGCGGTGGGGGAGAGATCTTGAGGGTGATTTGGTTGGTTGTCGCTTGCGAGTGAGGAGGAATCGCGAGAGTTTGGGGCCTGATTGTTGCTCTCGGGAGGCGAAAAGTCTGGAGAACCACGCAATTTCTTGCCCTTCTTAAGGAAAGAGAGAGCCGAAGGACGATCCGAATGAGTGTCCCGCGTGGGTGAAGGGAGCCCTTGAGAATCCTCCAAGCAGCTGGTGTTCTCAGATAAAGAAACAGACCGAGAGTCGTTGGACTGGACAAGGGTCTGCGTCAAAGAAGAAGAATCGAAGTCATCGTGGCGAGTCTTCTGCGCGTTCCAGGCGTTGTCGTCGGTGGTGGGCTCACCACTCACAATGCTGGTGGAATCACAGCCATTGCGTCTAGATTTGCCATGTCGATATCTGCGGTGCAGCGGGGAGAAGGACTTGCGTTTTCGCTTAAGCCACGCCTTGAGGGAGCCAAGGCGGAAGATTTTGGACTTCATGCTCTTCCCCTGAATATGGTCGTTGGTTCCGTGTCTCGTGACTTGGTTGGTGATGCAAGAGAAGGAAAGAGCGAGGAAGCAAGAGTAAGAGCGAAGGCAGGAAGGCAGGAAGCTATAAAAGTTCTTGGATCCAAAGTGAATCTCATGCCACTTCCCGTTCTCACATCTATAACCCCTGTGAACGAGGCGTTAAACGCCGTCAACCTCGTCTTTGTTCTGTTTGAAGTTGGTGGTTTATCGGCACTTGATCAAACGCTAGTCGACTTGTCCACGCCACGGCTCTCTTGATCAGGAAAAGGCTGGGCGCATGGGAAAGCCTGTGCTTCATCTGTGCGCCTCTTGTTTGGTTGCTTGCGTTGCATTCTATCTTGGTTATGCTTCCGATGTTGCAACCGTGCATGCAATAAGTGTGCCGAGATGCAGGAACCCATGCTTGCTTCAGGCGAGAAGGGATATGACAAGACGCAATGCTGAACGAGTGCGCGAGTAAGGTCAATACATGTGTGTGTAAATGTGATATTCTCAATGGCTCAACTCGAACCTAGTATGGAGGCCTGCTTTGCGCCCCTTTGCGGGCTAGCAATTATAGTCCTTGCTTCCACCTCTTATTCATTCATTCTCCTTCTCCTGCTTTTAAATCCATCGCTTAATTTCAATACATCATCCGTTCCTTTTATTGATGAGTAGGCATGGCCACATCGGCCTTCTTGGCCACAGCATCAGAGCTCTGCCACAGAGCAGTCACCGTCTTGAGCTGGGTGTAGAAGTTGATACCGGGTCGGCCGTAGAAGGTGTTGGCACCGCCACCAGCAATACTCTTCTTGTTACCAGTGAAGGAGAACATGGGCAGAGGGACGGGGATGGGCACGTTGATACCCACCTGGCCAGCCTCGATGCGCTTGCGGAACGTCTCTCCAGTGGCGCCAGATCGAGTGAAGATGGCAGTGCCGTTGCCGTACTCGTTCTTGTTGATCAGCTCAATAGCATCGTCAATGGTGTCGACGTTGAGGCACACGAGGACGGGACCAAAGATCTCCTCCTTGTAGCAGGTCATGTCAGGGGTGACGTTGGAGATGATGGTAGGGCCGACCCAGTTTCCGTTAGGGTACTTGCTGGGCTTGTAGCCGCGGCCATCGAGGAGGATAGTGGCACCCTCCTTCTCAGCAGAGGCAATGAGGCTCTCAATGCGCTCCTTGCTCTGAGGAGAGATGACGGGACCGAGGTCGGCACCCTCCTCAAAACCACCGTTGACGTTGAGCTCCCTGGCTCGCTGGGCGACCTCGTTGAGCCACTCCTTGGTCTCGCCAACCATGACGAGAGTGCTCAGAGCCATGCAACGCTGGCCGGCAGCACCAAAGGCAGCACCAACAACACTGTTGATGAAATGGTTCTTGTTGGCGTCAGGAAGAACGGCGGCATGGTTCTTGGCACCCAGGTTGGCCTGGACACGCTTGCCGTTGGCAGAACCGCGGCTGAAGATGTACTCTCCGGCCTTGTTGCCACCAACGAAGCTGACGGCCTTGATGGCGGGCTCATCGAGGATAAAGTCGACGGTGCGGTGGGCGCCGTGAATGATGTTGACGACACCCTCGGGGAAGCCGGCCTTCTGGACAAGCTCGGCAAGGATCATGGCAGCACCAGGGTCGCGCTCAGAGGGCTTGAGGATGAGTGTGTTGCCAGTGATGGTGGCAATTGGGATACACCAAAGAGGAATCATGGCAGGGAAGTCTATGTATATGTTAGCAAGTGCTCAATGGAAGTATATGGACTGGGTACTCACTGAAGGGGCAGATAGCAGCCGTAACACCCAGAGGCTCACGGTAGGTTCGGGTCTCCATATCCTTGGACACCTCGAGGACCTCGCCCTTGAGCAGCTCCGGTGCGGCGATGGCGGCCTCGGCGACCTGGAGACCACGGAGGACGTCACCCTTGGCGTCGGCAAAGGTCTTGCCCTGCTCGAGGGTGATGCTGGCGGCGAGGCGGTCCCAGTTCTCGCGGATGAGCTGGACGAAGCGGAACATGATCTGCTGGCGCGAGATGACGGTGGTGTTCTTCCAAGACTCAAAAGCCTTCTCGGCGCTCGCGACGGTCGCCTTCATCTCCTCGTCCGTCATCTGAGGGACGCGGGTGACGAGGTTGTTGGTGGCGGGGTCGTGCAGCTCGATGAACTTGTCCGTCTTGGACGAGACGAACTCGTTGTTGATGAAGTAGGGGGTGTCGACGGCATTGAGCTTCTCGTGTGTGGTGGGATAGCTCGTGGCGGTCGAGGCTAGGGCAGCAGTGGCGGGTTGGAGCTGCTTGGCCGTGGCGTGTATCCGCCTGGCAGCGACCGACGAGGGACCGTTGGAGGTCATTCTGGAGGTGGCGAGGAGGGAGGATCGAGACGAGGCAGCGGGAGAGGAGCGGCCAGAGGCGCTGATGCTGCGGGAGATGAGGCGACGCATGATGGCAACAAGGGGGGAGGTTGAAGAGGTGTAAGTGAAAGGAGCAAGAGATTGGGGGGCAAGAGGAGAAACGAGGAATAACAATTGGACTCTTCAATCCGCGAGGAATCAACCTGCAGCTCAGATGAATCGAAAGAATGCACAGGTCATGGGTTCTCGACACCTTTTATACTGGGTAGGTGACCGGTAGCTGTGCCGGTGCGGAGGCGACGCCGTCAATGTAGGTGGGATGTGGGGGCCGTCCTGTGCCTACCATGTGTATGATAAGCTCTCTCCAGGGCTCCTTCCCCTCAAGCTCCAAAACGGCGGCTGCAAAGTGTGGGGTAATATCAAGGTTGCCGTGCTGGCCCCGATCTCTGTGCCGATGCCGCCAGTTGCCGTCTATGCCGATGGATCCCCGTACTTGGCTCACCCGGCCTTCGTCCTCCGTCTTCTTGTCCTCTCAATGGCCGAGGTTGGGACTCTCTGGGGCCGGCTGTGAGAACATTGCCAACGCCGAACTAGTGCGAACAGCCTCAACTCCTCCCGTCTCCCTTTGCCTGCCTAATCGGGCAATCTAACCATCTCCAACAACCTGCCTCATCAAGTCACTTCGCGTTGTCTCCACGCAGGGCGATCACCTTATAAGAATCATCACGAGTTAAAAGAGAAAACGTTATCGCGAGAAGGAGACCACATGTCCCTAAAAGGCGCCGGTGAGCCACTATATGTGTACACAAGGTTGTTCTCAAATTCTTGCCTATCTGGGTCAATAAGGTGAGACTGACTAGACTAACTAATCTCAAACTACCAACCAAGATAGACAGAACCTGGCTAAACACCATTCAAAACGATAAAAGTCAAATGCCTGCGCCGTGCTTTCAAATTCCTTTTGTCATGACCCAAACTCATCAGTAATGACAAGTAGCGAGTCAGGTATAAGTGAAGTAGGTAGCTTCAACAAGGTATCAACAAATTGATACTGCTGTTGCTTCCTTGATGCATGTGAAATCAGGTAACTGATCAAAACTGACACTCCTACGCATTCCTGTCTCATCTCTTTTCTGTCGCACATTTCTTTTGCTTGTTTTTAGATGTCATTGGCTTCGCTCACGACACCTGTCCGCAAAGTTCTATCAATTGTCCCCTACGACTGGCTGCGAGTGGTACGCTTGGTAGCCTCACCCTTGACCTTCTCAGCGCCAGTGGCTGTGGCCTCGGCGGTCTTGGCCTTGACCTCCTTGGCCTTGTCCTTGGCCTTCTCAGCAGTCTTCTGGACGGCGGGAGACGAGGTGCCAAGGTTCACCAGAGCGGCGAGGAAGGCAACGGAGATAACAAAGATGGCAGCGATACCACCGGCGACCTCAGGAACGAACTTGACAGCCTGGATGGGGTCATTGGCAGCGATGGCAAGGAAGAGATCGAGCTTCTCCTTGACGTAGAAGACGGGGTCATCAAGGAACTTGAGGTCATTGGGAGACTTGGGGTCCTTGTCCTGCTTGGGCTTCTCAGCCTCGAACAGAGCCTTCTCGACGGGATGCTTGAGACCGAAGGTCTCCTCGGCGAGCTTGTTGGCATCCTCAACAGAGTGGCCAATGTAGATGTTGTCGAAGAGGATATCGCTCTGCATGGTCCAGATCTCGAAGCCAATCTATCACCGGTTAGTTACCGCGACATTGCAGCCAGCCAAGGATAAACTTACAGCTCCCATGGGCTCAAAGTTGGCAGGGGTCTTATCCTCATAGTAGTCAGGGTTCTTGATCTTGCGGGGAGCCCAGGTTCCCTTGTAGGCAGGGTTCTCGACGTAGGGCGCAGTCCACTTGCCCTTGTAGTCGGGGTTGCGCTTCATGGGCTTGGTCCAGGGACCGCAGCCAGAGACATCAGCACACTTGGGGTTGGGGACAGTGGGAGCGATCCAGTCACCATCCTCCTCGTCATCCCAGTCCTCGGGCTTCTCAGCCTCAGGGTCGGGGACGGTGATGGCCTCCTCCTCAAGCCAGTCATCGGGCTTGGTGGCATCCTCGTCAACAATCTCGTAGGGAGCCTCCTCATCCCAATCCTCAGGCTTCTTGGCCTCGGGGTCAGGAATGCGGGCCTGGTCAACCCAGTCGTCGGGCTTGGTGTCCTTGGCGTCGTCAATCTCGGCGGGAGGGTTGACGGCGGGGAGGAAGTCCTCAAGAAGGCTGCCAGTCTTGACCTCCTCGTTGTTCTGCTTGATGACGTAGGTGTTGTTGGGGTGGACGATCAGAGTGTAGAGCTCGGTCGTCTTGACGATCTTGGCAGTGGGAGGAGAGCTGAGATGCTTCTCCTCGTACTCACCCGTCTTGGGGTTCTTGTGGTTGAAGATGAAGTGGACCTTGTTGGTGTGGCCGCACTTGTCAGGACCAAACATGATCACGTAGGGAGTGGTGTTGGCGAACTCCTCCTGATGAAGAGCCTTGTTGTCTCGGAGGAGCTTCATGTAGGCGCCACCGCACTCGAGGCCGTCTAAAACACATGTCAGCAGGCCGCGATCATCCACAGCTGGGATTCACGGGTGAAGCTTACTCTGAAGCTTGACCTCGTACTGGACGACGAGGGTCTTGCCCTTGTTGTCAATCTTCTTGGGGAACTTGGCCGAGATGGCATGGTGAGCAGCGGGGTTTTTGACGACGAGACCCTTGTCGCCCTCAATTCCCTTGTAGACGGCGGGCTCCTCGACGGACCACTCGCCGACGTAGGCCCATTCCTCACCCTCCTTGTCGGAGCCGGCCGTGTCCTTCTTCGCGTGAGAGGGCTTCCATCGCTGGTTCCAGTCGTCGGTGAACTGCTCAAGGAAGTCGGCCTTGATGGTGGTGGGCTACAGAACAGAGTGTCAGCTTCCAATTGATCGCAGCACATGCTCATGAGAGCTCTAATGGTTGTCGAAAGCTCCAGGAAGCACGACCAGTAGGACTTACAGTGAAAGTAGCCAGCTTGGGTACAGCAGCAGAAGCCTCATCGGGCTTGGTCTCCTCAGCGTGGACATTGCCAGCGAGGAGAGCAGCCGAGAGAGCCGCAACAGTGTTAATCTTCATGATGAAAGCGGTGACAAGGTAGCTCCGAGGAAGGACGGGTAGTTCCAGACGTCACCAGGCGCGCGGCGCGTGTATAACTGGAATTGGACGAGAGGATATAACACAATCGTAGAAGAGAGACCACGCTCGATGAGGGTATTCCCAGCGCTCGAGGATAGAAAAGTTCCAAGAGGTTGGAGGAAAAGAAGCCGGGAGGGAGGTGACGAAGAGGTGGCGTCTTTAGAAAGAAATGGTGGAGAGCTGTCTGGCGTAGGTTGGAGATGGAGCTTGAGGACACGTAGAAGCTCACTCAGAGCCGCCCTAAATTTCAGGGATCACACACGCGGCCATGCGCAGGGCGGGGGGTACAGTGGCCCGCTAAGCAGGAAGGTGCGGCGAGGTACCTTGCCTGCGTGTTTTGGGGGCGGGGAACCTGACTTGCTTCAATGGGAGCCTCGGCGCGGAGGCTAAGTTTGGCTATGAATTTCCCATAGAAGGCTCGAGAAGATGGTCGGGCCATTGGTAATGTCTTGGTGTTTCGAAAAAGGCCAGCCTATTCACCGCGCACGTCAATTTCGAGGCTGCAGTGAACAATGGAAGAAGCCTTTTCTGGAATTCTATTGTCATCCAGAGGAACAATCCCGGAAGCCTGCCAACTAGTAAATGCAGGACAGCGCAGTACAGGACCCTTTCTTAATGGAACCACTGCCGCCTGAGCATGATTCGCTGGTGCTATTGGACTTGTTCAACTCACTCCCGCACCCGCATTCGAAGCAATCAGTTTCATAAGCGGCTAAACTGCCTATCTGGGAATCGAGCACTTCATCATGCCGCAAGTGGCATCAGTGATAAGGAAAGCCGTTATCCGCGGCAGCAATCATGATGACTTGCTTTGAGTTAGTCGGTCCTAATGGAAGCTGGAATTGGGGCTGGACGAGAAGGGGGCTTCGTGGCGTCAAGGGTACCGGCACAAGTAAGTACATCTGCAGGCCAAGTGTCATTAAAGATGAACATGGAGAGACGTCAACAGACGGCAGCTTGAAAGCTTGCATCGAGTTAAATGAGACACATCTCGATCTACCAAAGTTACGTGAGGATTTTGACCGATATTACAAGACCAGCCTCTCCCGGTCCCAAGTCAGCTGCAATCACTCTCTCCGAGGCCTTCATTTCGCTTACACAGGTACCTAGTGAGCGCCTGTCCCAATCGGTAGTCGTGGGCCAATCATAACCGGATCCACACAAGTCATAACTTCACTGTTTTACGCATGTAGCGAGAAGGCAATCAATAATCTCAGGTGACGCAGAAGGCCAAAAAGTGGTATTCATGCCCATGTCTTGAGCTTGTATGTGAACGCAAAACGTGTCCCAAATTTGTCCATGAAAAAACGACCACCGGAAGGTCCTCCTCTCATGCTGCCAACATGTTCATGTGATATCAAACTCCATCCATCATTACCGCTCTAGTAAACCCATTACATCCTTCCAATCAACCAGACAACAAATGGCTGTCCAATTTACAGGGCAAGGACGGCAGCGAAGAGACCCAGGAGGGAGACACCACCGGCGAGGGCGGGAGCAGCGTTGCCGGTCGAGGTGGAGGAAGCAGCAGTGCCAGTAGCGGTACCAGAGGCCTCATCGGAATCGGTCTCGGAAGCGTCGTCAGAGCCGGAAGCAGAACCGGAAGCAGAGGCAGAGGCGGCAGCAGAGCCAGTGCCGGTGGCACTGGCGCCAGCCCTGCTGGAGGAGGCATTGTCATCATTGTTGTTGTTGCTGCCAGAGGCAGCGGTCTCGCGGGGAGTGCCGTCAACGGTCTTCCAGTAGTTGTTGGCAACGCAGTCCTGGACACAGGCAGCGTACTTCTCGGTGTCGGCCTCGGAACCCTTGCCCTTGTCGCACTTGGCAACGCACTCGTTGGTTGCGTTGACCTGATCCTCGTTGGGAGAGGGGACCTGGTTATTGATGTTAATGGCTTGTCGACAGCTTAGAAGTTCATGGGCAACGTACAGTGATGCAGTAAGACTGGCACTTGACATCACCGGCAGGGCAGTCGTCAAGGCAGTCGAGCTGGGACTGCTGGGCAGGGGAGATCGAGGCAGTGGTGCTCTGGGCAGCGGCCATGGCAGCGAAGGTGCCGGCAACGAAGACGGAGGTGAAACGCATCTTGATGGATTGGTTGGGGGTTGGAAATTAGAATTAGTGTAATCAAGAGATAGGTCTCAAGCGAGAGTTTTGAAGAAGAGTCGAGTTGTTTAACGAACGACGATTGAGTTGACAGCAAAGGTGAGGAGGAAGGGAAACTCAAAGGCACGCGAGGGGTCTACGAGGTCCTTATGAAGGGCAGACCACGGCAAAGGGGCCACGGCCCCAGGCCACCAGAAATGCTCAGAGCCCAGGGGAAAGCCCCCCCTCCAAAGTCACAAGTCACAATGTCGCCAAAGTCAACAACAGCTCAGGGCCAAAGCCGCAGCAAGCAGGGGCAGCAGTCGCGCCAAGGCTGGCCTAGTCCATCGGGGATGGAACCCATGTTCTCACATGGGGGGGGAGGACACCCATGCTGGGGCGCCAGGATTGCAGCCATTGGGTCGTCTCGGTTCAGGATTGTGGATTGCTAGGGACCCAGCATGATTCGGCCTGATTAAGCCGCTTGCCGCGTCGGGGCGGAGCTGTCTGGGAGGGCTGCTGTTTGGTGTTCGTGCATGATGGTTTGTTGTTGTCTGTATGTCTGTATCATATCAATGGACATTTGTTCGCCCAGGATGGAGGTACTCTCGTGATTCAACCACTGGCAACACGTCCGCCGTGCATCGTGGCACAGTAGCCACCAGGTCATCGAGCCCGAGTACACACAGTACAACTCTGTCGACATGGTCTGCCGATCAACCGTGTTGGGATGTGTTAAGGTGTGTCTGGGGAAGCCCGCCGACCTCAATTTTAAATTTGCAAGCCATGATCCAGCAGACCAGCACTAATTTGCCGTCCCTGGCCCTTGTCTGCGGGCTACCATGGCCTGACCGGGGGCAAACGGCCACTTGAGCGTCTCGTCCCTGCAATTCCGGCTCCATGCAGATCAGTTTTTTCCTTTGCTTGCCTCGCGGTGATTCTCTCTTCTGTCTCGACATGTCTTGTCGATGATCGAGCAAAAGCCAGCCGTATGATATGGAAGACGTTGGGAGATGACCCACTCATGGATGATCCTCCACTCCTCCATCCATCATGACCCAGCTTCGCCTCCTTTTTGGCTCGTGTTGCCCGGGCGAGATGGACACCATCCGGATGGATGCCCAGGCGGCCAGACCTGCTCCCTTTGTCTGGACTCGGGCTGTCTTCCACCACTGAACCCCAAGTTTCCAGCGCTGATATGACGCTCGCCCGTTGTGATGTTTCTGGGTTCGGCGTCTAGTTGCCGGTGCTAGCGTCTGATCTCTCAACGTCGATTGGACTCGAGCCTGTCTCAGGGGGTGGCAGCGAACTAGACGATAATAGGCCTGGGGCGGCGGTGGAGAGAAGCTGGAATCTCTCTGAGACATCCAAATTGGTCGGGCGATGCTCGAGATCCAGCACACACACTCGAGAGGCGCAATGCTTCTCATCTGCCCAGCGCCATCGTCGAGACAGAATTCGGGGGTTCTGCGCCATTCCCGGACAGAAGAGTTCCAGAGCCCCCCAAGACATTTATTCTGCTGGCATATGCAGGTGCTCGGCCATGACCAAAAGATGCAGTCAAGCGTCGTCAGTCAACCACGCGCCGTCACCACCCAACAAACTCTCTTGGCTGCCTCAGTGGTCTGTCTCGTCTCGATAGCAAACAATGAATATGCACGTCCTGCACAGCACAAGGTTTTCCCGCGACAGGTCGCCGCTGGTGGCGCGTCTGCCGGCGCGTGTCGGAATCTGTGTGGGTGAGAGTGATTCTGTGCTGTGACCTGTAACGCCGTCTAGTTAGCTGACCATTGGCCTGTCTCCTCGTTGTCGCCTCGCATGAATACGAGCCTAGACCCAGGCTTGCCAGGCCCGCTAGCAAATTCCCCAGCGCCCCCATATCCTGCTCTTTAGGGGCCTCTGTGATACCCTGGGTGGCGCTGCGAGCTGAAAGCGATCCAGCCGATCCAGGGACGGACGGTTGCTGTGGACGGGTTAATGTCCACCGTTCTCAAGGGTCCGAGACGCCCAGGCCTCTTCCAAGGCAGTCGGCCTTTCGCCTACCTATTGAAGATGGCTTCCCCGTTGATGACCAGTCATCACACAAGCGAAAAACCTCCCTGTCAATGGCAGTTGGTTGGCCCGCCCTGATCAAGTCACTCAGATGAGATGAGCCTCGGGGGACCTGGGTTCATGCACCGAGATGACCTCCAACGCCATCCCCGTCGGCAGCTATCAATGCGTGACAGACAGTGCCCATCCATCCCATCCAATCCAGTGTCGTTGGTACCTGAGGCATCAGTTCAATCTCCTTCCGCCTTTCGACCACTCATCGGCTTCCCCGTTTCCGCAAATCCACCTACCATTTCGCTTGTGTCCCGTTCCTATTCATAGCTCAGCGTCGCTTTGGTTCCCGTTCCTTGCCACTCCAACGCAATACAACATCAAATATCAAGGCCAAGCAAGGCAGATGCCATGTAGATTACGTAGGGCGGCGACACACGATCCTGGAAGAAAAAACTCTGCTCCTTGCTGGATGCATCTTGGGCGGCCTTTGAAGAGCGCATCGTTGGGCTTCTGAGGTTGCTTCTGGTTCTTCCAACGTTGCCCAGTGGTAGCCGAGGAGCGTCCAACGTTGTCGAGCCGTCGTTTCTGATTGTCAAGGTTGGCTCTAGGCTGGGCAGCCATGACAGCAGAGTGTGTCCTTCCCGCTTCAGATTGGCTAAAATTTCTATTCCCAAGACCCACCCTATCGAAAGGACGGTGACCAGCAATAGCACGGAGCACTCAGCAGCACCTGCCCGGAAACCCGGGTCTCGTCAGCCAGTAGCAGGCCTCTTACCCAGGTCCAAGGCAGGTGCGGCGTCCGATTGAGATTGAACAAACTGCCCATTTCTCATCTTTTCGGCGCCAACATCTGCTGCCATCGCATTACTCTCCGCTCGGCATCATCTCATTCTCTCTCCCGTGCATCACAAGCCATTGTCCTGCCGCTACCGCTACCGTCAGGGCTCCGTATTCCGCCTCAGCCGCCCCGATTGAGATCGGAGCAACGCCCCGAACCAACCTCCAGACCCGGCCAATCTTGGGCCTTTCCGGCACGCCTGGGTTCCGGCGTTTCAAGACGCAATGCCCGAGTTCTACGACGAAGCGGCGGAGCAGCAGCGTCCGACTGGCGATGCCCTCATCACTTCCGAGGACCCGAACCACCCGGCCAACCTGATTCCTTCGCTGTGCGCCAAATTCTGGACCCTCGGCTGGGTCACGGGAACCGGAGGAGGATGCTCTATTCGAGATGAGTATGTTTTCAGCCCGACACGAGAATCTAAATTGCCCGCGACCCCGCCTTAATTTCGTCTCGAGCAAGAGTCATGTTCAGCTGCAATTAACCCGGACTGTTTGCAAATCATGTGTTGGTTGCTTTTCTCGAGTGAGGAAAGATGCTCTCACTGTTTCAGCTGTGCCATTGACATGGCTTTCTCGAGTGTTGTTGAAGCTCAATTCCTAGCAACAATTACCTCATGTGCATAATGCTCACAACAATGTTTTAGCGATCTCGTCTACATTGCTCCTTCGGGCGTTCAGAAGGAGCTCATGAAGAACACCGACATCTATGTCATGGCCATCTCTGAGCAGGACCCCAACCATAACAAGTTGAAGCAGCGCACGTACCTGCGCTCACCCCCCTGCTACAAGCCCTCTCAGTGCACTCCTCTGTTCCTCGCGGCCTTTACCCGCCGGGGCGCTGGCTGCTGCATCCATACTCACTCTCAGTGGGCTGTGCTTGTCACTCTGTTGCTCGAGGCCCAGGGCCCTGGAAAGGACCGTGTCTTTGAGATCAACAACATCGAGCAGATTAAGGGCTTTGGGCGTGGAATGAACAGGACTGGTAACCTGGGCTATCATGATACCCTTCGTATTCCTGTGATTGAGAACACTCCCCACGAGGAAGACTTGACCGAGTACCTCGAGGAGGCCATGGACAAGTACCCTGATACATATGCAGTCCTCGTCCGACGTCACGGTGTCTACGTCTGGGGTGACAATGTGCACAAGGCCAAGACCCAGTGTGAGAGGTGAGTTTGCAATTCTCATTGTAGGTCTCTGTTGAATATATCGCATGACTAACATTATCCAGCCTCGACTACCTTTTCCAGCTGGCAGTTGAGATGAAGAAGCTCGGCCTTCCATGGATCAGCGATGTCCCCCAGATCGCTCCCCAGCGAACCTGATTTTGAATCACACGGCGTTTCAACAGCTAAATGCAACCATATATGCCCCTTTCAACGAGGGTCGGTCTCTCGCTTTGTCTCAAATGCAGGTTCTACTCGAATATTGATTCCCATCATGGTTGCGATGCTGCTCCCATCGCACTTCCAGTTACACCTCCGGTTGCACCTCTGGTTGCACCTCCAGCAATCTCGCCGATCCCACCACTCTGCGTGCCCATAAAGACTCGCGGGCGCTTTGAACTACCAAAGAGACGATGATTTAGGTCGAAGGGGAGCTCCAAGGTTATAGGCTTGAAGGGTTTCTTTGGGCCAGTGGACGATTTCTCGTCTGGTCCAGCAGGGAGGCAAAAACACATGATGGCGGCGGGGGTACGCTTCGAGTCGTTTCGTATAAAGTGGTTCAAAAGGAGTAAAGGGTCATGAGGTGGAGTTTTCGATCTTTATAGAAACTTGGATGTTGATGTTATGACTTCAGTAGAGAACAGGGGCGTTGAATAGAGAGAAAAAATGAATTTCTGCGCAAAATGTTGCCCAGGACAGTTCTTTTAAAAAGCGATGAACCAACCTTGAATTATGCCTAGTGGAGTCCATCCTTCATGTACGCCTTGCATCACTCCTTCATGTCAAAGGATCTTGCCTTGACCACGCGAGAATTGCGCTCGTATCCAATCCAGGGCTGCAGAAGGATTCCACAGCCTCAGACGCCCCGTGGGCGGTGCTAACAGGCAACAGCTCCAAACCAACAGTTGCTCGGGTGAGGATCATCATGTTATCTTATCGTCTGATCTAGGCAGCTGGGCAGCTGAGCTAGGTTGCTCTCAAGATGCAGGACATCTATCCGGTATTTCTTCACCAGCAAAAGTGGTAGACTTGGTATAGCCCGAGTCGTTATATGCGCTAACCGAAGGGTCATGATGCTGCTGTGAGCTCCCGGGTATGAGTGAGTGTGGAAGTATGCAAAAGAGTTGGCTTGGTTGTATTAGCAAAAAGGCGAATATTATTAACCCTAGAGCTCGTCTCTTGGCCGTTCCTGGTCTACAACCTCGGGCTCTTCCCACATCCTCTTCTTAGTATTCCGGGCACTGTCAGCATCCTCCTCTTCAGTGATATTGTCCTGCTCGCCGGCTTTCTCGATAACATTCAGGATCTTATCCACCTCCTCCAGCACCTCCGCCTCCTTCTCGGTGCCTACTTGCACAGTAGGCAAATCCTCCGCTGGCAGACCCTCCACGGGGACCCCCTGACTTACATCCCCGACTTCGTCTACCTTGACGGCGCCGGACCCCGCGCGTATCACCGCGCCGCCGGCCGTGGTTCCCACCCCGAACAATACTCGGAGGGGCAGCCACACGAGCCACCACAGCGGCCCGTACAATATCCTCCGGAAGAACAGCCAGCAAAACGTCGTGAGGAGCATGTAAACGGCCGTCTGCAAGTACCACGTATCGGACTTTTGCGACTGCACCAGCGTGCCCAGCAGACTCCGCGAATTCGCCAGCATCGTATCCAGCGAGCTGTACGACTCGTTGAGCTCCTTCAGCGCCGCCGAAGACTCGGTAAGTGTCTGGTGCGCAAACTCGCTGCGCGCCAGCTCCGCCTGGATAATGTCGTGCGTGCGCCGCAGGGCGTTGGTCACGTTTGCGCTCGCCCCGACCGCCTCCCGATCCTCCCCCGAGAGGCTGGACGACTGGTGCTGCTGTTGGACCGCGTGGGGTTGGCGCGCAGGGCGGACGGCGGCCGAGGGCTTTTCGTCGTCTGGGTGTAGGGAGCCGGCTTCTGAAGTGGGCTGCGAGAATGAAGTAACCATGAGCTCGCGCTCAAGCCTTTGCGCCTGCAAGAGGCTCTGCTTTGCGGATAGTCGTGCCTTGCGGAAGGATAAACGGCAACTATAGATTGTCAGTTAGACGATATCCAAGAGCCTCACCCATCATGGGCCGTACCTCGCAAGCTCCTTTCCAATCTTTTCCATCCCTTCCCTCAACCGCGCCCTATCATGCTCCGCCGCGCGAGCAAACTCGACCTCTTCATGTAGGATCTCATACTCCTCCTCCCCATCCCGCAGCGTGCCCGTGATCTCGGTGCTGAGCTCCCCGCTGACGCTGTTCTCCTCGTCGGTGGCCAGGGGCACGGAGCCAGGCTGGAACCTGAGGGTTGCGAGCCGGTCGATGAGCTCCTTGAGCTGGGTGGTGGTCTCCTGCAGAGCCGTTAGGCGTTCCTGCAGGCCCTCGAAAGACATGCTGAGCTTCTGGGAGGAATGGATTCGCTAGCGGAGAAGAGAAGACGTCTGTGGTGGACAAGAGTTGCTAATTCAGTCTCATCTCGAAACGTGGTCCCCCCCCAGAATCATGACGTTGCAGTTGTCGGGTCGGCCCCACCATGGAAATATGCACATACCGGGGCCACATTCTCAACACCGAAATTTCAGCATCACGAAGCAGCCGGTTGAGCAACCTTGAGTGACGTTCGATTCTCCACTCAAGTTCCCGTCAATTGTACGCGCGCTGCGTCCCCACGTCGTCGAGATGATCACCAAATTCATGACCGAGGTCACGGCCAAGTTCAACCCGTTCTCGGCTTGCGCAAAGCCCGCCCGCCTCTTCCTGACGTTTATGCCTCCGACTGCCCGAGCGAACGGCACAGCCATCACCACGACTGTCCTTCCCCGAGATTCGAAAGAGCCCAGCTCGCTACGCGTCAAGTTCAGTGCGTCACCCATATACACTACTCAGGCGCGATCAATGGCTAATCCAGCGTAGAGGATGGCAAGGAGCTCAACTTTAACTGTCAAAAGATCAACATCAAGGGATTGGTCGAGGAGGTAGACCGTCACTCTCGGCAGCTGCAGAAGACGGCCGATTTGACCGATTAAATATCAACTACATTGTACCACCAATTATGCATCAACGGCGTTTTGAGGAAGCGAGGGCTCTTGTCCATGTTACAGAGCCAATGGGACCACGACATCACACAAGTATTGTATAGTATAACGGCAATTGATCATATTTTTTGTATTCTTCCGTCAAGCGTCCCTTTTTCAAATCTTGTGCGTCGAATAGATTTGTATTTTTTACATGAAAACGCCGTTTTGCGCTTAAGCAGAGGCACCGCTGATGAAGAACCACTTGTCAATGGAGCTGTCAATCTTCTCGGCGAGAAGCTCCTCGTTGGGTGGCAGAGGAGGCAGCTGGTCAGGAGACACGCGGGAAGGAGACTGCTGGACAGTGACGTTGGTGCTGAGAGGTGGTCAGTATGAGTGTGGCAGCGGCATATTGAGGGTACTCACGTAGAGACGCCACCGGGGGCGGTCTTGCCAGTGATGAGGCGGTCCCAGGCCTCAGCGCACTCGCGGATAACGTCATGAGCGTAGCTGGAGGTTTGTTAGAAACTGATACCAACAGACACATCAAGAACCGACTCACCTCTTGTTCTTGCACTCGCCAGTGAAGGCAAACTGGTTCTCGGGCTTGCCATCGGGGATCTTGTAGATACGGAACCACTCGTTGGTGGCACGGAGGAGACCGGGCAGGTGTCGCTCGACGTCCTCGACGTCGTTCAGCTTGGCAGCAAGAGGGTCGTTGATGTCAATGACAATGACCTTCCAGTCAGTCTCCTCCTCGTCAAGAAGGGCCATGACGCCGAGGACCTTGACCTGCTTAACCTGGCCAGTGTAGCCGACGAGCTCGCCGATCTCGCAGACATCGAGAGGATCGTTGTCACCCTTGGCCTTGGTCTCGGGGTGGACGGTGTTGGGGTCCTCCCAGGTCTAGTTACGGGTGTGAGCGGTCTGCATGGGGATCGTATCAGACTTGGAATGTCTTACCTGGGGGAAGGCACCGTAGTTCCAGAGGTAACCCTTGTGGGGGAAGCAGTTTCGGACGTATCGAAGCTTGCCCTTCTTGATGTCCTGCTTGATGGGGTTGAGGAGCTCCTCCTTGGAGATCTGGTGGGCAGATTGTCAGCATGGGGGTCAGTTTGGAGAGACGGTGACGCCCAAGGGAGGGGTATTTTTTTGCAGCACGCGACAGCTACCAAGGTAGCTCAAGATGTCGACAGCGCAACAAGAAGGCGTAGAACGACAATTGACGAGACATACCTCGAGCTTGGCATTGGTCCATCGAGGGATCTCAACAATCATGTTGAGGATGGTCTGCTCCTGGTTGGCGTAGAGGGGGATATCGTGGAAGGGAGAGACGGGCTGGCCATCCTGCTCGATGTAGACGCGGTGCTCGAAGGTGTTGGGGGCCGCAACCTTACGGACGGTGTAGGGGGAGGCCATCTTGTGCTGCTGCTTTGGTGCGGAAACGCTTGATGGAGAGGAAGTAAAGTGTCGAGCGATCTGGGCAGTTCGACGAGAAGAAGTTTCAAAAGTCGACGTCGAAGGAGAAGAGGAAGAGGTGGATGGAGGGGGCGGGGTAGGCCTGGCTCCAGGGCGACGTGTAGCCATGTGCGACATATGATTGGCCCGACCAGGCCCTCTGGACAGTGATGGCGACAGAGACAGCGATGCCGGTAGCGGCAATGCGGGTAGCCCCCGTTGTGGTCCGGGCCCCTGCGACAGCGACCTCAGTGGCAACAGTGCTGCGGAGGATAGAGTGTGGTGGTGCTGCAGTGAGCGGCTGGCGGGTAGCCGCGATGATAGCAGTATTCGGGAGCCTTGTGGCCGGAGCATCAAACGGGGCAATGAGCGGACCGCCTCAAGTGGAGCGGGCCCGGGAAGAAGGGGAAGAAAAAAAAGAGAGAGAGAGAGAAGAGAGAGGTAAGGAGGTGAGGTGATAAAAATACACCTGGTCCTACTCAGAACACGGCAATTGGGTTCCAGCTCGTGCCGCTTCTGGCTCCCGCGGTCGTCGGCTGTCGAGCTTCAAGTTGACCGAGGTCGTTTTTACTGTCTTGGTCGCTGGCTGGCTACAGGGTTTGCTAGGCGGGAGAATGGGAAAAAAGGGGGCGGGAATGCACAGGCAACGGGAAGATCAGAATTGTGTTCAAGTCCATCGGACGACGGAACTTGCTGACCGGAAGCTAACTCTGTCTGGACTCAACAGGACCCATCTTGGTGCCAAAATGGTTTCTGTCTTTCTCATGTTGAGATCCACACAGCCAGCCGACAGCCCGAAGTTGAGAGACGAGACTTGTCCGATGAGCCTAAGCAAACTTTGAGCAGCAGTTTTACACCCATATTGATATCAAGTGATATTTGTATAGACGCCTTGCTTGACTTACAAGCAACTGGAGCTTTCACACTGGACCATCCCTCTCCCCCGTCCTCTCACGCCATTGAGACCTCTCATGAAAAATTCCTTCTCGTTCCGTAACCGGAAGATGCCCGTCTCATTTGTCCAACACGGCGACACTCGACTCCATCCATCCACACCATTTCTTGGTGGGAAAAGCCCCTCAACCCTCCAAGAAGCTGCGCTCCTGACCCACGCCAACGATCACCTCATATCGATTGGTGGTCAGCGACCCAAGAATCTCAAACTGCTCAGCCTCGGGCCTTGGCCAAGGTTGCACGCCGTCCGTCTTCGCTCCGCTCTAATCCTTGCGCTACCTATCCAGTCCCGATAGCCCGTCGTCACGTTTGCAACTACACCTCGGCATTTGGTGCCGTTGAGACATCAGACCAAAGATAACCATTCTGATTCAGCTGACATAGTAAACAGGTGGGCGTGTGGGATATAATAGTACAGAAGCAAACTCGAAAACCATCCTCAGTAATCAAGACCAATAAAACGCGAGTCAAGTCGAACTAAAACGTGTAGGTCGCGAGATAAACTACCACCACAGCCAACAATACTCCCCAGTGCTTGCTAAAGCCAAGCAATCACTCATCACATACAGCCCGGCTTGGATACATGAGACCCAGCTCAGGTATCAATTATTCCAACAGTTGTCATCTCAACCAGCAACTTCGGCGTATACGGAAGACTTGGTTCCTGTTGGGGCCACAGGAGCCGCCTCGGATTGCACAGGAGAGGGCGTATCGTCAGCCACCATTGGCTCCTTGCCCTTCTCCGTGATGCTTGGTGTTCGACTCTGGGCAGGTGTAGAGAAGGATTCGGCTTCGGGACGCCAGTCTCGAAGGTCGTCTTCGCAATCGTTGAGGATCTGGCGGGCCTGGGCTGAATGCGGGTAAGCTGGTCGAGTATCGCCGGGCACCACAGGCGAATCATCAAGGAGCTCTAGCAAACGGCGGCCATGCTTGGCCAAGATGATTTGCTTCTCGGCTCTCTCGATAGTCGCGGTAAACTCGGCAGCGTAAGCCTCCTTGAGCTTTTGTCGGGTCTGTGGACCTAGTCAGCAAATCATGAGCAGCTCGGTGTAAGTGACAACATACAATGTTTGTCAACTGGGCTTCCGCAACCAGGTTCTCAGCCTCGGCGCGGACCAGCTCTTGTTCAAGTACAGGCAGCTTTGCGCTTCCAGGCTCCTTCAGCTTCAGCCGCTGAATCTCATCGGCGATCTTGTCCTTGTGTTCGCGACTGGGCTGCACACTCTTCTCAGTGTTTCTGATGGCCTTGAGAACAGCACGTGAATCGTCCAGAGAGTGAGCATATGCATCTTCCTGCTCACCCATCTCGCTCAGGACGACTCCAACCTTGTCCGAAATGTCGCTGATGCCATCGTCGCCAGTGTGCTCTCCCCATTCCGATAGCTGCGTCGCGATGGAAATGCGCTCGCGACCAGCCGCCTCATGGGCGTTGATGAGGTTGTTCTCAGACTTGATGAGCTTGAAGAGCTTGCGCGACAGCTCAGGCTGGACCTGGCCGCGGAGCGAGTTGAAGGAGAAGCCCCGCTTGTTGGAGTTGGAGGCGGAGCCCCCCTTGGATTTGTTGGAGCGGATCGAGAGTGCGCGGTTCCTGTGGGACATGGCCATGTCAGCCGGCGCTTCCATCATGTACGAGCCAAGGCGTGGTGAGGCGGATATATCGAAGCTGAAGCGTGACGACATTGTGGTTGATGTTGCCCGGTATATCCGGGAATGGCTACAAGACGACGTCGAGACTCAGACGAGGGTTACGAAAAGGTAAACTCACATTGTGACGGCGACAACCTCGATAAGATTGCTTTTACTAAACTGTTTGGAAGGAGAGGTTTGGATGGAATGCGCTTTCTTTGTCGAGGTCAGCTTCACTCGATTTTCAGAGAAGGTCCTGCAAGCCAAGACTCATGATTCCACCCGCAGCACAAGTGACGGGGAGAGCAGTCATGAGCTCACAGACGGGCAATTGCTTACACCGTATCCAAAGCGGCACGGAAGGATCCAGCTGCAGGGTCGGTTCGAGTAGGAAAATACCTTGTAAATCGTAGTCGTCGTCCGCATCAAGAGGTTACAATGTAAGAAGCTTGAAGGCTGCAAGCAGGGGTATGCAGGCTTTAAGCAACCACGAGGACCCTTCCAAGACCCTCAAGAACTGACGTTTTCGATGTCGTCTTCCCTGCTTTCGGCAGACGAGATGGCTAGACTCGACCCGTCCTCAGCTAACAAGGTACTGTACTGTACACACGCACTTACACCAACATCCCCAAGCTAGCTTCTCTTCTTTCTGTTCTTGGAGGGGCCTCGGCGATGATGGCGATGGAATGCAGTGTGATGTCATGCACACGCCCTCACAGATCCAGCCCTGCGACCTTGTGCGGGACCCTCCCCGCCGGGGGCGACAGCTACGTCAACAGCTTCTTTTTTAGACACCACCAGTCAAACTCGACCATGTCATCCATGGCTTTTGTCGTGACCAAGGTCCGTGGCTCCCGGAAGGCAAGGCTGGTGTGAGGCTCAAGAAATGGAACAAAATCTTTATGTGTTTATTTCTTCATGTTATGTGCCCGTAACGTCTCTAACCCATTTCGTCGTGTTGCTTGCCCTACTCCACGATAACAAAAACGCCCAGATTAACAAAATGACCGCCGTCCCATTCGTCCACTTGATCCATTCAACATCATATTATACATGTCGCGTCTCGCGTTACACGTCAAAGAAGCTGCCAATGCCGCTAAGTTTCAGCCGCCAAGTATAGATCATCACCAGTCTATTCAGCACAACGTCATTTAACATTGATTGCTTGCTCAGAAGCACTCAGACGTAGCGAGTCTCGTAGGCGACGGGGCCACTGGTGCGGTAGCTAGCCCTGGGGCTGTGGCTGTAGGACCGGCGGGTGACACTGGTGTAACTGGCCCTGGGGGAGCGGGAGTGGTGGTGATGATGGTGGTGATGGCCGTGGTGACGCCGGGCGGGGATGATCTCCTCGTGATAGTAATACTTGGTCTTGGGCTCAGTGCGGAAGCACATTTTGGCTAACTTGAAGTTGATGCTGATGAAGGGAGTTCTGATAGGTAGGTTTGGGGGCTCAGAGAGCTGATCGTGTAAGTCGAGAGGAAGCGACTGAATAGACTGGCTCAGAAGAGATACAGGTTCGTAACTTTGACGGTTGGAGTTTGTCAAGTTGATGTGAAAAGATACAAAGGAAAAAACTTTGGGGAGGGGACCCCTTCATCATCTTATACGAGTGAGTTGGCTTTCCATGACTGACGCTGGCGTCTTGCCCGGTTTCTTTGGTCTTAAACCCATGCCCACCACCACGCAAGCAAGGGGAGGGGTCCTTGACGGGGATGACCATCGGAGCGTGCCTCGCCCACCCACTCCACAGTGCACACCATCAAAAACGGGCTTGGCTGACGGGCGGCTGAACAAATACCGGTACTTTACTTTGCTTGCGCCGCACGCCGTCGCTGAAGGTAACGTCACTGGAGGAAACCGCCGATATGGATCCAGAAGGGTGCCCTGCATCTGCTTGACTCTGGCAGCGTCAACCACCCTAGACCTGGCAGGATATTCTGACGGACGCCGAGTCTTTGGCCACTTGGGTTCCAAGGACACGGGCTCAACCATTTCCCACGACCTTGGGCTCGGTCTGCCCCAGTTGGGCAAATCAGCTTGTACCTGCCTTGCTGTGGCTTTGTTGGGGTTGAAACCTCGGATGAAGCGAGTCAAAGGTTTTATTTTGTTCATGTCAGGGCCAGTTTGAAGCGTCATCTGACAGCGGCACTGCCTCTATCCGCACCTCCCTCTGCCCAAGCACTCCTCCTCTTCAACCCAACTTGACAGGTATCTAGGCATCCACGGATGCGTAACTACGAATGCTGCACATTTTGTCGCCATTACCCGGTCTAACCCTGTTCTCTGTGCTCCTCTCCTCAGCTGTATACAATTGTTTGTCAGCCTTGGCACCAACACCTCTAGATTGAGGGCCGTCACACAATTGACAACTTTGTGGCAGCTGTCAGATGACATGCGCCTAGTACACCAGACCTCACGGCTGAAATCCATTTCAATAGAAAACCATAATCCCTTTCTATGTTACATTTTTTACATCGTTGCCCAGGAGTAGCCCCCGCTGTTCATGCAAGTGTGAAGGGCGCTCAAAAAAAGACAAAAAGTTTCCCTCCTTCTATATATCTTTATTTCCTGGGCTTGAATCCCGTCTGCACCTTGCCAAGGGCCCAGGTCGTGATGTAAACCGCCAGCATGCTGGCAAAGATGACAGCGGGCTTGCGCAGAGCGCTCACAAGAGGCGCATCGTACGAGATGATGAGCTGTCGGTCTCTGAACTCATCCACAAGGTTTCTCGCCTTGATGGTCACGGTTGTTCGGCCAATGGTGTCAAGGTAGGTTCGGGTGAGATCGATCGAGGTCGAGGTAATGGCCGACTCGGGAACGTTGGTGTAGAACTTGACATTCCTGCCTCACTGTTAGACATGTCGAGACTGCATTGCATTTCTTGGACTTACTCGGCGCCCTCGGGGAGGAGGACCTTGATGTTGATGTGCTCATACTCGACACCCTCGGCCTGCTTAGGGCCCTCCAAGAAGGGAACTTTGAGAACATAGCCTCCCGTAGCAGTTCGGCGCAAAAAGTTGGCAGCATCAGAGTTCCATCCAATGGTAAAGGGGTACTTCCAACCACCAAACAGGGGGTATCGGGGCTTCAGCTCGAGCAGAGACTCTCGCCTGTTGCTACGGAAGCGAGAGGTCGAGACATTTCCAATGACGTCGACAAAGTAGGCATCGACGCTTCCAATCTGGAGGGGAACTCGGAGCTCCTTGAGAGCATGGGTCGGGGGGTTGTAGAACTGCGCCTGCGCCCACTTGACTCGGTTGAAGAGGGTCGAGAGGTTGGCACCTCGGTGGTACAGATCGTACCTCTCCTCAAACGCAATGTTGCCGCCCCAGTGGCTGACCTCGATGTCACGGTTGAGCTCGGCAACGTGGGTGACGGGCTTGGTGAACTCGAATCGAACCTGAGCTGGGGAGACGGCACCCGCAGGCTTCTCATCGAAGGGGCCGTATGTCAGCTTGTTACCCTGCTTGGTAGGGAACTCCTTGACATTGCCGCTTCCAGGGAGCTTTGTATAATCGGGGATGGAGGACGATATGGCCTTGATCTCGGTCTTCTGCTTAAGCGTGGGATAGGACGAAGGGGCGTAAACGGAAAAGTCATAGCTGAGGAACTGGTTCTCGTCCTGGGGAATAGAGGCAGGGAGAGGAGCATAGGCCTTCAGGTAGTAGAAAGTGATGCCGAGAGTCTGCTGAGCACCGGCCTTGAGAGGAGTGGGCAATTGGATGCGGTAGTACTGGACATCACTGGAACAATTGGATTAGCATCATGGTGGCACATGTCAGGGTCAGCCGCAAATAAATACCTGAGGGCATCGTATTCGACAACCTCGGCCACAAACGGTCCAGCGCTTGCGTCCTTGCGATCCTTGACCTCGAAGCCACCTACACGGGACAGCTGGTCCGCAGTGAATGGCACATAGTAGTCGGTCTGGGGCTCGGATGCGACGTTCTCGATGAGGACGTTGATCTGTTCCTTGACATAGTTCTTCTCGAGCGAGATGACATGGACCAGGTTGGCGTTCTTGAAGACCTGGGGAGGCTTAAAGTCGGCGGGGAGGATGACCTTGGAGGTCTCGGTGGTTGCGCTCGCGAGGGCAGTAGAGACGAAGCTCAGGAGCGCCGTAGCAATCGCGGACGGCTTCATGATGACAGCTTTAGAAGGGGGGAACGCTCATTGACCGAGCAGATCCAAAGCTGTTCGAGATGGAAATTGGAGACCGGGTGCCGGGGAGAATCGTGGTCGTCGAGGTTGGTTGTTGCAAGCTCGCAACTCTCAAGATACCTCGATTTCGCGAGGCCCTCCTGAGACAGCTCCCAAAAAGCATACGTTGCCCATTCGGCGCGCGTCAGCGGGAGCTGCAGGGTAAGCTAGCTGACCAATCAGAGGCCACCTGAAGCTTGGGAGTTCGGCAGATAGTAGCGCCGAGCCCGGTGCGGCAGCTATAGCTCTTATAGGCAAAACGCCAGATCAGATCACCAACCTGGCAAACCTGGAAAAGCTCATGAGCAAGAGCTCAAGGTACCTGGCCGGCAGAGAGGCCAGGTACTGGCCCTTCCCCCCACGAACACCAAGGGGCTCTTGGTCACATGTGGCTTGCTGGGCCCTGACATCATGTCACCAAGCTGCTGGACGGCCGACTCCAAGTCCCCCGACCCTGGCACATATGTGCACGAGGAGCAAGAAGACAAAGTCGTTCGCATTGTCGGTGTACGGTTTTTTTCCCCTCTGGGTGAATCAATGAGGCCCCCCTCTTGAGACGTGGGAAGCATCTTAGCAATCACTGCGCATTCCCCCGCCTTGTTGAGTCGACTATCGCTGTTGGATGTTGCCCCCCTCCAACACCGGGCCGACAACAACTCAACACTACCTCGCCTAGGGCGTGGGATCTGGAGACGATCAAGACTGGACCAGACTGCATCACCCACGCCCTCACCGGGCGCCGGGAAGCCGCCGCCGCTAGCTTATCGAACCTAGAACCATGTTTGGCCAGGCAGCGGTTTCTCTTTTCCTTCTTTTTTAGTAGTTTATTTATGTTTCCTATCTGGGGGCCAGTCCTCGTGCAGCCAGCGCAAGCGGTCAGATAAAGATATTACGTAGGTAGCTGAGACCACTGCAATGGATTGACAACAGAAACATGCGGCGGCCGAGGGTCTGGGGGTCCGGAGATGGGCGAGTTGGGTCTCATCCGGGGACGCAATTGGCCCGGCACGCACTGCTGGGCGGCCAAGGCGAGACGCCAGATACATACCCAGTGCCGTCGATATGTAGAAGTACCTGGCGGATGGATTCCTGACGGGACCTTCCCTCCAGCTCTAGGTTGCTTGAGGCCAAGTCCCTGAGGTCAACCTTGCTGCATCTCCTGCTCAACGGCTGGCTGGCGTCTTCACCTCGACTCACCTCGACCTGCTCCACCTCGCTCACCATCCACCCCCGACTCCTTTAAAAACCCCGTGTCCCCCTTAATCCTTATTCTGGTTTGGACTCGTCAATTGCTCCTCTCTTGACTGCGTGTCTTTTGATTAGCTCCGCTCGTCTTGTCATCTTCTTGTCAGCCTCAACCAGAACTACCCCGCCAACCCCGCCAAACCTTCATCGACACGATGGTTGGTCTCGGACCTCGTCGTCCTCCCTCCCGAAAGGGTACGTATATTCTCTTGATTAGGCTGCTCGGCCTCTTGTGATGTGCCGCGTGTTTTACTGGGAACGCACTCGGTGTGCCGTCTGTCGCTTGGACATGGACGCCGCCCTGGCTCAGTTGACTTTTGCCCGTTGACAATGGTTTGGTGGGGCTGGCGAGCCATGGCCAAAAGACGTGGTGATGACGCTGTTGACGCTGTTGATTCGGCCGCCCAGCCCGGCCTTGGACCGGAGCATCCGTGTAAAAGGCGAAGCCGTCTTTTCATTAAGAGGATGCGGTGCGTTGTTGGACGAGATCTGGTTGAATATTTGTCTCATCGTCCCTCGAGGTTTGGTTTCATCTCGTCGGCGATCGATCGATGCCTTGGCTTCCACGCCACCACCCGTGTCACCGTGATTTCAAGGTGAAAACAGGAATGTTGAGACGAGACGATCGCTAGAGTTGAGCCAGCTAGCGGGCTGTTACACTGAAGTTCCAGCGCCATATCAAGATAATTGCGGCGACTGCACTGTTGGCAGTGTTGACACCTGACGTCTGCTCCTTCCTTTACCAACTTCCACTGCGCCCAACCTTCTCGCCTTTCTTCACTTCCATTCACAGAACAAACGCAACAATGCCGCACTTCAACGCTGACGACACGATGATAGGATCCATGGCTGATGTCCCCAAGGACTTGGCTGATGAGATTCACAAGCTGGAGACGCTCTTCACTGTCGACACTGCCAAGCTCAAGGAGATCACCAACCAATTCGTTTCTGAGCTTGCCAAGGGTAAATCCAAGGAATCCGCGGTATCGTGACCTGGATCAGCTAACTTGCATTTATAGGTCTTAGTGTTGAGGGTGGCAGCATCGTGAGTTTTTATATATCACGGCATATCAAGCACGCTTCTAACCAACTTCTAGCCTATGAACCCTACCTGGGTCATGTCCTTCCCCGATGGCTACGAGACCGGTACCTATCTGGCCCTGGACATGGGCGGCACCAACCTACGAGTCTGTCAGATCACACTCACGGAGGAGAAGTCGGAATTCGACATCATCCAGTCCAAGTATCGAATGCCCGAGGAGCTCAAGTCTGCTACCTCCGAGGAGCTCTGGGACTATATCGCCGACTGTCTGTTCCAGTTCCTCGAAACACACCACGGTGACTGCACCAAGATCGAGAAGCTTCCCCTGGGTTTCACCTTCTCCTACCCCGCCACTCAGAACTACATCGATGAGGGTGTTCTTCAGCGATGGACCAAGGGCTTCGATATTGAAGGCGTCGAGGGCGAGAACGTTGTTCCCATGTTTGAGGAGGCTCTGACCCGACGGGTGAGTTGAGCCACACCAGGCATGCGATGCACCACTGACACGATTTCACAGGGTGTGCCCATCAAGCTGGCAGCTTTGATCAATGATACTACTGGTACATTGGTCGCTTCGGCCTATACCGATGTGGACATGAAGATTGGTTGCATCTTCGGCACTGGTTGCAACGCAGCTTACTTTGAAGACTGCGGCTCCATTCCCAAGCTTGCCCACCTGAACCTCCCCCCTGACCTGCCCATGGCCATCAACTGCGAGTGGGGAGCTTTTGACAACGAGCACAAGGTCCTCCCCCGAACTGTCTACGATGTAATCATCGACAAGGAGTCTCCTCGTCCTGGCCAGCAGGCCTTTGAGAAGATGATTGCCGGTCTCTACCTGGGCGAAATTCTCCGACTTGTCATGGTTGACCTTCACGACAACAAGAATGTGCACATCTTTGAGGGCCAGGACATTTCTTTGCTCCGCAAGCCCTACAGCCTAGATGCCTCCTTCTTGTCATTCATCGAGGAGTATGTTGCCTGCACCCGACACCATGACCTAGCTAACCTTGCGCTTCTAGGGACCCCTTTGAGAACCTGCAGGAGACATACGACCTGTTCTCATCCAAGCTTAACCTGTCTTGCACACGCCCCGAGCTGGAGCTTATCCGCAAGACCGCTGAGCTTATCGGTACACGAGCTGCTCGCCTCTCGGCGTGCGGTGTTGCTGCTGTCTGCAAGAAGAAGAACTACGAGACCTGCCACGTTGGTGCCGATGGCTCGGTCTTCAACAAGTACCCCTACTTCAAGGAGAGAGGAGCCCAGGCTCTGCGGGAGATTCTCGACTGGCCCAAGAAGAAGAACAAGAGGGCCGAGGACCCCGTAGAGATCCTTGCCGCCGAAGATGGTAGTGGTGTCGGCGCCGCCCTGATCGCCGCCCTGACCCTCAAGCGAATCAACGAGGGTAACCTGGCGGGTATCCTCCACCCCGAGAACTTCAAATGAGAGGGTTGGACCGATAAATCAAAGGCGCGGGTGGGTATCAATGATTAAAGGGACGGGCAAAACGGAGATAGACGTGTACATGAATGGAAGCACGAATAGAGACAAGGGAGTTGCTTGAGGACTACCAGTAAGCGTGTCACAGACGAGCCCTTCCTCATGCCTCTGCGCTTGAGCGTCTAGCCCATGAATGTGCAGACAGGCAACCGGTATTCTGGGAAATAATGTCAGCATGGCTCGGAGAAACAAGCGATCGGGTGTCTCACTGTCAAGAGTCCAGTACCGTCGCCGCACGCCCTCCCATTCTCCCTTGCCGGCCTGGTCTAGGCCAGCCATGTCGACGTCGCTCTCCTCCCAGTCGACGTCAAGGCCGGCATCGGCGCACTGCATCTCGACCACTTTGGTGTAGACGTCGTAGCATATCTTTCTGTCGGCGCCGAGTCCGTTAAAGAAGCTGAACCGGCCCTCCTGGTCCATGATGCCAATGATACACTCGGTGAAGAGGTGACGTAGCTGCGAGTAGTCCTCGCCAAAAGTGTCAAAATAGATGGCATCGTAGACCTCGCCGTCCTCGAGCAGCTTGGGTACAACATCCTGCCACTTGCCCTTGTGCACCTTGAAGGCGCCCTCCTCGGGCCCGCTCTTCTCCCACTCGGGGCCGAACTTGGAGCCCGGCTTGGCGAGGTGCTCGAGGACGGAGGGGTGGGCCTCGATGATGTGGTGGCGGGAGGGCTTGAGATCAGCAAACATGCCGTCAATGATGCCCATGCCGAAGCCGATATTGAGGATGCGCTTGCCGGGCGCCGAGTCGGGGATCAGGGCGGCGACGGAGCGGCGCATGATGTCCGTCTCCCAGGCCATCATGACACCGTTCAGGTCCGAGTCGACGAGCTTGGCGTCGTCGTATGTCAACTTGGAGCTGAGGTATTCTTCGCTCGTGACGGGCTTCTCCTTTGCGTCGGGGGGCACGAATTTGGCCTCTTCAGGTGCGGCGGCGACGACTTCTTCGGTGGATACGAGCTGGGGGACTTCGTCTTCGTTCTGCTCAATGTGCATCTCGTCGCCGTCTTCTGAGCCAGAGGAAAGCTGCTCGTAGTCGCCCATCAAGGCAAAGAGCAGCTCTGCGCGCACTCCAGCCTCAACACACATATTGTATAGAGTCTTGCGGCCGAGTCGGAGGGCGACGCAACCGGGGGTTTCGTTGTTGCTGTCGACATCGTTCCAGATGGCGCCGTTGAGGAACAAGTCCTGGATAATCTCCTTGGCCTCCTCAACACAGCCGTCCTCCTCTTGGTCGTCGCCGTCATCCTCGGGAGAGACTGGCCCGCAGGCACGGATAGCTGCGTGCAGAGGCGTCTCGCCTGTCTTGATATCCTGGGCGTTGGCCTTGCCGGTGGTTCGCAGAAGAGCCTTCAGACCGCTCCGGTCATGGCCCCACGCATGATATAGGACTTCTCGGATCTCATCTGGGCAATCCGAGGAGATGCGCGCAGGCATCGAGTCATCGATTTTTGCTGTCGGTGCTGTCATGATGGGTTGTGGAGGGGCACACACACACAAAATGCGTCGCGGGGTTGTAAGAGGGGCACACGAATTCGATCTCGGGTATCGGCCGCTCGAGGATGGGTATCAATGCTACCAACAGTAAATCAGACAAGGGTGGACGAGATAACAAGGGCTATCGGAGCGACACCTACCGAGAGGAGAGTGGTCTGGTCTATCGAGTCCGAAGGACGACGGCGGGAAAAAAATTACAAAAAAATTATTCGGCCGGAGCTAGGGTTGACCGATGCGCCGGAAGACGCAGGAAATATCGAATTCTCTACCGAGAAGCACCCGCACCCACTCTGCCCCCGCTCCGAAGCCTGCCCGGGGACCCGTCGGGGGACCGGTTCCACCACAGCAGCTCAGTGGCCGGATAGGGTGCCGACTGGGTCTGGGCTTGCCGTGGTTGCATCACTTTGCAATTGCTTGCATCTGCTTTTGCATTTGCTTTGCTAGCGTAGGAGCGGTAGCTGAACCAACAGGCACCCTGGATGGTCGAGCCCATTCCTTGGAGGCTGGGCTAGTAAACTGCCTAGGCCCTGGCGCACGCTGGAGCGAGGTCTCTCCTCAGGTAGGTTTCAAGGGAGAACGGGGAACGGCCACTAAAAATTCAGTGGGCCTTTAGCACCTCCAGCTGACACCCACGGGCTGTCCATTAGGTCCCTTGCAGTGACGTGCACGTTCTGCATACGAGTTACGCGATTGGCCAATCCCAAGCGAAGCATCTCAAGCTTGTCTCGCCGAACCAAGGGTAACGACGAGCAACAGCTTGAGCAGAAGAGCGCTAGTGGACAGGGTAGGTCCACTCTGTGCACGACCTGCCGCGTCGCTGCTGCTGCTTGTGCGAACGGCCTTGCCTTTCCCTGGAGCCAGCGACAGATCAACAAGCGACTCAAGGGAAACCCGACTTTGACGGGAACCAGGCGGGAGTACAACAGTACGAGACGTGCCGTACCTGCCGTCCCATCTGCCCAATTTGCGCCTCCTCCGCTCGCAATACACACTCCACCAACCTCGCGCGCTGTCTCTGCCTCTGGTCTTTTTCTCTCTCTTCTCCCACCACACAGGTAAGCATTCGAAGAGCTGGATACATTCACTACTAGCATCAGCGCCAGCGCCAGCAATCCATCGATTGATTCGTATGGTCTGGTTGCTTCTACTTCCTTCTTCATGAGCTTCTAGGCTTGATTCACTACCACCTCTCGCCCCCGTCACGTCACATCACATCACATCCATCTACTGGGTGTCGACTTCAACGTCATTCAATGCGCTCATGCTGATCGTCCAGGACCTCAAAACCCGTTCCAAGACCTGGACAAGCACCCGCTCGGGCAAACACATCCCCACGATCCGACCCGGCGTCGTCGTCATGAAGTTCGGCGAGCAGCTCCGCTCGAGCGTCATCCACGAGTACCAGTGGTACTACATCGACTACGATGGACTAAAGGACGAGCTCAAGCACCCTACAGGCCCCATAAAGCCCAGGTCCAAGGGCCCCGAGTGGACGGAGGATGACGAGACGCGCTTCGTCGGCAAACTCGAGGTTGAGCTCGAAAAGGTCCACACCAAGCAGCAGGTTAAGGCCATGGAGATCTCGCGCCGTATCGCTGTTAGCGAGCGCGAGGTCAAGGAGGTGGTCAATCGCCTGAACGAGCGCGGCCTCGACGAGAACGGCCCCAGCGAGGAGGAGTTTATGCTTCTCGAGGAGGATCTCAGTGATATCATCGCAGACGTCCACGATCTCGCCAAGTTTGTCCAGCTCAACTACACGGGATTCTACAAGATTATCAAGAAGCACGACGTAAGCTGCCTGCGTTAATTGCACCGCTTGAGCCCTTCTAACGGTTACAGAAATTGACCGGATGGCACCTGCGCCCCGTCTTCGATACCCGACTCAAGGCGAAGCCTTTCTACAAAGAAAACTACGATGCGTCCGTCATTAAGCTATCGAAGCTCTACGATCTGGTTCGAACGCGAGGCAATCCTGTCAAGGGCGACAGCGCCGCTGGCGGTGGCCAGGCCAACTTTATCCGACAGACGACCAAATACTGGGTTCACCCCGACAATGTGACGGAGCTGAAGCTCATCATCCTCAAGCACTTGCCCGTCCTTGTCTTCAATGCTAACAAGGACTTCGACCCCGAAGACTCGGCAATCACCTCGATCTACTACGACAACCCCGAGACCTGGGACCTGTACGAGGGCCGATTGAAGAAGACTGAGGGTGCCGAGGCAATCCGTCTGAGATGGTATGGAGGAATGAAGACCGAGACCATCTTTGTGGAGCGCAAGACGCATCGTGAGGACTGGACTGGCGAGAAGTCAGTCAAGGCGCGATTTGCCACCAAGGAGAAGAACATCAACGCGTACATGAAGGGAGAGCTGCTTCCTGCTGCCATATTCGAGAAGGCGCGCAAGGAGGGTAAGAAGTCTGAAAAGGCTATTGCTGAGGATGAGCGACTGGCTTCGGAGATCCAGTACTCTATACTCAAGAAGGGCTACAAGCCGGTCTGCCGATCCTTCTACAACCGCACAGCCTTCCAGCTCCCCGCCGATGCTCGAGTGCGAATCTCACTCGACACGGAGCTCACCATGGTCCGAGAGGATAACCTGGATGGGCGCACTCGGTCTGGAGAGAACTGGCGGCGCATGGACATTGGGATTGATTATCCCTTCTCACAGCTGCCTCCTGAGGATATTGTGCGATTCCCTTATGCCGTTCTGGAGGTCAAGCTCCAGACCCAGGCTGGACAGGAACCCCCCGAGTGGGTTCGCCAGCTGATTTCTTCCCACCTAGTGGAGGCGGTTCCCAAGTTCTCCAAGTTCATCCACGGCACAGCGTGCTTGTTCCCTGACAGGATCAACCTCATACCTTTCTGGATGCCTCAGATGGATGTGGACATTCGCAAGCCCGTCAGCCACGACTTCGGTATCCGGCGACCCGGCATGTCGGGAACCACGACCACATCGGACGACGAGGATGACTTGGACTCGGACGATGAGGAACTGGTACCTTCGAGCCGCAATCCTACTAACGGAGAGTCGAGCGCCCAGGGCGGCAGGCGTCGACCCCTTCCCGCGGATGTCGAGGGCCAGATTGCGAACTTGCCAGCCGAGAACGAGGACTATCCCATCTACGATTCGGATGACGAGTACGATGAGAGTTTTGAGCTGGAGCAGGCCAAGAGGATAGGTGGGTGGCATTACTACTCGACCCTCATCTCGACGAAGAGTCGAGCTGCCGCCCAGCAGGTGGTCTCGGGCCTCAAGTCTGCCATCCCGGCGCCTCGAAGCACGCAGGTGCCGCGTAGCGATAGATTGCAGGCGCTGTTCGGGTCGGCGCAGATTCAGACCAAGAAGTTCAAGGCACCACATGGAAAGAAGATTTACGTGCCTGTGCGCGTCGAGCCCAAGGTGTACTTTGCGGCCGAGAGGACATTTTTGGGATGGGTAAGTTGAATTGTTATAGCAGTGATCTTGACACAGCTAACGTGAGTGCAGCTGGAATACTCGATCTATATTGGCACTATTGCTGTGACGCTGCTCAACTTTGGCAGCCATCCTACGCCGGCACACTTTTGGGTGGCTGGTATCTTTACGCTCCTGGCCATCATGAGCCTCTGCTACTCGGTGGTTACGTACCTGTACCGAAGCAACGCGATACGAACGCGCAAGGTTGTCAAGTACTATGACCGCTGGGGTCCAAGTGTGCTCTGCGTGGCGCTCTTTGTGGGAGTGGCTCTGAACTTTGCATTCGAAGGCAGGGAGAGGAAGATCTGGTAAAGGAAAGGGAGGATTTCTTCTGTTTGGTTGACAGTTGTATATCATCATTCCGGACGGGGTTGATTGGCGAAAGAGACGGACTCAGCCCTTGGGGCTGCTGGGAGGCGGTAAGCTTGAATTTGTTGCTACTGTAGAGATGAGTTTAGTTTGGTTGTTGGGAGGTGTCGAGGGTAATATCATTGGCTAGTACGAGAGTTAAAGTTGCAAAACTATTCCATCTACACGGCATCTTCCATGGTCTCTGACCCTTGGTAAGCGCCTCAGTGACATGCGTCAGACCAAACATGGCGAAGGTGGTGCTACTAGTGCCACGGGAGCTGATCTGTCAAAGCCGAAGAATGCCTTGCCGTTGACAGTGTCATGGTGAAGGAGGTGTGCTAACAACGCTTGGTGACTGGGCTTATTTCAGCTGATTCACCTTTTGGGTCGAGACTTGGTTCTATCCGGAGATGCCATCGCCAAGGCGTCTGCCCGGTTGCTATCCAGAGTGGGCTGGAGTCTAGGTGACACGACATGATGGCGTCTCTGGCAGACTTATAAAGACGGGCGTTACCTCGTGTATCCATAGTTGAATTGCCTTCTCAACATCATCAAAGGCATCAACATGGTCATCCTCAAGACCCAGTCCGAGTTTGGATACGCTCCCCCTCCACAGACTCCCTACAGCGTCATCTCCAACCTCCCCGGTTGGGATGTAGCCCAGGCCGTTCGAGATGGCGATCACGGACCCTTGAAGAGGGTTGTTCACATATACCCTCGCTTTGCACCCACGCACTTTTCTGCACTGGTGAGGATATGCCATATCTAATGTTCCCCTTTGACTAATGTGTAATAAACAGCTTGGCCAAGAGATTGCAAAGTGTGTGGGCCAAGAGGGAAAGGCTGCCCTTGTCTACCTGAACCCGGCTGTTTGGCCGTACACGGTCCGACATATTACTCTCAAGAGCCGTGGCAAGCATCGCATGAAGGCTGAGGATGTATCTCTCAGGTGCGTCGACGTTGCGGGCCATCGGGTGTACACCATCTTTGTCGAGCCGCAGCATATGCCTACCATGATGCTCACGTGGCAGAACCCGGGGCTGGGCACCTCCATCCGTGGGGCAGAGGATCTTCTAAAGGGTGTTGATGGTATCAAGGAAGTGTCCATTGAGAGTGATATCCTCCCGGCGCCTACATGGACACCCGAGGGCCCAGCACATCAGGGCATCAGAGAGAGGATCGTTCAGCTCCTCCAGCGAGCCCCGCTGGATGCAGACAAGGTCAAGTGCACGCCCAAAGACGTGTTCCTATATCCAACAGGCATGGCAGCCATCTTCCACTCGAGCAACCTCCTGATGGAGCACCGCCCAGGCACCATCGTCGTGCTGGGCATCATCTTCCACAACACCTACCACCACCTCATCGAGGAGTGCCCCCACGGGTGGAAGCACTTTGGCAAGGTCGACGACGGGGGTCTCTCGGAAATGGAGGAGTGGCTCGAGGGGGAGGAGAAGGCTGCGAGACCTGTGAGCTACGTGTTTGTCGAGATTCCTGGAAATCCTACTCTTGATACCCCTGACATGCACCGTCTGAAGAAACTGGTGAGTTTCCCCCTTTTTTCGATACAGAACTTGAAAAGGCTAAACTCGGCACAGTCTGACAAGTATGGCTTCGTCCTCATCGTCGATGACACCGTCAGCGGCTTCGCCAACGTCGACGTGCTACCCCAGTCCGACCTTCTCCTGACGTCCCTCACAAAGTCCTTTAGCGGCCAGGCCAACGTCATGGGTGGTTCAATCGTCCTCAACCCCCTATCTCCCAAGTACGACGTCTTGAAGCCCATGTTTGAAGCCTCGCACCACAACGAGCTCTTTGCGTCGGATGCAGAGGTGCTCCTGTCAAACTCGCACGACTTCCTCAAGCGCACAAAGACGCTCAACCGTAACGCCTTTGCCATGGCCAAGTTCCTCCACGATGCGAAGAAAGCCCCTGACTCGCCTGTCGTCAACGTGCAGTATCCGGGCCTCCTACCCAGCAAGACCGAGTACGATGCCGTCGTGCGCAGGGGAACCCCCGAGCTACCGGAGCCCGGGTACGGATGTCTCTTGACGGTCGAGTTCAGTGACGTCGAGTGCGCCATGGCCTTTTATCACCGCTGCGGCTTCTATCCCAGCCCACACCTCGGCGGGCATGTCACAATCATGTTTGCTTACAACATGGTTGTCTTTGGGAAGACGGTCCAGGAGAGGGAGTACATGCGTGGCCTGGGCGTCAGGGAGGAGAGCGTTCGGATCTCGGCTGGTCTTGAAGATGAAGGTGACTTGATTGACACCTTGAGGGATGCTTTGGAGGCGGCCATTGAGGTCAAGCGAGGTTCAAAGTAATGGTGTTGAACTGTCTGTGTAGACTGCCCATGACAACTGTCAACTTAATATTGGTATTAATTGAGGAAAAGACATCTATCTATCATACGTAGCCATGCCCAACGCCTGACCCAGCCAGGAGATCCAATACCTCCCATCCAGCCCCCCCCAAAGCGTCGTCTACATGGTATATCATTTACACATCCATCATGCTGCCATTCATCACATCACTCTCATGCAACAGACGTAATTCTGCGGACCATTCTCCTCGCGCCCTCGCCACTGATCATGATGGCATTTTCTTTGTCGAGTGCCTTCATCACCTCGGTAAACTCAGACTGCTCGACAGGGACACTGGCACCCTCGCCCAGCCGGCGGGCAACGTCGCCCCATCGTACCGAGTTGCCTCCCGCCGTCATCTCGTCCAGAAGATGTAGGAGAGCATTACGCAGCTCCTCACGGCGCTTGCGGTCGGCTGCGCTAGTACCCTCAGTGAGAAGACTCATGTCGATACGACCCTGAGCATCGGTAGCAGCAGTCTTGAGGGCGCTCTGAATGAGGCGATTAGCCTCACGCACGTCGTCACGGGTGACAACCTCGGCAAGACGCATCTTTGCGTGCGCCTCGGCAAGACGAATCATGCTCTCGAGCTGACGGGTTGTGGCCGTGATTCGCTTGTCAGCAGCGCGGACGTCCTGGCCCAAAGCTCGCATGGCCACATAACATTCAACCAGCTCCTGGGCGGCTTCCTGTGAGATGGTCGGTTGAATCTTGGACCGCGCGTACGAGATGTACAACGTGAGGAACTCTACAGGGAGAATGTCATTGTTGGAAGGGGCCGAGTGAGGCTTGTCCTCTAGGTAGAGCGAGAGAAGATGCTTGGCGAGACGACGGTCATTCTTCTCGTCGAAGCGGTCCAGAATGAGGTAGACCAGATCGAAACGGGAGAGGAGCGTCGGAGGAAGGTCGATATTCTGAGGCACGGGGAGGTCGGGATTGTAGCGACTGCCGATGGGGTTGGCAGAGGCGAGGATACTGGTTCGCGCGTTGAGCGTGGTAATGATACCAGCCTTGGCAACCGAGACCGTCTGCTGCTCCATGACTTCGTGAAGGACGGAGCGTGTAGCATCTGACATCTTGTCGAACTCGTCGATACAGCAGACACCACCATCCGACAGAACCAATGCTCCAGATTCGAGCACCAGCTGTCGCGTCTCCGGGTCACGAGTAACGTACGCAGTAAGACCGACGGCAGAAGACCCCTTACCACTGGTGTAGACACCGCGAGGAGCAATCTTGTGGACGTACGAGAGCATCTGCGACTTGGCCGTCGAAGGATCACCGCAGAGCAGGACGTTGATGTCACCTCGGTACTTGGGGCTGCCGCCCTTGTGGAACGTCTTGTTGGTGCCGCCAAAGAGTTGCAGAAGAATACCCTTCTTCATATCGTCCATTTCGTAGATCGAGGGAGCAAGAGACCGAGCAAGGAGCTCGTAAATGTCGTCTCGCTGTGACGTCTGACGAATCTTCTCCTCATCTTCGGCGCTAATGGTGCGGGTTTCCTCCATCTCGTTCTCTCCGTGCTCGGCCTCCTCCTCACCTGCGATGCCCAGAGTCGACGGGTCAGCGCCCATGCGCTTCTTGTCAACCTTTTGGATGTGAAGCACATCCACATATGTCTTATGCACGCTCTTGAGCGCTCGTTGGCGAGGGTTCACGCGGACGGGGCTGACGCGGAAAATGCCTGTCAGTTGCACACGATCACCAGCCTTGCAAAAGTCGACGAGTTCGTTATAGACGCAGACTGAGACTGAGTGAGGCGTCTGACCAGCGGGCACCGCGTCAGGGGTCTCCTGGAGTTTGATAACCTGCTTATCCTCAAACGAACATCGGTTGTGGACGATCAACATCGAGTTCTTGGACTGGCAAATCTCACGAGGGCACTCGGTGGGTTCTCGAATCTTGCCACGGTCCAGACCAACGTTGACTGAGTGGTTGCAGACGTTGCAGCGGAAGAAGGCGTCCTTCATGTCAGGAATGACGGGGGTAGTTCGGATGACCAAACCCTTGATAGAGATGAGGCGGTCCATATCTAGTACATGTGAGTTTAGGCAAGACAACTGGGTAATCAAGGGGACTCACCGGTTGGGTTGAGATCTCTGAGGTTGATCGTCTTGTCCAAGCCAAACGGCCGAACAACATAAATAGACGACGACACCTGGTCCTCCAGCGAAGGCTGGTTCTGATCGGGTTGGGTCCGGGGCGTTGGGGCCTCCTCAGGGTGATCAGAACTAGGGAACACAGGTTCCGAGCTCTGCGTGCCAGGCGTAGCTACTTGATGGCCAGCACTGCTCTGAGAGGGACGAGTTCTGAGAGACTCGGCCCGTGCAAGCTCAACCATCATGTCATGGACCGACTGATCCATGACAGGCACAATTTCCTGCGGGTAGGCCTGGATCTGCTGCCACAGCTTTCTGGTAGGAGGGTAGAGGTTCAGGTCCGAAATGTCGAGATAAAGTCTTGTAGTGCCCAAAAGCAACATGTTCTCAAGTGCCTCCCAGTACGGCTTCGACTCAGCATCAGGAGCCGCCCGGACATCCTCATCAGACGCACCGTCACGGTACATTCGGTATTTTTGCGTAAAGTTGCGGAGAAAATCCTTAAAGTGGGAAAAAGTGTCATCAATAGAGACAGTCGTACCCCAGATCAGACTCAGTCCTTGTCCGCCGAGGACATCAGCCTCGGAGGTATTGGGATCTCGGTTTGCAAAGGAAGCGGCATCGGATCCGTCCACAGGCCCCTCACGCACAACGCGGCCAGTATCATCGAGAATGACCCGGCGAGCGGCACGGGGGGTTCGGGCCGCATCCGAGTTGATGTCTCCTCGACGGTGAGGGGCAGGACTACCAATCTGAGAGCTGAGGAAGAGGCCACTACCCTCACTTCGAAATTCAGACTGATGTCGCAGGGATCGCCCAGGACTGGAGCTGGGGTCGTATCGAATAGGTGAGGATCCTATACAAGTCAACGCCTGGGCTATTAACCACTGTCAACCACCTTACCTCCATGGAACGCGGGGGTCGTGGGATTGGCTCGGGGTGTTCTCTCAGGATCGATGTCACTCTGAGTATCCGTCATCTGGTGCAGCGGCGAGCTTGGAACACCACTGGGAGCACGGGTGCTCTGGCTATTGGTCATCTGCATCAATGGCGACGACACATCGCCGGGGAGCCCATTCTGGTCGCTGGGCCCCGGGGATGACGACGGGAAGAAGAAGGGACTCGAGGCTTGCTCAGGCTGTCTGCTGCCGCCAGCGCGGGGGGTCCCGTTGGCTTCGGAGTCGTTGCGTGCAGAGCGAGGGGTCGCCGACTGCGAATTGCGTGTCCTTCGTGGTGACGACATTGTGGGTGATGGTTGACGGGTTGGTCGTCCTAGAGATAACCTTGTCCTTTGAAGCCGCTGTTGATTTCAGCAAATTGATGGAGAATATGAGGGCGGGGGGATTGGCAGGGTGACGGACGCGTCCCCTTTTCCAGACGCGTAAAGTACCTAAGTTGAGATACGCGAGATGCTCCAATTAGAAACGACCATGCAGAGAACGCTGAACTCGGGTCCGGCTAAACGTTGCGCCGACATCCCTCCATCGCATGTAGGTGGCATCGCTGGCATCTGGAGGGGGACCTACATCCAGCTATTCTAGGTACAAGCCAGCATCGGCCTTTTTCTCAACCACAAACCGCAATCATGTCTCCTGGAATGACCCTCTTCTCCATCCAGGCCATCCTCATCCTGGGCACCGAGGATGGCTCCCGGATATTCGCAAAGTACTTCCAGCCGCCGCACTCAGCGCCCCACGGTACATTGATCCCCTGAGCTGAGCTGAGCTTTGGCTGCTGGCTTGTGTAGCTGTTCCCTAGGCGCTGACGACCCATCTTGAACAGGCCCTTCGAGCGCCTCGACCAACCCCTACCCCGATGTCAAGTCGCAAAAGGCATTTGAGAAGGGCCTCATTGAGAAGACGGCCAAGCAGACTGGCGATATCATCCTCTACGACAACCGGATCGTGCTGTACAAGATGGAGTCGGACGTCATGATGTACGTCGTCGGTAGCGTCGACGAGAACGAGATCCTCCTGTACAACACCGTCCTCGCCCTGAGGGACTCTCTCCACCTGCTCTTCAAGTCAGTTCTTTCCCATACACTCCAGCGCATCCCTATGTAGTAGACTAACCCGGCGCAAAACGCAGGCAATCCGTGGACAAGCGGACAATTGTCGAGAACTACGACCTCGTCTCCCTCGCCATTGACGAGATCGTCGACGACGGCATCATCCTCGAGACCGACCCCACCATCATCGTCCAGCGCGTGAGCAGAGCTCCCACCCAGGACCTCCCCGTGGGTCGCATCGACCTCAGCGAGCAGGGTGTCAACAACCTGGCGCAGCTAGGAAAGTCGAAACTGGCCGACTGGCTCCGGCAGGGTCTGTAAGGGGGTCGATCAGTTGGTTCATTGGGATTTTGTCGTTATTCTAGCGCCGCATGCAAACCGCAAGAGAAGAAGAAAAAAAAGACTTGATGCCACCGGTCTGGGCGATAAAGGGATAAGGAGGGAGGGAGGGGATCATTTATACAGGGTGCTGGTGTTCTAATTGATGTCATCATTCATGCTCTAATCTCTGACGCCGCCTTGCGGAGGCGGTTCATGACCGCCGCGGCAATGTCGATTCTATCCTCTATGCCGTCCACGAAAATGGTGTCTGCGCCTCGTCGATCACACTCCCTGAGCGCCGAGAAGAGGCCCCGGGCGATCCCCTCGGTGTCTCTTCCAAGATGGATATCCAGAATTTTGCCAATGGGCTTTTCATCCTCATCCAATAGATCACCCTCGACCACTTCAAATGGCGAGTCTCGATCTTGATCGGCTGATTTCTGTCGTTCAAGGTTGGCGCATCTCAAGCTAGCTCCTTGCTTCCATCGCTGAGTACGAATGACTCCGATTTTTCTTGTCCTTCTCTCGCCGTTGGTGGCATGGCCATTGACGGCTCCGTTCGCAGTCGCCAGCTCGGATGAAGCCACTCCCGCCGCACCCTTGGCGCAACTCGATTCGTAGAGCACAACTCTGGCCTTGGGGCTGTAATGCTTGTACTTCATCCCAGGGGCTCGGGGTGCGGCCTTGCCCTCCTCGCTCTGGTCCTTGTATGCTATCACCGCACCCTCCCAGCCAGGGCAGCTCCGCAGCTCATCCAGACCAATACCGCCTGGGCGGAGGACAACAGGAGTCTCACATAGTCCGTCCACCACAGTGCTCTCCACGCCGACAGCGCACTGGCCCCCGTCCAGGATGAGCTCGATTCTCCCTCTTAGATCGTCCATGACATGCTGCGCCGTAGTTGGTGAGGGCTTAGTGGAGGCGTTGGCCGACGGCGCTGCAAGGGGTACACCGGCGAGCTTGATCAGGGAGAGGGCGAGGGGTGAGGAGGGCATGCGCACACCAAAGGTCTTGAGGCCTGCCGTCACCTCTGGCGCCAGCTTTGTAGGTTGAGGGTTCGGCAGCAGAATGGTCAGAGGCCCTGGCCAGAACCGCTCTATCAAGGTCCTGTATCGACTCGGTATAGGATCTTGGCCACCCTCGACCTGGCCGATATACTCGCGCAGCATTTCCAGGTCGCAGACGTGTGAGATGAGGGGGTTATCCGAGGGTCGCCCCTTGGCAGAGTAAATCCCCTTGACTGAAGGACTCCGCGTAGCATCGGCTCCAAGGCCATAGACAGTTTCGGTGGGAAATGCGACAGGCGTGGGTGTGGTCCTCAACTCATGAGCTGCCTGCTCCAGGGCTTTGAGGGCACTCTTGTCCTCGCACTGAACCTCCCAGTGATCCAACCTGGCAAGTCCCTCGCCTGGTCGGAAGCGACCCAGACTTGCCTTGCTAGAGACCTTGACTATGCGCGTCTCCATGGTTGGCAACACCTGTGTCGTGACTTTTGAGGATGGGGCTGATGTAAGTGGTCGCAGACTGGGATGTGACCATGGGGCGAAAAGCGACACGATGTTGCGTGCGCTACCGGTGAAATTTCGATGTAACAAGTAGAGAGCCGTGTTTAGAGAGCGTGCAAGTGGGTAAATATGTCGGCAGCGGCAGCGGCAGAGGCGGTTGGTTGTGAGGGTTCGCGATAGTTGTGCGATGGAAAATTTCATCCTCATGCTCACTCATCATGACGAACTAACAGCACTTTTTTTCGATGGTTTGACTCACACTCAGACAAGCAAAGCCCCAGCCAGGCAGCGCCCAAAGGTAAAGAGTGGTGCCTGTGCGCCTAACGCTCCTACAACGGTTATTTAGTGGTCCTCCACTCTGAGTAGTTGGGGCGAGTGGCTACCTACTCACTCCCAACAGACTAAGGGGAGAGAGTTGTAATTAGTCTATGGGGCATCAACTTCGACATTAAAGAGCCTTCCAGAATATATTAGACAACATAGAGGCTGCCGCAAATATGGAGACTGCAGACCTTGATGAGCTCTGTCACCAACTTTACAGTGTCAATGCGCATGTTGTATGGCAAGGCGTATGCGTGAAGGGTAGGTCCGGTAGAGAGGCTCCTTGTTGTTAGTTAATGTCTTATGCGTGCACAAAGTCAACTTCCATGTTTATAAATTGTTTGTTCTTCCGCCAAATCTAAAGACTCTAGATCCTCCTTGTCTTGTTCCCACATCCTCACCTTCAACAGCCGGCCTTTCTCAGCTTGAAGCCAAAACTCCTACACCACCACGATGAACTGGTTGTCATTGCCTCCCGAGTTGCGCAACATGATCCTCGAACGACTCCTGGATCATAAAGAGATAGCCCCCTATGCTACTGTTTCGAAGGAATGGAGGGCTGTCATTGAGAAGAGAAAGTTTTCGCACCTGAAGCTTCATCCGACTTGCCTTGATTTCCTCGCCCAGCTAGCCGAGGAACAGACGGCGCAGATTGATCATATCTGGCTCAATATTGAGCTCAAGAGATACACATGTCGGGCTTGTGGAAGCGATGAGTCAGGAACATGGTCTCGCCTAAACGACAAGATCATAGCAGCATCAGTCGCGAGATTGTTCTCCATTTTGGCCAACTGGAACTGGAAGAAGGCCAAATTCGAACGGCATTTGACGTTGGAGCTCAACACCTACTCCCCAAGCAACTCGGAGCATTGGTTCAAGGACTGCTATTTCGGTGCGCCTGGCGAAGACAAGTTTGAGGTTCTTGCGCAGAGTGGGAATGCCCACGATCCGCGCCATGGATGGTGGCATGGCCGCAATACTAAAGCGCCTCCGGATGGTGCGCTTCGACGACCATTTGAGCCGTCCCTTGTCAACTTTGAGAAAGACGCCCAAGAGCTTCCCTTGGTGCATGTCGTGACAAAGTTCATACTCCGGCGTCAATGCCGCCGCCAACTCGACCCCTTGGCCCTATCACATCTCTGGTCAAAGCTGCCCCGGCTGGATGAGATCTGTTATGAGCCATGGCAGTTATCCATAAGAGATACATACCACTTGTGGGAAAGAAGTAAGCACCCAATCCATTACATCTATCTAGCTTCGACTTCGAGATGGAGAACTAACTTTAGAGTACAGACTATGAAGAAATGATCAGCCGACGACTGCCAACGAGTATCAAGAACGTCACGATATTCGAGGACTTTAACGAGAACTATCTTGGCCTATTCCAGCTTTCTCGAGGGCCCGAACCGTGGCTAAATCTAGACCGGCTTCGGATACCGACTCCTGCTGTAGGCGCTGCATTTGCGGCCAGAAGTCGACAACTCGAGCATCTCTCGGTCGCATTTCTGATTGATGCCCATGATTTCTTCAACGCTTGTCAGCCCCATTGGCGATGGGACAGGCTAGTATCCCTCTCTTTGACCTCCCGGACGATATCCAAGACCACACCCCACGAAACCAACAAACTCCTGAGAGTAGCAGCAAAGATAGCACCGAATATGCCTAAGCTCGAGAGGATGGTTCTGTGGAACGGGTCAAGGGGGGTGGCTTGTTCCTTCACATATTCCCAAGGAGATGACGCGTCACTCGTCTGGAAGGGAACTTGGGATTTGAAGCTGGAACCTGAAGTTCTTGATGCTTGGGGCACGGCTGTTGAGGTTGAGAAGCAGGTGTTGACGGATGAGATTGGCTCCCACGGGGATGCTATCAAATATCTGGGATTGCAGTCTGTGGTTGACGAGGTATCTTTACTGCAGATCAGTAAAGAGAACAGTCGTGTTTAATCCCGCTGTCAACACCATACATAGGCTTTTGTACTGCATATGTCATGGACGTCCATGTCTTCATTAATTGCCCGAACCAATAATCCACTCTAGATTGCCTCAGACTTGTGTATCCTTTCATGAAACATGCTTTTACAATGCGTCAAGTTGTCTATCATCAACGCCGCCCTCCATTGGGACATCATGGCCGTCACTTCAACCCCTGACCAAGCTCCTCGCCCTCCTCCTCTCCTCGTCAGTCAGAACCCAGTCGATGCCATCGTCTTCTCCATCCTGCGCCAGAATCTCATCCCACTCCTCGTCTTCCATGTTTGCGGCCATGAGGAGCTGTAGCACCTTGGAAAACACCTCTCTTACGGCGTAGTCTCCTCTGGAAACGACATCCACCAAGGCGATAAAGTCGCGCTCAATGCGAATCGCACCCAGGGCGTTGGTGCGTCCTGCGTACCCGAGCACCTTCTTCTCCCATATCTTTGATAGGTAACGTGCTGTGATGTCCAGGAGTTGGCTGTATGTTCCGGGCGTCATCAACCTTGCGATGGGCTTCATGAGCTGATCCCAGCCATGTTCAAAGCGCCGGGGTACTTGTTCAATGAGCTCGTCCTCGTCCTCATCATTCTGCTGGGCTATTTCGGCGAGGTCGTCTTCAGACAGTGTGTAGTCCGCGTCTCGGAACGTGTCAGTCAACACAGGCCGTAGCCTGAGCTTGACGACTTGGTTGAAGAGCACCTGGATGCCTTCGTTGAGAAGCTCGGTCGTCTTCCCGATGAAGGATGTTTGAAGCGTGTGCAGGGCATTGGCGACGAATGTGACATCCCTCTCGAAGGGGAATGAGCCTTTGAGCGGCCCGTTCTGGACATCACCATTTGGTACCTGACCAGAATCGCCTATCCGGCCAGTGATGATGCGACTCAGATACTCATTGGCCATGTCCAAACTGTTGATGAGAACAATAAAGTGAATAATCTTTTCCTCGGGGGGGAATCCTCCTTGGACCACTGGCTTGGGGTAAGATTCATCCCGCATCTTGCGCTGAATCATGCCAACAAAGTCGGAGCCGAGGACTCGCCCAATAGTTGGTATCACTGAGGCGATGACGTCTCTTTGTGATGTTGAGATGGATTTCTGGATAACAGCGTTTACGATGTACATGACATCGTCGACTGCCAGGATGATATAGGGAGCGTTGCCGTCAATGTGCCGGTTCAAGCTCAACGATAGACCAGTAGGGTATTCATCCAGTTGGAATGCCTTTTCCACGGATCGCCGGAAGAAGAAAGTAGTCATGACGTTGTATGGAGACGTGAGCTTTGTCGACACTTTTCGATACAGATTCGACTTGATCAAAACATCGGGAATGACAAGCGGTGCATCATCTGCTGTGTTCGGGTCCTATAGCGTATGAGTTTGTGTTACAAGGGTCTCAATGGTTCGTCTTACCTTGCATTTGCCAGCAAGAAACCTGGTGTATAATGACCACCGACCAAGCATCACGGCAATCTCACTTAATAGGCCGTCAACCTCCTTCATGTTGACGCCCTCGTCCTCGCTCTCTCTAGGGTTGTTGCCCACCCCAATCGCCGGCGAGTTCACTCTCGGCGTGCCACCTCGTGGTGGCTGAGGCAGGAAGCTTTGAACGAGAAAGGAGAAAGGATAGCTCCTAACATCCGTGAGTTTCCTGTCGATTCCTCTCTCGTCACTCCACGTGTCGACAATAATGCCTCCTTGGACGTCGGCTTCCATCTGCAGGCGCTCAATAACTCGAACCATCTTTCCAGTGCCATAATGACGCTCCACGAGTCCTCCGTGACCTTCAACAATCTGCGCGATGTGCTCAAAGAGCTTGGTCAGGGCGTTGGCGTAGAAGAATCCTTCCTTGCGCTGGCTTCCCATGGCATCCTTGAGCGTTGCTCGAGCTGTGCCGGCGACACCTTGACACACGTATCGTCCATAGACATCCAGGCCAACGTCGGCTCGGCCTATCAGTGGGAAGAGCTTGAAGAACCGTGTGACCTTGGTTCCGTCGCTCTCCTCTGCCGCCTTCTCAAACTCCCGCAGGAAGAGACCACACAGACTCTCCTTGGCATCCTCCAGCGTCACCCACGGCGGGTCGGGCACCTCAACGCTCGGTACTATGCTGACAGCAAATGGTCCCTTGACGATCTCATCTGGCACCTTGCTCGCCCTCGACAGGTATCCAGCAGCAGCCTCCCAGTCCTGGGGGGCGCCCATGGAACCAACCACACCGTTGACGCATGCCTTGAGCTCTGCAACCTGTTCCACCACACCAAGTGTCTCCTCGACTCGGCTCTTCTCCAGGTCCAGCTCTTTGACCTTGTCACTCAGTCGGCCAGCTGTATCCGCCGCCGTTGCCAGCATGTCATTTCCGATGGATCGTGCGGCGATGACCTGGGCACCGAGTCCTGCCCGCAGTAGGTCTAATCGACCGAGGTCGCGGGAGAGGTCAGCCTGGGAAGCAACGAGAGCATCGAGACGGGAAGTTATAGAGGTCTCGCGGGTGTGCAGGGCGGCGAGCGCATCGCGGATGTCAGATTCAGTCGTGGCATTCTGGAGGGACAAGGTGGTGGACTCGACGACGGTGTGATCGTGGTCTGGGCGGTGGGAGAGGCCGTTTGGAAGGCTTGACATTGTCATTGAAGTATTCTATTCGAGCGGCGCATCGCTGCCTTGACGTTTGGGAGTTTGGTCGAGGCGGAGAAGGGTCGTGGAGCTCCTGGCGCAACTTGACCCAGGGCGAGTATATGGGTAGCTGGCGTTGTTAGTGACACGCAGCAAGTCATCGATGCTCCCCGCAATTGACACCAAGCTCCCTGGAAGCTTACCCTGCACCATTAATGGATGTCTCATGGCTTCAACAGGGCGCACATTACACAGCTGATTCAAGAATTCATGATTATTTTCTCCGAGTTCATGTCACAAAATTGTAAAAACTTTAACGCCAAAAAGTCATTTTGAGTTTATACAGTATCTTGGTTACTATTACAGTCCACTTCATCAAATCTTATCCCCTGTTAAACCGCCTGGCTGTATCCGTTGCCAAAACGCCGTTTTCCATACCTAAGATATTTCCGCACCTCATCTGCCCAGAACACCGTGCTGCACAGAATGAATAGTCGTATAAGATCGAAGAATCCGAGGGCTTCCGTCTGGAACGTTTCTTGAAGCCAGGGGAAATAAATGACAAGCAACTGGCCCGCGATACTGAGGGAGACGGCCCAGTTGAACAGATTGTTGGAAAAGAGTCCAACCTCGCCCCGTAGTACCGACTTGGACTCGGATCGGCAGCTGAGAGCGTTGAACATATCGAAGAAAACGAAGCAAGTAAACGTCATAGTCGTGTCTCGTCGCGTCACCTGGCCATCAGCCACCATCTCGCGCCGGTAGATGAGCATTGTTCCGATGGTGATGATAGCAGCTGATGTCAGTACGCGTGATATGAGTGCACGAGTGAGAACGGGGTCTCCTCGTCTTCGGGGAGGCTTGGTCATGACGTCGGGGTCTACTCTCTCGACACCCAGAGACTGGGCGGGAGGGCCGTCCATGATAATGTCTGTTGATGGTTAGCTCGCGCTGCAAATGAGACCTCGCTGTTACTTACTGATCCAGAGAATCTGCATGGCATTCAAGGGGGACTTGAAGCCGAAGCATGTGCAGATCAAGACAAGAGCCAGACTTGCGGCGCTCGTGCTCAGCTGGAAGGTCAAGAAGTTCTGGATGTTGTTGAAGATGCCCTTGCCCTCCTCGATAGCACGGAGGATCGTGGAAAAGTCATCATCTGTCAGAATCATATCTGCCGCCTCCTTGGCGACATCTGTTCCGTGACGGCCCATAGAGATGCCGATATCGGCCTTCTTCAGTGCAGGCGCATCGTTCACTCCGTCTCCAGTCATGGCGACAATATCGCCTCTGGACTGAAGAGCCCTGATAATCTTGAGTTTGTGATCGGGATTCGTCCGCGCAAAAATCGTTGTATGCTGCATAGCCTGGGCAAGATCCGCCTCGGACATCCTGTCGACTTCATCACCCCGAAGAACAGACTTAACGGTGCCCTGGCCACCCATATGTCCACTGGGAGTCGCGATATTCATACCAAGCTGCTTGCCAATGGCGAGTGCTGTTGTTTCGGCGTCACCTGTAATCATGATGACCTTGACACCACCCCTCATCAGCCGCCTGATGGACCGTCCAACTCCGGGTCGTGGGGGATCGCGCATGCCAACCAGGCCGGCAAAAGTGAGGCCCTTGTAAATGTCATCCGGGTTGTGCGACAGAGGGCTCTCGCTTCTGTCGAAACCGGGCGTGTTGCGTGGTGCTGACCTGTTCCTCATCGGTCGTGAGACTGAGCCGCTCGCAAATGCCAATACTCGGAGACCTTGGACAGCCATCGTTTCAGCGGCCTGGAGAGCTTCTTGGCGACGAGTTGAATCCAAGACAATCTCTCTTCCGTCCTGCTCCAGATAAGTGTCGCACGCGGCGAGAACCTTTTCGATAGAACCCTTCATGTAGGCATACTCCTTATCGCCCCTCGCCTCCGAGCCGAGAGTAACTCCCATCCACTTGCGCTCGGAGCTGAACGGTGTCTCGCTCACTCGAGGGCCAATAGATTCTCGGACGTCGTGCTCCTTGAAGCGGTCAAGAAGATCCAACATGGCAACATCAGTAGGCTGGCCAACCCAACGAGTGTAGGTGGACACTTGATCACGCCCAAGAGTCGAGGATAGCACAGCCGTAGCTGCTTGACCATGTTCCGTATACTTCTGGGCAAGTCGCGCGTCATTGGCGATATTTCCAATGCGAAGGACTCGCAGGGTAGCTTGGTTGAGGTCTGGATTGGTGTCCAGAGCCTCGTTATCAGAATCAACTTGAACCGGTTCCTGGGCTCCAAAATACCACATTCGGGTGGTCGTCATGTGATTCGTAGTTAGAGTGCCTGTTTATACAGCGTCAGTGTGGTTCGATCGCAAGTTAAACTCTTCATACCAGTCTTATCAGTGCAGACGACATTAACAGAGCCCAGTGTTTCAACCTTGGGCATCCTTCGCACGATCGCATTGTGCCTAGCCATGCGATGCACTCCAAGAGCCAAGGTAACTGTGACAATAATAGGCAGACCTTCCGGGATAGCAGCGACAGCCAGTGAGATCGAAATGGTGAAGATTTCAAGGAGGTTCTTTCCCTGTAACCAACCGACAACCGAGATGAGACCAATGACCAGAAATGAGGCTTTGCTCAGCTGTGAGCCGAGATCATCCATGGTCAATTGGAGAGGGGAGCGCGGGCTTTCAGTACCAGACACGCTGGTCGCAATAGTGCCGAAGTGCGTGTGTCCTCCCGTCGCAAAGACAATGCCCTGACCATGCCCAGACTTGATCAAGGTTCCCATGTAAGCAATGTTATTAATTCCATCTCCGTGAGAATCAGCATGCTCATCGGGCGCGAGCGATCCAGATCGTGGGTGTTGGGCCTTGTCGAAAGCATAGGAGCCAAGACCACGGCGACGAGCATCGACTGTAACCCTCACAGGCTCAGTCTCTCCTGTAAGATTTGAAGCATCAATCGTTAAATCCGCAGCCTTGGTAACCCGGATGTCGGCGGGAATGCGATCGCCCGTGGTGAAGAGGACAAGATCGCCAGGAACCAGCTGCGAAGCCATAACCTTGGAAGAGGTGGCATCCAGTATATCGCTAATCGGGGTAACAGACCCGGGGGAAGGCGCCGGCTCAGCACCGTCGACGGGACGTGGAGGCCATGTAGGAGTCTTGCCGACAGGGGGCGCCTTGCTCTGACCACGAACGAGATGCGCATGGTTCGGGACAAGGTGGTTGAGAGCCTCAATAGATTTCTCGGATCTATATTCCTGCACGAAGCCTACAGTGACCACGATGGTCACGGCAACTGTGATGCTGACGGCGTCATCCATGTTTCCCAGGAGTAGCGAGGTTCCGGCCGATACGAGAAGGAGTAGGATCAGGGGCTCCTGGAACTGCTTGACGAAGCGCAACCACAGTGGTTCGGGAGGATCATGGGGAATCTCGTTTGGTCCATATTCGCCCAGTCTAGTTAAAGCTTCTGTCGGGGTGAGGCCATGCGTGAGGGAGGTTCGTAGGTTCGCCGCTGCTTCGCTCGGGGTCATGTAGGAGAACTGGTCGGCCACGTTCTGATGACATGTCAGCAACACAATGGAAGCGATCGAGACGAGAAGAAATGCCAGGGAATACTCACTCGTGCATGCGCAGAGGTAGTTCTGACATGGCGACCTGGTCGCTGTTGGCGATCACCATCGCCAGAGTCGGTAAGATCCCCTACAAGTCCGGTGATGGAAGGGAGATTGGACATTGGCAAAAGGGAGTCATGTCCAGGGCCCTCGCGGCCGGCCCATGGCAGCTGCATGTTGAAAAAGAAGTTTGCGCCGGTGGCTTTGTCACAATCGAATCGAGGAATGCGTCGAATGCATGGGAGATGGGAGACCGGTCTAGGAGTGAGTGCGCGAGGTCATGAGGAGGGAGGTTCGGTCTAATGTTGAAATGATTGATCGCCGTCAGGATACCTATGCGCCAGGTGGCCACGGACAAGAATCTTCCGATGGCAATTAGACTCGCCGAAAAAAACTCGCTTCAGCCTCGTTGCCGAACAAGTCCAAACATGGGCAGACGCGGCAACGAACGAACGAAGGTGAGAAGAGGCCAGCGAGGACGGAACAAAAACGCGGATGTGTTGGAAAGCCCCAGAGTTCAAATCCAACATGTCCAGGTGTCTTGTCCTCGATGGAGCGCGGGCCGGGCTAGTACTTTTCTAGACTCGGCAAGGCTGCCAGGGGCTTGCATATCAACCTTGAAAGCTTCAGAGCCGGTGGCGCCCATCTGGTTCATTCCCAGCCAGTAATAGCGAGAGGGAGACTACGTAGCGTTGCCCCGACGCTGGAGCAGTCAACTTCAGCTTGTCCAGGCTTATAAATGCCAAGGCCAATAATGCTTGCCTGTCCAAGTGGGTGAGGGAATCTGGGATTGATCCTTCGAGGCTGATTCGACTGCGCCTCGAAGAGAATGGATAAAATCCAGCGGGATTATCATGAATTGGAACAATCCTTCTATTTTCAAGAATTTTATGAGTCATGAATAATTCATGTTGGTTGAGCATTGAAGACTAGAGCTACCTCGGCGATGCTCTGGCGAAGCCATCGGAAATTACTTTATCCTGGCCGAGCCAGGCAACCTTGCTGAACCACACACCATTCCCCCCCAGCCACGCCATTTACCGTTGGCGAACGACCAAGGCCACCTCCCCTCTTCAAGGTCAAGGTCCCAATTTCCCTTCCTAAAATCCGTCGCGACATTCAGCGCACACGCCTCATCGATCCCCGAAGCCATCGCTATCGCCTCAACTCTTGTCGCCGAGCAATCACCCCCATCGCGCGATATAGTCCTATTGCTTTATGCCTCTGCGGTGCTCGCACTGCCGCTTTTGCGCGTAGAGCAATCCTTTCACTGAGCTTGTTTACCGCGCCTAACCATCAAACGCGCCCCGGTCTTCGTGTTTATCCACACCACTTCCGCTCAACCACCACCCGCCTCTCCCCCTCCAAACGTATTGGTTATATTTCAACCTCAGCTTTTTGGCGCGTACCTGCAGCTACCGCTTCTCTTTTCTTGGGCATCGCGTCTGCGTCTGCGCGCGACAGCACCATGTTCTACTCTCATGATTTGCTCCAAAAGAGCGGGCCGCTCGCTCGCGTCTGGCTCTCGGCCAACATTGAGCGGAAGCTCTCCAAGAACCATATTCTCCAGTCCAATGTCACGGACAGCGTCGAGGCCATTATCACACCTAACCAGGCGCCGATGGCTCTGCGACTAAGCAGTCAGCTGTTGCTTGGTGTGGTGCGAATCTATCAAAGAAAGACGCGCTACTTGTTGGATGACTGCAATGAAGCCATGATGAAGATCAAGATGGTTAGTTTTGGCCATCTTGTACTCCCCTGATTGCATGCTGACAATCTCCAGGCTTTCCGATCCACGGGAAACAATGATATGGCTGTTAGCTTGCAGCTGCCCAACCGCGAGGCCCTGACGCTTCCGGATAAAATTACGCCGTACGACAACTTTGAACTGCCCCCTCCGCCCGACGCAAATTGGCTCTTGTCGCAAGTGGAAGATGTCACTACGAGTCAGGTTGGTCGCAAGGGTCGACCCAGCCAAAGAGACATCAACTTGCAGGAAGAGTACGACAACAGCCAATTTCTCAATGGTGGCTTTGGCGCAGAGGATGAAATGATGGCGGGAGCTAATACTATCGACCTTGGCTTGGATTTTGGACTGGAAGAAGAGGAAGAAGACCTAACTGAGGTGGAACGTGGTCGTCGGGCCAGTCTAGCTCCATCTGTTGAACCTGACTTTGGCGGATCGGAGATAGAAGGCGTCCAGAAGAGCATAGAGGGCGAGACATCTCTTGAGCTCCATGGGCCCATGATTGTTGACACAGAAGGAGACATTGCCATGGGCGGCGATATGGAGTTTGGTGTCCCCCAGGAAGACCTGACCGAGATGCCCATGATGCATTCTCCTCCTCGCGAACGCATTTCCGAGTCACCGCTCTCCGATATTGATGAGGAGGTCGCTGCTAATCTGGAGGAAGAATACTCGAGACACCAGATGACTGATCTTTACGAACCCGACCACGAAGCAGAGGAGACTCTTGTCCGACGACCCGCGCAACGCGCCAGGAGGCAGAAAATTCTGACGCCCGACGAGGAGATTGCTCTTTCCAGCAACCACATTAAGCAACAGCAAGCCAACAGGGACAACATCATCAAGGAGGCCGGGTTCCTCCCTCGTGATCCCTTCTTGCTGGCATTGATGGACATGCAGAAGAGTGGTGGATTCGTCTCATCAATCATGATGGAAGGACGAAGCTCTGCCTGGGCTCCCGAGCTACGAGGAATGCTCTCACTGGACGCTGTTCGCGGCTTGAACGAGCTGAAGCGGAAGCGGGATAGTGGAATCGCCGATGTCGAGAGCGACCACGGCGCGTCCAAGTCCCCTCGTCTGGTGCTCGGTGAGGATACGGAAATGGGCTTTGGTGAAGGCGGCCTTGGCGGTGACCTGAGTGTGGCCCCTGAAGAGACCCAGCTCGAAATCCCGGGCGATGACGGAGGTGTCCCGCCTGAGAACTTGGATGAAGAGGAGCCTAGCACCCCTATGCCTGGCTTTGAAGACACCACTTTTCCACTCGTGCACCCTGCTGAGAGCGGGCTTGTGTCTATGGGAACCAAGCACACTGTTCACGTCCTCCGAGATAGGTTCGGCGCCGATGCTGCTGACAGCCCTGGAAAGCGACTTGAGAGAGCGGTTAACTTCCAGAGCCTCTGCCCCGAGAAGGTGACCAGCAAGGCTGATGCTACCAAGATGTTCTTTGAGTGCCTGGTGCTGGCAACAAAGGACGCCATCAAGGTTGAGCAGGGCCCAGGACTCGGAGACGACATCCGGATACGGGCCAAGCGAGGTCTTTGGGGAGCCTGGGCCGAGAGGGAGGCCGGGGGCGAGATTGCTCAAGAAGGCGGAAACGAGCCCGAGCCCGCCGCTGTCGTTGCCCCTGCCGTGGCCGTGTCGGCGTGATATTCTGGATGACAAGATAAGATACCTGCTCATTGCGTTATAACGAAGACTAGGACGGGCGGCATGTTTGTTCGTGTAAAGTATTGAATTCCTGCATTCTGGGGGCAGTCGACTCGAGGTCACCCGAATGGCGTTGTCGGCGTTTAGGGAGATACCATGGCATGCGGAACTTGGATGGAGGCTATAAGGGAAAATGGGGAGTGGTTAACAAGACTTGAACGGACGCCGTTGAGCGGCCGGTCGGTATACTTTAGTTCTAGGTTGGGTGAAGACGAGTTTTGTTGGAAAACCTATGTAGTTGGCTCAATGAACGATTAACCGCAAGTTGCTATTCACAAAATGGCTCATCAAGTCTGTACTGTACTCTGCTGTGCCTTGCCTGGCAAGTGTAACCTTTGTCATGAACGCGGTGAAGCACATGGCGACGTTGCCCCGCCATGGACATTAAACCCCACGTCGAGCCATGATCTCATTTGCTCTCTTTGTCTTGAACCAAACAACAGGCACCGAACTTCTTCCCAACAAGCCTTTTTTCTCGCTGCCTGTTGCCCCTTGTCTTTCGCGATATATCAGGAGAAGCTACTCCCTCTCTGCCCGCTTCCGAACCAGATCTTTTCCACCATCAAGTCCCGCGAAATCAAAACACCATGGCCCCGCCGACACCCCTCGCCATCGCCACGAGCTCCGTCAACCGGCTCCTCAAGGAGGAAGCTTCGTACCACAAGGAGGTTGAACAAGAGGAGGCCTCGATCAAGGCTCTGAAGGAAAAGATCGAAAGCGGACAGGGCGATGAGGACGGCAATGGCGCGTATATGCTCAAGCAACAGGTAGGTCGTGCAGCCGACTGACCCCCCACTAAGGACGATTATTAATAGCTTGGATTCCTCTCTTTAGCAAACCGCTCTGGAACAGACCAAGGCCGTCTTTGAGCCCCTACGAAAGAAGATCGTCGCCGCCGTCCAGAAGCTGGAAGAGCAGATCACCGTGAGCGAGCAGACCGGTGGACAGGAGGAGCAGGTGCAGCTGGCCAAGGAGACGCTGGAGAAGGCCAAGGCAGCTCAGAACGGCGCATAGAGAATCCCATACGAAGAAAAAGGACGGAGAGGTTGCTTGCTTTCACGATACCACTTAGTTGACCAAACCCATTACCAAAAAGACCGACCGCTATTAGACCTCCATAAACCTGAGGGTATCTTGAAAGATGCTACAAACGTTGCTAGTGTGGGACCTTGCTCCTCCCGTGGACTGCCTTTGCCCAAAGCTAATTATCCACCTCCATCTTGTCATCGTTGGCCTCGGGTGGCTCAATGGTCACCCGGGGCGTGTTTCCTCCATCGTCGCGAATCCGTCCCGTGGCCTCAGAGTCCTCCATGTCAACATCCTCCCCTGACTCGGCCTTATGCTCATCGTGTTGTGGCATGGGGGAGGCATCTCGGCTAGGAGCTAGGCTTCCATCGCGTGCTAGAGACCCAATGTGTCCAGGCAGCGGTTTTAGAGTGTCTGGGCCTGGGGTGTCCCTCATGGGTGTTCTTCCGCCATTAAGGGCATCGGGGTTTGGTGTGCCGGCTTCGATGTCTGCCTTGGCCTGGCTGTCCCCATCTGGATGTGGTGTTGCATTCCCGCTGGGCTCGTTCCTGGGCGTCTGGGCGACCTTATCCACTTCGCCATCGTCCTCGGCGCCCTCGTTCATGCCCTCGCGACGGTCCACCTCCTCCTTCTCGTCGCGGATTTGCCGTCTCAAAAGCATACCCTCCTCCATGATTCGGTTGAACTGATCTCGGCGTTCCCTCCATGTCTCGCTGTAGGTCTCGCTCTCGCGCTCGAGTTCGCGACACTCCTCCTCAAGCTTGGCGAGGTTGGCAATCTGGTCCTCTCGTGGCCTAAGTAGTCGATTCGATGTTATCTTCTCTGCCAGCTCGTCGAACTTCTTGCGCTGTGCTAGGGTGGCCTGCGCAGCCTCGAGCTGTTCTCTGAGCTGCGCATTGTTTTGTCGGACGGCTTGGCACTCGGCGAGGATCCGATCCTGATCGGCCCCGTAACGTTCGCGCTCGCGGATGTTGGCATCGTGGAGGAACTGCAGACGCGTGATGGAGCTGTCAAAAGCGGCAAAGTCGAGGGCGAGTTCTTCTTTGAGCTGCTTGAGCTTGCCCTTGGCTTCGCTGGACGGTGTGCTACCGTTCGAGGGGCCAGTAGGCGCGGCGAGCGTCGTCAAGCTATTGAGGCGTTTTGTGATTCGCTTGAACGGTTTTTCTTCCACATTCAGCAGTCGGGACTTGTGAAGGTCGGCCTCCTCCTCTGGGTCCAAGAGATCCCATGAAGAAGCCATGGTGATGCTTGGGCTTTAGGTTTGCTGGCTGTGTGTCAAGATCAAGATGTTGGTTGCCGCGACGTTTACGAAGGGATGAGCAAAGATGCCGTAATAATAAGATGATTTGCAAACCGGAAGTATGCGCCGTTCCGTTGGAACCAATACACGAAGATGATGGAGATGGAACAAACAATGGAAACCTCAGCCTCGCGATTGGCATGTGGCGGTCCAATGAGGCTGTCGAAGTGGATGACTAATATTAAGCTTTGGATGATGCACTTCCTACTAATGCCTTCCCGTCGCTTGTTGACTGCTTTCAATCACAACCACCACGATTTCTCATTCATTCCTCTATTTATCTACTCACGCTTTTTGTTTTGCAGTGATCGAGAGAAACCGTACTAGAAAACGAATATCAACATGTCAGAAGAAGAGAAAGAGCTTCTTGCCCGCATCGGTCAACTTGCGGGTTAGTGCCCTCCATTCATTGATTTTACGCGCAACTTTGGCTCACGATGTTCCAGGTCAGATCAACCGCCACAAAAACCAGCAAGCAGGAGTACGGCCCCAGCCATCCCATCACCCAGCGCATCATCGGAGTGAGTTTATTTCGCCAAACTTGATATCACCAGCGTGTTGACGCCGTCAGGCAACACATATCGTAACGCGAGCTCGCCTTACCCGGCCCGATCGCATAGAGTGGCACGGCCGGCGGCGGCTCACCACCATCGAACATTGCAGCTCAATACCGCAAACTCCCCGAGTTCCCGATCTGCCAGCAGCGGCGCCGAGACCCCGCCCGGCTGGGTTTCCAAGACAGACCGCCACCGACAACTCATTAATGCGAACGTGTACGAGAAGGAGACGCAGAACCGGGCCAAGGCGATCGAACAGACGAGACAGCGAAAGATCAGTGGTCATCGGCAACGCGAGAAGGCCCAGTTTGACGAGTTCCTGAAACACAGAGCCAGTGCTTCAAATGCGCAGACTAACCCCACAGGTCGCAACGAGCTGTCTATCGAAGGCATCCAGTTCCGCGTCATCGACGGTGGCAAGAAGCTCGTAAAAGTCTCTGGTGCGTATACGCCCCAGGCAGCATCCCACGCACAATGTGCCTTACCTCGCACAGATGCCCCCAACGCACTTTCCCGGACTCCCAAAAGCGCCATCATTGCTGGTGTAAAGTTTTACCGTACCAAGACAGGCAACCTAGTGGCGAATCGAGTTGTCAACGACCAGCGGTATGTTACAGCGCCCTGGGTGACCAAGTTGCTGACAGCCCCTAGGCGAAGCGGCGTGGTCAAGAAGATCAACGAACCTTGCAAGATCTTCTCAACGACTGGTAATTCCTCTTTCCGAACCTGGAGCGACTCAAACGCCGTTTCCCTGGATCTGCCTGGTGCGTATGGGACGAAACTGACATACTACCCCTATTTAGGATCCTGCTCAAAGGGCCCTCGATGCCGCTACCTGCATGACCCCAACAAGGTGGCCCTTTGTAAGGACTTTTTGAAAGAGGGACGATGCATCAACGGCGAGTCCTGTGATCTTTCCCATGACATGACTGCCGAACGTACCCCCAACTGTTTGCATTTTGCCAAGGGCCACTGCGCCAAGGCTGACTGTCCGTATACTCACTCTAAAGCGTCTCCAGCTGCCCCAGTCTGTAGGGATTTTGGGTTCAAGGGGTACTGCAGCAAGGGGGCAGAGTGTGCTGAACGCCACGTGTTTGAGTGCCCTGACTTTAGCAACACTGGAAGATGTAGGGTCAAGGGGTGTAAACTGCCACACCGCGAAAGGGCAAGCGTCCTACGGAACCAGGTCAAGGCAGAGGATGAGCCCATGGAAGATGTTTCGAGTGACGATGAGGCAGGCGACTCTGACGACGTTGATTCGGACGAGGTTGCCGAGTTTATCGACGCAGACTCGGACTGTGAGGACTTTGAGGATCAGAAGGACTTTTTGTCCATCTAGACGACCAAGTCGAGGCATGCAGCGCATGTTTCGACCTTTTCACAGGTAGAGGACGGCATCAGCCGGCTCTGGCTCTGATTTGTTGCTTCATCCAGAACGGGGAAGTTGGGAAGGAGTTTTGGCATGTGTTTGAGATACCCCGTAACGCACCCGCATCCATTCGGCAAGGCTGAGGGACATGATGGCCAGGCATGAACGAAGAACAAGATCCGAAAGATGAGAAGTTGTTTTGAAAAAGAGGCATACCTCACTTTGTAAAAAAAGAAGAATAAAGAGTTAATGAAAAAGTTTTGTAAAGAAGAGTTTGATATCGTCTCTGGAACACACTTGTGAACACACTTGTGAAAACATGTTGATGGCTGTCATGGATGGATCCATTGATAGACCATCTGTTGGTGGAGAGGGAGTTCTCTAGAGGGGCTGTCCCTGGTCAAAATTAGTGAGGGGCACCAATGTCAGCACGGAGGATTCACTGGGGATGACGGGCGATAGGCTCCTTGAACAATGAATAGGCATGTTTTAGAATAGATTGTAGAGGTAGTTATCGATGAAGAAACTCCCATTTTGCCCTTCGTTACTCAATGCCTACCTAAGTATCCTTACCTACCTTACTTAGCTAGCCTGCCTAAAAACAATCGTTACTGATACAGGCAGGAGGCAACTGGTCATGGCTTCCAGCCTGATCCTTAGCCCCAGTGCCCCTCTTCGCCTTCGGTCAAATCTCACGACCTCTCCCCCTCCTCCAAACAAACACGAACGAACCAGCAGGGGCGGCGGCTGATCCTAGTGCCCTTTGTCTGACGGTGCATATGGCCGTGGCGGGTAGGCCAGGCTTCATAGGCTGTCTCGCACCTATTTCTGTCCTGTCTTGTCCTGTACGGCGTGAAAGTGCAGCACCGACCGCAGTGCGAAGCCTCGACTCAGCCCCAGCGCCGCCGTTTGCGGGCGAACCATGGATGGATGGAGGGGCATGATTCTCTCTCAGCTCCCCGTTCCAGAGACTGAAATAGCATGAGGTTTGTTCCTGACAATGTGACGACATCTCCGGGGAACCTATGCCTCTCTTCCTGACTATCCATTTCTTGCGATCCTGAATTGGGATAGTCTCTGCGCGCATCTTCGTTTCGCTTCGCTTTATTGTTAGCCGAACCCATCTCATCTCGTGAACGGACCTCCCCGGTCTCCATACAAGGAACCAGTGGGTAGTGGTGTTGTCGCTGCTGTATCTACAAATCACTCCTACAACAAGCAGAAATGGGTCTACGAGATATCCTTAGGAAGAAGGACGACCTCTCCACGGGCCAGCCCCCGGAGCAGGAGACGGTCGACCGCCTCGCCGCGCCCGAGTTTGCCATCTTCCGGTCCGATACGACGACGCAGGAGCGCATCTATCCACCCTCGGTCAAGTCCAACGACAACTTCCTCCTCTCTGCAGAGGAGCCGGCCTCCAGCAGCAAGCCCCGGCGCTCGCTCGACGTCTTCCGATCCGGCCGGTCCCGCTCCGCCTCCGAGTCGAGCCAGACCTCCAAGAGGGACAGCGGCCACAGGCGCCTGTCGCAGCGCCTGCACCTGAGCCGCGCCGCGCCGCAGTCCTCCGAGAGCGTCCCCGACAACCTGCCCGAAATCATCGCCCCGAACGATCCTCAGGACAAGGACGGCGCCGAGTCGCAGTGGGAGAAGCGGGCGACCATCCTGGCGAGCCAGAACGACCGGGCGAGGAGCACAAGTCGGCCCGCGACGCCCGTCTCGGGCGACCAAGGCCGCGCTGTCTCGACACAACAGATTGATCAGGACATCCAGGAGGCTATCCGACTGCACGAGGCGGGCGACCTGGAACACTCGACACGCATGTTTGGGCGTCTGGCTGATCCCCAGGGCGCCAACAACCCACTGAGCCAGGTCCTCTACGGTCTTGCTTTGAGGTGAGCGCAATAGAACAGGGTGGATGGAGCGGAGAGGAGACTTTGTCGCGGGTAGTGGCTTGGAGAGCTGAAGCTTTCCGGGAGGCTGCTGCAGGAACCCCAAAAGTCAAACTTTGATCCAGCGACAATGTCTCGCATCTACGGATACTGAAGAAAGCAACGTCCTCGATTGCTGACCCGAGACCTCGTTATCGTCTAGGCACGGATGGGGCTGCGCACCGAACCCCGAGGGCGCCGTCAAGTACCTGTCGGCGGCGGCATCCAACTCGGCTTCGATCGAGCAACTGGCTCTGCAGGCGGGCATGAAGAAGGGCGGAGCGGCCAAGGGCGAGCTGGTGCTGGCCATTTTTGAGCTGGCAAACTGCTTCCGCCATGGCTGGGGAATCCACAAGGACCCGTACGCCGCCAAGCAGGTGTGTTGGAATCTTGGACGAGCGCAGAGGAATGTTTGCTGACCATGGGCCTGTGCAGTATTATGAGACTGCGGCGAACCTGGGAGACACTGGTGAGTTTGACAAGAGCGAGCTTAAGCTGAACAAGCATAACACGAATGTGACAGATGCCATGAACGAGATTGCCTGGTGTTACCTCGAGGGCTTCGGGTGTAAGAAGGACAAGGTATGTGCGCCAGTAACGTCAATGTTTCCATGCATCCCGTATTCCCCGTCTCAGCACACACGCGGCTCTTGGTCAGATGGTCGGTCTCTCGGCGATTGAAAGGTCAATCAAGTCTCCGACTTGAAAACTCGGTGTGTCCAGGGCCTTTGATTTGCTCTTGACAACTCAACTTGGCTCGGTGCCCAACACCCCTGCATGAGACTCGGGCATCGACCAGAGAACCATCCTGTGATGGCTCTGTCGAGCTGTTGCTCTGAACCCCCACGGATGCTGATGCTCGATTCGTCACATGAGGCTGACTTCCTGTACAGTTCGCAGCAGCCCGATACTATCGACTGGCCGAGAAGGCTGGAAACAAGACACTGGGGAATACTTGGTGAGTCCAACCGGATCTGTGCGGGTATATGCCCGTCCGTCTGCGTACATGCCGTGCTGTATCTATTCCTGCTGCACCCTGCTGGTGCCATTGGCGCGGCTCGGGGCGACGTCAGTCAGCGAAGCCCTCTGGATAGGTGCTCGTGGCCCCGGGCCTCTCGGTCCGCCCTGCTCGCTGTGCCTCCAGGGGGGAGGCACAATGGATCAGACGGTCGACCTGCCGGTGCAACGGAGAGGCGTCCAGTCGTCTGCGTTTGAGCGCGGCATCAGCAGCGATGGCGGCGGCGGCAGAAGCAGAAGCAGCTGCGGCAGCGGCAGCAGGGTTGACGGCGCAGTGAAGAAACATGAGACGCTGACTCGATGCTTGCATAGGATCTGGAAGGAAAAGTACGACCCTCCAGGCGAGGGCGGTAGCCGCAAGTAGGTACTGTTGTGCAACAGCGGCACAAGCCCATCCATCCATCCATCCATTCAACTCGCGTGCCACGGAAATCGACAGAGGATGCGCGCGCATCTCCGCGATGCCGTGTAAGCATGGCATCATCTGAGGATGAAGAGAAGAGTCTGGGTGGCTGATGACAGGTCTCGGCTTTTCCGCCATGAAAGGGGCGAATAGAGAAGACATTGTTTATAGCGTATTGGATATATCGGTCTCATGTCATGATTCTGGATACATGGTGGCCCTTGAGGAGGAGGGGGTGAAACTGGTGGTGGTTTGTGCTGCACGATGCGATGCTATTATTGAACAGAGCACAAACCCTCGTGTCTTGTTGCACGTATAACATATATTGAGACACTAGACTCCAGGTTCGAACAACGCTAGATAGCGCACCCGAATGGATGTCGATAAAACCGAACCCGATGGATGACTATACTGTCCTTCCTCGGTCAACCTCGCCATGGCCACAACTCTTGTCGTCTCTTCTCTCAGGTCCAACACCCCGTGACGAGGACCGACCAATCCCTATGCGCGGTGTCCATTGCTGCCCAATCGCCTATTCTGTAGAAGCCCTAGAGGTTGTCCCATTGGTCTCTTGCGAGCTGGAGTGAGTGCTCATCTGCGGCCTGTTATGGCGGCCCGCGCAGGTCGAGGCCAATGCATGAATGAACCGTGCCTCGTTCACTCTGCACATGGAGCTAGCCAGCAGAGCAATCCTCACATTGTGACGGGCTGGGCTGAAGATTGAGGAGACGGGAAGAGGGAGAGAGAGCCCGACCTTGTTTGGTCAGCGGGCATGGTGTTGAGGCAGCCCAAGACGGTACTCACTCGCCTAGATTTCAGGCGTCAACTTGTCGAGAGACTGTGGCGCGCATACACACACCCCGACTCGGACAGCCGCATCTTTTTTTTTTCTTCTTGCCTCGTCTGCATCATGCAGGTCTCGAGCACCGGAACACTTCCAGACTGCAGGCAAGCAAGATGCACGGCTGGGACTTGGAAGTTTGGATTCAACGGGAGCATGCTTCATTCTTTGTTTTGGCACATGGCTTGAGAAGCATACCTGGGTGTGAGCGCATCGTGAATCGAGGAATTGGTCAAGAATCGAGCTTCAAAACATGAGGCCTACCAGATGCCTACATGCCTACCTAGACTACTGTATGCTCTCTGGTGAACCGTGACGCAACCCTCCCATCCATCTCCGCATCCCGTGCCGTCCCAGCGCCGCGCGCCAGCCAAGACATTGTCTTGGAACAGAACACCCTCCCCGTTCCCATTCTTGGTAGCTAGCTCAGCTCTAGTTTCACTCTAGCCTCAAGTCTTGTCTCGCGGCGGGCCTCTTCGGGCGCTTCCCTCGTTTCGGTCAAGGCCTGATGACGCCCTCTGCCTTTCCTCTCGTCTCTGCCCAGATGACCTCTTGGCCGGGGGAGGGGGGGGGGTTTCAAAGTGTATCAATCCATCACGTCAAGTCAAGTCAGCCCAAGTAAGGACTCTAATCATCCTTCGTTTGGGCTGTGCAACCAGCCATTCTCTTCTTTGCTGGGGCGCAGTCGTCGCATTGAATAACCATATTTGGCAGAGGTAGTAGTAGGTAGTCAAGATTCATATGTTCGCTTTTGTGTCAAGCTGCTCTACACCTCCCAGAGGCTCAGACGCTCGCTTGCTTGCTTCCAAGGTAAATACACTAGGCTATGTAACAAACTGAGATGGACATTTTTCTTCCTTTTTGTTTTCAATGCTCGCTCCATGAATGAAATAAATGTAAACTGAGAAATCCAAACGAAATTGTTCCAAATCATAAATATCTCGCAACCAAATAACCAGGCCGCCTGGGGCTGGGGGTCGCTTCAAGAATGTAACAAAAAACAATGGTTCATCGACGAGCTTCATGTCTTCGTCATCATTGCCCATTTCAGTCGTTGTGTTGTCGTCCTTCATAGGACAGTATGCATCCATCAATCTCCATCACGTCCATCTCATCTCACCCTTTCCATCCCATATCCATCCCAAAGGTCCAACCGATATCCCATCCCGTCCAATATCCAACCATCCCACCCCCCCCTTCCCATGCACCGAGAAAAACCGTCCCGCCAAATAATGTCCAGACTCGCTTGGACTGGGCCCTTGTAGAGAATCTGTCTGCTGCTGCTGCTGACCGCTGGCTGGCCACTGTTTCGCCGCCGCCGTCGCTGCGCTTGCAAGTCCTACCCCCGTCGACTCAAAACCCCCCCTGTTCAGCCTACACCACACCGCCGCCACCCCAGTTCGCCGTGACCCAGGAAAAAAAAGTGCAAAGGTATCCAATTTCAAGACAGACGCAAACACGAATTCCAATCCAAAGACAGAGGAAATCACACAAAAACAATGCTCGCTCGCTTGCTAGATAGATCCATAGGAAATCAAAAACGACTCCGAAATAGGAAATCCACAAGAAAACGACAAAGGGAAAGGAAGAGAAGAAAACCGTCCGTTTGGGTGCGTGAGCAACAGGTCTGGTGTGCGCGAGAGAGACGTCGAGTATATGGCGGCTCATCCCCCAGAAAGAGGAAGGAAATCGATCAAGCCGACTCAAGGAAAAAGACTTGAGAGGAAATAAAGGAAAAGAACAAAGGCATTAAACACGAAACAGAAGCCGTGAGTGTCGTCATCGTGACATTTTTTATCCGTATCTTCATCATGTCCTTGCTTCGTTGCATTGCTGCTCATTCTGCGCGTTGTTGCATTCTGCCACCATTTTCGCAAAGTTGCGCACCACCTCGTTTGGGATCTGGTCCCAGAGGAGAGAACGCGTGTAAACCTCTGCTGCACCGTTTTGTTTGTTTGTGGTTCGCATCGATGACAGGGCATCGGCCAAGTTTCGGCGACCTTGGCTCGGGGACGACCTCTCGGGAGCGTTCTGGAGGAACTCCTGTGAGTTGACACCGTTGTACTGCGCCGCCGACAGGGAAAAGATCTGCTCGTTGGTCTGTTCCTGCGTCGGCTGGGTCAGTGCATCGCCGAGCTCAGCAAGCATCGATGGCGCGACACCCTCCATCACCATGTCGTTCATGGGCATGGCGTTGCCCCAGTTGGCGGGACCAGAGGGCTGAGGAGCAGCCGCCTGCAGGCTCGCCGACTGAGAGTTGACACCGGCATCCTTGAGGACATTGTCCAGGAGGGTCGCCGAGGCGGCCCGGACGTCTTCCGAAACACGGGGGATCGATGGGGTCGATCGGCTCGAGAGGACAAAGGCGCCGACGAGGAAGAGCATGAAGAGGAGGCCGCCCTGAGCGGCGGGCTTGTCGCCCTCGACACTGAAGGGGTTGCTCTCGTTCTTCTTGGCGGGAACAATGGCCATCTCCTGCTTGACCTCGGACTCGACGGGGTAGTCGTGGAGGAAGTTGGATGCGTCCCAGGCGCCACCCATACCCATACCGTCCATGTCGTCAAAGGCGCCCGAGAAGCCGTTGTTACCGGTCGCGTTGGAAGGCACGGCGGTGCTCTCGAGTCGCTGCACATGCTCGGTGAGGACGCCGACCTTCTTCCTAAGCTCGCCAGTCTCAATGGTGTGAGAGCGGATCATCTCCTCCTTCTCGAGGTTGAGGTTCTCGATGTAGTTGGTGTATGACTGTTTCTCCAGGAGAAGCTGCTCAAGCTTGCCGCGGAGCTCCGTCATCTCCTCCTCCATGTCGTTGATGAGGGCCGTGTACTGCTTCTTCTCATCCTCCAGACGCTCAGTGTGCTGCTTCTTGCGCTGTCTTGAGTCAAGGCTGGTGGGGAATTAGCATCAAACAAGGGTCGAGGTGGGTGGAGTGGATAAGTGACTTACGCTGCCTGTCGGTTGCGAAGCAGGCGCTTCTGCTGCTTAAGCTCCTTGATCTCTTGTTCATCCGTAGACTGGGCAATAAGCTGGTCAATGTTGCTGAGGTTGCGCTCGGCGGGAATGTCGAAGCGAGCGTTCTTCTTGCGGATGCCATCGCCTCGTCGCATATCGTTGTGGGAGCGGATAGCGGGGCTGTTGGGTCGCATCTTCTTGTTCATAGCCTGGTGAGGGGCCATCCACTCCTTCTGGGGGGAAGTGGGGATGGACTGGTTACCAGCGGGGAGCGGCGTGAACATGTTTCCGGCGTTTGTGAAAGGTGTAGGGCCGGCCATGGGTCGCTGGAAGATGGAGGCATTCGCATCATACTCGGCAGGGACACCGTCGAAGGGGTGAAGAGGAGTGCAAGTACCGGACCAGTTAGCTGTGGAAGCAAAGACATTGGTCTGGTTCTGGTCGAGGCGCATGAAGGGGTTGTTGCTGTGCTGGTCCAAGAAGGGGTTGTTTGAAGGAACCGACTGCATGTCGACCGACTGCCAATCCTCAGTCTTGGGGGAGAAGAGAGGAGGCCCGACGGCAAAAGATTCTCGGCGGCTGTCAGCCATGGGGGGCGAGAGTTCTAGGCCAGAGTCGATGTTGCTCTGGTCAAGGATGTTGTCGTCTAATACGCTGTTGTCTTCGTCTTCGAAGTACTTCTGTGAATGGGTCGTGTCCACGGTCAGAGGAGCTGGACGATAGAATGGTTGTTGCATTGGGAACGTTGAAGTCATTGTAGTGAATGTGTGGTTGTGTGTGGGTATATGTAAGAGAGGAGGAGGAGGAGGAGAGGAATATGTGTGGGGTGAGTGCTTAAAAGAAGAAACAAGCAGAGGCTGTAAAGAGAAGGAGAAGCCAAGAAGGGCAAGGGGGTGTAATCTGAAGAAGGACAAGATGAGACCCAAGGTCAAGGTGAAGAAGAGCACGAGGCACAGAGAGGAAAGCGAAGAGGTTGGGTTTTGAGGGGAGGGGCGCGGGAAATAATATGATCTTTTTTTTTCTCTTTGGCGTGCGGGAGTCAGTGAATCGATCACTTGGTGGGCAGCGGTGAGCAGAAGGGGAGCCTTCGGGCGGGACGGGGACGGGGCATGGAGAACAGAAAGAACGGGGGGAAGGCCTAGTTGACCGGGGGGGCACTTGATGGACGGGTGTGTATTTTTGGCACCTCACCAAGCGGGTTTTTAGCACCGGGGCGTGGACGTGAGAAACCCGACTTTGGTACGAGTGGGCGCTTGGGTGGGGTCAAGTGGCAGGCCAGGGCCAAGGGTACGACGAGGGTGACTCGATGTTGTGAGGGGAAGAAGGGTGAACGGCTCGTACCTCTTTGGTACCAGATCCTGTTACCGAGGGTTGGATGAATGGATGGAAGGATGATGGATGATGGGCTCAGCCGTCCAGGTTCTCTTTTCTCTGTCCAGGGCGCAGCAGGAAGAGAAAGGGAAAATCTAACTGGCAGCGTGGGGTGCGTACGCAGACAGGCAGGGCTTTGTTTCATGGACTTGTGTTTCGTATCGCCTTGAACCCAAAAAAAGAACCGCAGGATCCTCTATGTGAGGCTGAGGCCGGCAAAACGAAAAAAAAGACAATGAGGGTATTCAGGGATCTCTCTAGTTGCGATGATGGCGAGAGTGTGGGAAAATAAAAATTCGAAAAGAGGCTGGTGGGAGAGGATGGGGCAATAATGGCATGGCATGGCATGGACCGCGGACGGGAAGCCGGAAACTTTTAGACGGCGACCACGGGAAGTGACGGGAAAGGCAACAAGCGCAACGGCCGATGCTCACTTTGAGCGGCCAACGACAACATGAGGGAGGGTGGAAACCAAACAAAGAAGCGCGCAACTGGACCTCCGTCCTGCTGCAACTGTTGCTGCTACTACTGCTACCGCTACTGCAGTGCAGAGTGCAGCGCAGCGCACAACGAACGACGACAAGGAGATGGACGGGACCATAAGCACTCACCACAGCAGTTGGGAACAAGGTGTGTGTCCGTCTCCAGAAAAAAAGAGGTATGGATGTGTCCTACCCAGCGGGCGGATGTGTGTGGGCTAGGCTCTCGATAGGTAGGTTAGGTGCTGATGACAACCGGGGTGGTTTCCTGGTTGCGTCCTCTTTGGCGTGATACGCAGAGCAGAGCAGTACGATTTATACAGGCAACGGGCGGTGGTGGATGGATGGATGGATGGATGGCGTTGATGGATGCTGCACTCCAGATCTCGGGGGTGGTGTATGGGCTGGGTATAAAAGCAGAAAGCAGGGGCAAAACCCGACGACAACAGACTGCTACTTTGGGAAGCGTGATGGACTCATCAGCCGGCAGCTCGATGGGATGGGAGGAGCTGCTATGGGTTTTGTACCTCACCGGGGCAAGCACCCGGCATTTGTGCGTGTGGAGCAGCCACCCAAGTACATACATCCCTATCCATATCCATAGGTATCCATATCCATCGACGGCGATACCCAGGCTTGTAGAAACGCGGCCATGGAACAGGTCTCTCGGGGGCTCACAAGGGACCTCTCAGACGTGAGCTTCATGGATGAGAGAGCCCGACCCACCTGGCCCGGCCATGGATGGGGCCGCCTCCGAGGAGAGCTCCAAGAAGAACGGGAATAGGCTTGCTCGGGTTGCCCGTGGGTGTGCCGAGCGACATTTTATATGGGCGTGCCTTTACAGTGGTGAGGAGGCGAGGATGAGCAAAAAGGTGAATGAGTGATAGCCCGGGCAAGGAATAGGTGAGTGAGCGGGCATCCATCCATCGAGGTGAAGAGCATCTCTAAGGTCTCCAGATCAGATGTGGGTGTGGAGGCGTAGGTCAGGCTTTGCAGGCCTCAACAGAGCCAAGCACACCAGGCGAAAAAAGGCTGAGAAGGGCTCAAGGCTCACCAGCCAACTGAGGGCGAGAGGGGTGGTGTCGATGGATCATCATCACCCTTCTCCCATTGTCAACAATCGACATGACCGCCATTGGATTGGCACGTAGGTAGTCATAGTAGCGGTGATGATAGTACCCAGCTAGATCTGTAACATGGGACTCCATATCGCCATCGCGGTGGAAACAACAATACGTAACGGGGCTCGGGTCTCGCGAATGGAGGACAAGGCAGTGGGAAAAGCGAGATTGTGGTAGCTACACCAACGACGACGACGACGGCGTCGATGAGATGCCATGCCAGATGCAAACCGACTGTGCCGCCGTCTAGTTACGGGCCTAGTCGTCCACACCAGGCAGGGGATTTTCCTCATGTGGCATCCGAGCTCGGCACAAGAAGAGGATGAACATGGCCACCATTCGTCGTCGTGAGCTCGTGTGAGCTCAAGCTGGTCCGGCGTCACTTGACCGCCGCTCTACATAGTACTCTCTCTGTACGGGCCTTGGGGCCTCTCCTTGCCCCCTTCTCTACCCCATCGGGCCGTGATCTGATCTATCTGTGGGCGGTGCTTGTGCAATGAGGCCATCGTCGATGGCTGCGCTGCGTGCTCTGCGATGGTTTTGCTGCTCGCTGCCCAGAAAACCTGCCCACCACCCCGGCAACCCCACGCTCACAAGAGCACGCCTAGCCAGTAGCTGTCACTAGGTGGTGTCATGGCTGAAGGCTTTACCAGGGGGGAGGGACCATGGGAGGGTACGGGTTGGGAGTTACTGGGGGCAGAAGCAGAAGGGAGGGGTTCATGGTGTCCCGGAGCCGACACGCGAGCGGGCTCGATGAGAGAAGACATGGAAGACGGAGAAGAGGAGATCCAACAAAGCATGAAGCATATGGCAAAGACGGCGAAGGAAAAAGCAAAGAAAAATCCATGCCCAAGGAGCTTGTCACAGCCCTGGCAGACCGGCCGGGCTGGATCTAATCGCGGGAAGCCATGTGCCAAACTTGATACGCCCTATATCGGCACTGCACACGTCCAGAAATGGTTGACGCCCTGCCTAACTACGTCCCTAGTAGTCCAGTATCACTTCTCATTCAGAAACATCTCAAAAGATTTTTGGCTTAGCCTCGGGCGCTGCTGGACCGGCCCGGCCGCCTTCCCTTTCAGAGCCCTCTTTGACAACCTAAGCCAAACAAAAAAGCCAAAAAGTTCCAGACGTTGGGCACCAAAGGACGGACGCTATTTTTCTCTTGGTCTGATGCCACGGCCACTGGGCTTCATTTCTGCATCAGCCGAGAGCCACCGACGCAAATGGCAAGCTTCCTATTGCACAGTCCGTCTGGTGGGCCGTGGGGTAAAAAGAGCGCGTTAATGGGAATGGGAGCGCGGTGGTACGTACTGGTCCAAGTACCGATGGCACACGCCGAACAAGTCCGGACGGGACGGGGGGCGCATCTCCATCTCCAGCTGCTGTTACTCCTGCTGCTGCCGCTGCTTCACTGCGCGCCCCGGATAAGTCTAATGGCTCTGAGACGACGCAACGTGCAACGGCATTGACTGCTCCATATTGGCATCCAGTCTAGACAGCTCTCTCTGCCTTTCTGCCTCGAGCTTTGGCTCTCGAGCTCCCGCCAGCCCCAGCTGTGCCTGAGCCATACATGGTACGCGCCACAGTGATCCACGATTCGCCTCACCTTGGACCGAGACTCCGTATCCTGTCCGGCTTCATCCTGGTGCCCGTCATCCATCGCGGCATTCATCACCAGGGCAGCCACAATGCCGCGCTGCGTATTGACCTACCTAGGTAGGCGGATGTACGGGGTCCTCGGTAATGGATCTGGAATTTCTCGGATCTGAGCTCAACCGAGCTGAGCTGAGCTGAGCTCTTCCCCTCAAGCTGTCAGGCATCTCACATCTCACGCAAGCTGAGCCGAGTACCACCGTGCCCCGTGCAGACGAGAAGTTGACTCGGCGCACCTCGGCCATCTCGACGATATGATATCGCAGGCATCATGAAACTTGACAGCGGCATCCCGCCGCCAATGCCCCTATTTGGTGATTGATGGACAACACCACTCTCTCCCCCCGCGCGCGGCTGCGATACCATCGTCGATATCACGTACCCAGCTGCTGCCATGGTCCGATTCGCAAGCAACATCTCGAGCCAAGAGATCCCTCCATTGACGGCTCTGGCCCTGGGTGGCTGGACTTGCACTGGACGCGCTCACGTTCCCACGCTCCCACATGCGCGTACATGATGCGTACGCACGTCCGCACGCCCTCTCCCTGTCTGTCCTGTCCTACATCTAACCACTAGGCTCAACAGCCTGATCTCACGGCTCCACTGTGCTTCATGGCCGCATATGGGCCGGCCATGGTGCCTCTTCCTCGAGCCCTTTGTTTTGTCGGTGTGTTTCTCATGGGACCCGACCCGTCACGCGTGCGCGTCCTCTCCAGACTCCAGAGCGACCAGAGGAAAAAGTCAGGCTCCTTGTCGACGTCCCCCCTGCTGGCTAGCTCCTCTACGAACGGATCCCAGATGCTCTAGCGTCATGGCTTTGGGGTTTTGGAGCTCGGTGTGCGACTCGATCCATGCCTCGAACCCAGTGAACCCTTCACTTCCGGGCCCGCACCTGAAAGAAAACACCACACACAAAGTGTCAACGTGCAGATCAGCCCCGAATGCCCTCAATGACTACGCTGAATGATGCAGCAAAGGCTCAACTTGATGACTTGTTCCTCACTCCTCCTGTCGAAACTCACCGACTTGTCTTGTTTCCCCTTCATTTTAGGTAAACTGCCTTGCTAACGACATCAGGCGCATCGTCAAGACCCTCAGCGCTCTGTAAGAGGTGTGCGTTTATTTCTGTCACCAGCTGGCCCGTTCGGATCATGTCCCGGCAGGACCAGGTTCATTCAGGTTGGGTCAACGGCCGGCGCCGTCCAAAACGGCCCAAGCTGCCATCACAACCAATCACTTTGGTGAGGCGAGTCGTCTCTGCTGCCCTGGCTGCCCAGAGGGCTGACCTTGGTTGGGTCCGCGCCGTTCTCGACATGCCCATGTGCCTCCAAGATTGCCTGTCCAAGCAACCAGGTAGCCAGGCTTGCTCCCGACGCAGTCCCCTTTGGCCATTTTCGGTCATCAAGTGGGCTGTGCTCTTTCTCTTGGGTCTTCTCGAACCCATCCTGTGGTTACCAAGAGCTGCGTCTTGTACATCCCCAGAGCCTCATCACATATCAAGGCCGGCCGCATTGACAAGAAGGGGCCTGCAGCTGCTCTCAATGGCTTCTTCATCACCGCACTAACATGATTACTCACAATCCTCTTGGTAGAGCGCCGCCCGAAGTCGTTGCCCAACAACCACAGTTCGTCCACTCATTGGTGAGCATTGCTGATACCGCCATTATGACTCTGACTCTCGGCCGCAATCGCTGGCCCCCACGCCGCCGACGCAGAACTTTGCCATGATCGGTCATGTCGGTTCGGTTTCAGAGAGGCATCCGTCCTCTGGTTCATGACCTGGTGCAGGCAGCATTGATCCCAAGGACCCATGACGTCTATCTGGTCTCTTGTTCCGAGCACCAAGTCTGACCTACCTACGAGTTATTCCGGCCAAGGCTGGATGTTTTGCAATGACGCAGCCTCAAAAACCCCCGAAACTCTTTCCATAAACAGCAAGGCTGGTTTGGGCTCTTGATCTCGGACCCTGGACCCTGGACAGTCCCCAATCCCCTCCTACATCCTAGTGAGGATCCCCATGGCCCAGAACTCACTTACAACTGGGAGCTTCCATGTGAAAGCTGATGTCAATGGGGGTCAGACCACCCTGGACCATCCACAGGTCGAGCAACAACAGGATTCCTTCCCAGTGTCGCTAGGAGAGAGCCTTCACCCATGCCAAGAGGAAAAACTCGCGTTCCGAATATGCGGTCTGGGTATCCCTGACAAGATTTCGGGCCCGCGCCCACATGCAAAGGTGAAGAAATTTTCAGCATAACGATCCACCTGTCTGGAGATTGCCATTTCCAAGCACTTTTCGAGAATTCCTCGACGATGACAGCCTTGACCAGGCAGGCGTCGTCAGTTCGCGAGGCTGTGTGTGGATCGAAAGGTTGGAGGTCGAGTCCAAGAAGACCAGACCCTATTTTTGTTTGAGGATGATGCTGGACCTATAGCACCCACCTCTTATTTCAACTCTTGAAACTTGGACGGACAACAGCTGAAAACGGCTCCAACTGGGACCGCAGGGATTCCAAGTTGGCCGGAAGATGCCATGGGACCATGGATTTGCTCATGATACAGAAATCTTGGTCACCTGGAAAACGTCAACTGTGTGACCACCATGTCGCAGCCGGGGATCTGCAATGACGCCCACGGCATGTCGACGACGACTGGGCATGCTGTGCTTCTCTTCAAGGTCTGGACGGACGAGGCAGTCCTCAACAGGACTAGCCTTGGTCTGGCAGGTGCAATTACACTCCCAAATGGAGTTGTCTTTGCGAATCTGAGACACCGTTCACGATATAGAAGACACTCAAGCCACGACGTCGATCATGTCGGGATAGATGGGCAGCAAGATCTGAAACTTTGCTTCTTGTCCACGGAAGCATGCGCTCGGCAAACATGCAACCCGAGTTCGTAAAGCAGTCATCCATGATATCATCCGCATGATCCCCTCAGATCAAGTTACACCTGCAGGAAAGTGGTTCCTGGCATCTATCTTGGGGTGCAACACGAAGCTGGGCGTTGAAAAGGATCCATTCTTGGAAGCCACACACTCTCTCTGACTGCAGCATCGGTTCCATCCTCTTCTTCCAGCCTCCTTCTCCCTCCTTCTCTGCGACATGATGTTGGGCTCGACGTATGCTACCCTATTGCCCAAGCCCAAGAAAAGTCTGGCGGTGAAGGGTAGTGAGTGCTCCGCCACATCTGGGGGTCCAGGGATCCGGATGGCTGGAGAAGCTCTGTAGCCACTCGATCTCACAGCAGGTCGTACTTCTGAAACAAGTGGCTTGCTGGGCTGAGGCGGTTTCCGATGCCAAAGAGTGCCTTGGAGCAAGCGGGGGGATCCCCGACTCTCTACGGGACAGGACGGACGACAGCCCCGAGATCCAGCGATGCGATAGCTTGCGGGACCTATTTGCGGACAGCAGGATCTTGCTCCATGTTTCAAGGCACATACGATGTGGCTCCCGGAACATCGCAGAAGACGTGTTGGGTTATGTCATGTTGGTTACGAATACCTGAGCCTCGCTTGCGTCGACGGGAGGTTCTCCCCAACACCACATTCACCATGACCATCACGACACTCGGACCGAGGTGTGGCCTGAGATTCCATGTGTTCTAGACGCATGTCAGTCATGGTCCAAGGGGTTCGGTTGCAGTGCCGCAGTGGCCGGCCCGGTAATTGGTGTGCTGTGCACAGGGGACGCAACGTCAAGTCGTCGATGAGCCACCCTCGAGAGAGATTCAGAGGCTGAAACACAGTTTCATGACCAAGACTTTCTAAAATAATATCGACAACTGTCGGTAAAGCCCAACGACCGACTGCCCATGCTGGATGGTCGGGCATGGCTGTGATATCGTCGTATTGCGCCGCGACCAAGATCTGTGCCATGGTGACTTGTGCGTCACCCACGATGGCTGTTCGAGCCCATCTCCATCCCCTCGCCTGGAGTCAGTCAAGATGTTCAACTCCATGGACTCGGTTTCGGTCGTCCAAGGGATGCTGCGGGACGAGACATTGATTCGTTGTCTGTAGTCGCTGGCGAAGCTCTCTGATCGTACACCATATCAGATCCAAGTCTCTCTCTTGTCGTGGCCGTGACTCCTGTGATGTGCGATGCTCTCCATCATCTCACCAGATCGCCTGTGTCCTCTTCCCCACGAATCCCCCGCGTTGTCGCCTACCCTATCATGATTGCCCGTCGCCGGTGTCCGTCCCTCGGTGACACAAGGAGGCTCGTTCTTGGACAACGACAAGTTCCCTTCGGTAGATACTCTCGACTTTTTCCCTCCTCCCTTCCCAGTGCCGCATTGTGTGCCATGCAACCGAGAGACGCCCCTCCCCTTTCGCTTGGGGGCGTACTTCTCTCCACGCGAACACAGACACCACCCCCTTCCCGTCGTCGCGGTCTCGGAGCAAAGAAAAACAGATATAATGCGACGACGGGGACGGGCTTCGGACGCCGGAGAAAGGAGGGGGAGGGAAAATCCCTTCGCCGGAGGAAACACATCGCGAACCGAGAAGCGAACAAAGGGGAGAATCAAAAGACGAACAAATTGCCCCCCCGACAACCGATCCCCCTTGAGTCCCCATCAGCACGGGAAAAGGAGAATGATAGCGGACGCTCGACGACAGACCGGCGGTTCTCAACATGAAGTTTGCCAACTTCCCCATCCTCATCCCTGCCTTTACAGCGCAAGTACGTCTCTCCATCCACTCGCTGTGTACGGCTTCGCGATAGTAAACCTCGCCCTGACACACACACGTACGCGCAGATCTACATCGACGCTCCCCTGGTGATAAACCCAGACCTCCTCAACATCCCCTTCGTCCCCAACCTCGGCACCCTCGTCTCCGAGCCCGGCTACGAGCCCCCGCTCGAGGCCACCTTTGTCCACGGGAGCGACTTTCTGCGCCGCGACCCGGACGGCCAGAGGGTCCGCCTCGACGTCTCTAGCGTCGCGAGGGACTCGACTTCGGGCGCCATGCTGCGTTTCAGTTACAATGGCGTCGTCGGGGTCGCCGGCGACGAGGGCAGGGTCATTCGTGGGGACGGGAATGCTACTACCACGGGGTTTGGGAACGCCTGTGAGTGTTTATCCTTCCCATGAGCGAGCCTTGCGCTTCGAGATGTCCTTTGAGCATCTCACCCCTTGCCACATGTCTGTTGGCATACTCGTCAACCCCCTTGACTGATGTCCATAGTCGTCCAGGTTAGGTTCGAGACAAACGCTTCGGGCCTCAAGCCCCTCCAAGACAAGCTCTATGTAGGTTCCGGAAGATTCATCGTCGAGGAGAACCAGCCCATCATTGTCGAATACAAGATCAGCGAGGTGGGCGCGCAATGCAGCGAGCAGCAGCCCAAGGATGGCTAGGGCGTCCCTTTTTGATCTTGATGCGCATGTATGAACTTGTATGACTGGCGTATGGGGACTGGGGGTTATAATCGTGGAATTTCGTCGTCATGTTTCTTTGCCGAGTCCTTGTTTCCAATGAGCGAAATCAATTCGTATTTGATCGAAGCAAGCCTCGAAGTGCTGATGATACAAAAAAGACGCAAAGCCGCCGGCCGGTTTGCGTGTTTCCTCCATCTTCCGTCTCGCCCTTCTACTGCCAAACTCCTATACGAAGCTCTTGTCGAGGCCCCGAAACTCCAATCCGCAGCTCTCTGTTCCTGCAGAAATATGCTTTGCCTTTCTCTTCTGGATCCTCCAAATGCCAGTCTCGATACATGGCTCCAAGATTGTACACACCTTGTCTGATCCGTTTGACGGATGCTCTGCCTCCTCCCGCTTCCCGTACGACCCCACCGCTACGGCCATGGCAAGCATGTGCCCGGGTTTATTGGCTCACGCCGGACAGCTGCAGAAGACGCTCGCCCGCCCGGAGATTGGCATACTCGTAAGCCTTGGACTCCGGCGGGAAGGTCCCGTTGGCCGCCCAGAGGTCGATCAGAGGCTGCATGGGCTCAAGCTCAGCGGGCTTCAGCATGTCCAGCGCAGTAGCCGTCAGCACAAAGTGGGAGAAGCAACTGTTGAGCTGCTTCTCAAGGTTGAGGTGATAAAAGGGCTCGGTAAAGTGAGCCCAGTACAGGTGGGCGTATACGCGGAACATCTGTCGGAAGATCATCTGGCAAATGTCGACAAACTTGTCAGGGAAACCCGATCGCTTGCCGATCCATTCGGGCTCACCGGGGTTCGTCAGCTGGGAGAGAGGGGTGGTGGTGATGGCGGAATTGTGCGAGTACGAGACTCCAGAGGGGTCAGTCGGGAAGATGTTGGTGTCGTCGATCTTGCCCGAGATCCATCGCTGCATAAGTGTCATGTACTCAGAGGCTGGAAGTTCGACGGGCTCCCTATTTCTGTTCAGCCAAGTGAAGGAGTGGTTGCTGGGACGTGTGAGTATATATGATGATGATGATGAAACAGGCAAATGACCACTTACGTTCCAGCCGACATGCGCGGGCAGGAAGTCGAGTTGCAGATGGAGGATCCATCATCTTCCTTCTCATGTAGCACCCGGACAAAGTTCCAGAGGTTGCGATAATGCTCAACAACTGTTGTGAGTTAGCATACCCAGGTAGATAGAGAAGCGGTGTCACGTGAAGCAGCATACCCTGGTGCGCAATCCATTCACCTTGCTCAACAGTCTTGGGTCGAGCGCTGAGGGTCATGAAGTTTCCCTTGACGATGTGCTTGGCATACTGGGCATTGAGCCAGAGGGGAAGAGGTCGAGGCAAGTGGTAAGCAGAGATGAGGTCGTCGCTGGCTACGGCGACACTAGAGTCATCCATGCCGATGGTCTGAGCGAACGACGGAGAGTTGGGCAGAGGAGGAACTTTCGGAGCCAGGCTCGCCGAAGATTGACTCCCTTGAGATGACGTCTCTGGAGGTGGCGGCTGGCTGGCAGTGGACGAGGTCGGGCTCTTTTGAGGGCCAGAGGGCTTGCCTGAGCCGCCTCGGAAACGGGCGTTACTATACAAGTCTTGTCAGCGCGAGGCCAGAGAGTGAAGAGAAAACAAAGAGAGGCCGGATCGAGCTGCCAGGACGGATGGGTTGAGGTGGCAGCACACTATGCTGAGACGGGTGCTGGTTGAAACATTGCTAGGCCCGCCAACGACGGCTGCAGCAAAGCGCCTCGTTTGGAGAAAGCGGCCGTGGTTCCGTGGCGCCCTTGTCAGGGAGGCAAAGCCGTCTAGAAGCTCTCCATCATGCCAAATCCTTGACATTGAAGGGCACGAGACTTGCAGTATCGCCATAGATGGCTGATAAGGACTCCCATTCCTCGGAACAGTATGGACAGCGACCGGGAACGCCTGGAACGGCGTCGGGCCGCCCATGGCCATGCTGAGAAAACATGTCTTGGATGTCGTACCAGGGAACCACATGGTGAGAGTTCGGTTGTGGACAGGCAGACCAGACCTCACTCAAACCCTCGGTAGTTGGCCCGCGACGCCAGATAAGGACGGTATGATTGGCTTCGGGCCATGGTCAAGAAGGTTGAATGCATCAAGACCATGGATTGGCGATGTTGTACTTGCACAAGGAGTACGAGGCTGAGATCAGCGGGCAATAACCTTGCCTGTGTCTGTGCCTCGCCTCTCATCTCTCACTTGCTGATGTCTCTCTTGCTCTCGATGACCATGCATCCAACATGATGCAAGAAACCTCGGAGGAGACGGTGGGAAACACTCAGGGAGACAAACCAGACAGAACAAAGACCAGAGACAAACAAAGAATGCTGGGTATGTACTTACATGCCGGAAAAAAGATTCGACATGGTTGCAGTAGGTAAGGTAGGTAGGTTGGCAGAAAGGCGGGGTGACAGAGAGCGTGAGAGGGAGACGGCAAGGGGTGCAGGTTGCAGTGCAAAGTCGCTGGTCAAGCTGTTGCCGTGGGAGTCGAGGCTGAGATCTCTTGCTGCTCTTGTCGGAGGAGGAGGAAGAGGAGAAAGAAATCCCTCTTTTGCTGGACGAAACTGCGCGATGTCAGGTCCAATATAGAATATCAACAGCAGCGTCAGTTCGAGAAAGGGGGTTTTTGAGGTGTCGGTGTCGACTTGACGGCCGGACAGCGGCTACGTACCCCGTAACTGCCCAAAAAGCGCCACGCGCTAGCGCGGGTCCCTCTGAACCTGAACCTCACTCCAAGCTCCCTTGCTCCTCCTGCGACGGGGCATTGCAGGCCACCTGAGGCACGCTATTCCTTTCTGGGGAATATAAGCGAGTCTTCTGCTGCTCCTGAGGTTTGGTCGCGTTTGCTCTTCTCCACCGACCTGCTCCTCAGAAAACATGTGTGGCTGAGCTGTGGCTAGTGAATATTCAGCCTCAGGCCCAGATCGCCAAATTGATACCAAGACCAAAGCTTCGCGACTTCAACTCTCGCCTTGCGCGCCCAGCTCCAGCTCCATCTCCAGCTCGCCTTTTCCGCCAACTCCATCTCTTATCGGGCACCTCTCCTTTTCCAAGACTCACATTACAAAATGTCCGACTCAGAAGACCCCATCGACCCCATCGACGAGGGTGGCGATGACCTTTTCGGCGACGAGGGTGATGAGGATGTTGCGTCCACCAAGGAGCGCGTCCTCGACGACGATGACCTTGCTTCAGACCCCGAAGGAGACAGCTACGCGCGCTACCGTAACGACGATGACGAGCAGATGCAATTCCAGACTCGGGATCGAGTTGTCATGGGTGTCAAGACGTATCGGCACAGAGTTCCGAAACCCAAGGATGGTGCGGTAAGTGCTGCCAGGCGCCTACGCCTCATCAGACACGGAGCGCTAATAACTTGATCCAGCTTCGAGTTATGCGTATCCCCAAATTCATCAAGATAATGCCCGAAGAATACGACCCGGACACGTTTCAGCCAAGCGAGTTCGATCTGGCCAACGCCAAGGCTCAACACCCCAAACACGTCGCTCGAGTTCGAAGAGATCACAGCACCGGCGAACTCAAGAGCAACACCAATATCTTTCGCTGGAGCGACGGATCTGTCACCATCTCTATTGGCGGCGAGCATTACGAAGTCCAGAAGAAGGCATTAGCTCCTGCAGCTGACAAGCCCTACAATGAGATCCACGACGGTCACTACTACGCTGCCGCAGCCGAACTGCACAGCAACCTCCTCATGACAGTCGGCCATATCACAGAGCAGTACAATGTTCGCCCCAACAAGGCCGTGGGCGACGATGCGCTGTCTATCCTGGCCGAGCGAATGGCACAGGCCAGCAAGCCTTCACAAGGTGGTGACATGATCATCCGAACTACCCGCGACCCAGAACTCCAAAAGAAGCAGGCCGAATTGGCTGAGAAGGAGAGAATGAAGGCTCAGCGAAGACGCGAGAATGCTGCTGCCAAGATGGACGGCGGCTATGGTCGATCTGGACGCGGAAACCTCTCGATTGGAGAACTTGAAGGAGGGCGCCGGGGATTTGGGTCATCCCGTAAGCGTGGTGCTCCCGGCTCATCCAGACCCAAGCCACGGAGAGGCGACGACGAGTCGGATGAAGAGCTTGCCGAGGCAGTTGGACGACACGAGGGTTATGATCTCGACGACGGCTTTATCGTTGGCAGTGACGTTGAAGAGATGGACAGCCAGGCCGACGACGACGACGAAGAGGAGCTGTTGGACGAGGACGAGGACGACAAGCCTCGTTCCAAGAGGCAGAGAACCCGAGACCGCAGCCCTGATGAGGATGCTGAGGGTAGTGATGTCGAACACGTGGGTGGTAGAGCTCGACGGAGGAATGTCATTGATGACGATGACGACTAGGGGATGTTTTTTATATCTTATTTGGCGAAGACTTGAAGGATCCTGAAGATGATAGTTGCACAGGAGATGGTTTGCACCATGATAATACATGATAATATCGGATCTCTGGCCGACCCAAAGCCATCATTGGCTATGCACCCGCAGCAACTCTCAGCTGGCGCGTCGCGACAACTTGTGGTGATGCTCGACATAGTACGCAACTGTGGCAGGGCGAGACTCTAGTCAATGCATCAATTGCTTCGTAGGTGTCAATCTGAGTACATGCGCCATTGGCTGGCATGGGTATTATGGGCAAATGCCGGAGATTGTCTAGAGTCTGGTGATCTCATTGGCAATCACATGCCTGAAATTAGCGTCCAGTTTCGCTTCGCACTTTGTTGAAGGGCGGGGAGCTCTACGAACCCAACAACAACAGATCAGTTCAACCAATACAACCATCAGTTATCCTATAAGAACGGTCTCGCGGTCGTGCCTTTGCCCCTTCACATTGAGATTAATAGTCGTCAACTTCGGCCTTTGCATGTGGCATTGCTGCTCTCCCCCCCGTACGACCATGACCTAGTTAGATGCGCGTGATCCTCCTGCCGCGCTCGAACCGACCACTTCGGCCCTCTTCGATGGTGCTTGTGATCGTCCCTCGGCAACGATAATGGGGGTAGTTGTCGCCGTCTGGGGTGTCGTCGTCGACGTTGCCAGCTTCTGGCAGAGGGTAACACCCCTTCCCCTTGGCCTGCTTCTGCTGGCATCCCGTCCGTCCCGTCTCTGACCATGTCGCTGCAGAAGCTGCGCAGCTGGTACTCGCGCAAGAGCCCCGTTGAGCTGTGGCTGGACATCCTGCGGACTGCCGAGGCTTTCGAGGACTGGGAAGAAGCTGCACTACACCTGGACAACCTCCTCGGCCTCGATCTATGGTACCCATCTTTGGTGATGCTTGTGCGACTGGTGCTAACACATCGCAGGAGGAATAACCCGGCATCAAAGTACTACGACTGGCGACTCATTGCAGAACGACTCGACTCCCTCGCGAGCGCCCGCGAAGATGGCAACTTCCAACAGCTCGTCAACCTCCTAAGATCCGGTCTCGTGAGAAACCTGGGGAACATCACCTCGCCCAAACTCTATAACCGATCGTTTGCCGGCACGAAATACCTTATCGAGGAATACATTACACAGATCGCCGAGGCGGTCGAGGACATTCGCGCCCTCCCGACGAGCCCTTCTGCCATCCATGGAACTGGGCCATCTCTGACGACGCAGATGAAGCTGGACTGCATCCATGACACGAGGCAGGCCTTTGGAAGGAGCACGCTGGTGCTACAGGGCGGTGCCATATTTGGCATGTGCCACTTGGGCGTCGTCAAGGCCCTGTTCTTGCGCGGCTTGCTCCCACGCATCATCACCGGCACCGCTACAGGCGCCCTGATCGCGGCCCTCGTCGCGGTCCACACAGAGGACGAGCTCCCTGCCGTCCTGAGCGGCGACGGCATTGACCTGTCGGCGTTTGCGCCCAAGAGCGGAGCCGAGAACGGCGACGTCTCGACTTTCCATTCGCGATGGCAGACCCTGCTTAGGAGGATCCGCCGCTTCTCGAAGGAGGGTTACTTTCTTGATGTCACTGTCCTGGAGGAGTGTGTCCGGGCCAATGTTGGTGATCTAACCTTTGAGGAAGCCTATAACCGCAGCAAGAGAGTCTTGAACATTACAGTGGCGACAGAGGGTCAGGGAGGCGTTCCAACGCTCCTCAACTACCTCACCGCGCCCAATGTGGTATGTTGATGCCGCCTCGTCTCTGCCTCTACCAATGCTAACTTGTGGTAGTTGATCTGGACGGCTGCCGTGGCGTCGAATGCGTCTTTACCGTCACTATATGGTCGCCGCAAGACAACTATGCTCTGCAAGGACGCTCAGGGCAACATTGTTCCTTGGGCGCCTGCCAACACGATCGATTTTCGACATTGGACGCACACGTCCTACTCTGACCGAGACTCACCTCTGCGACGTATTGCCGAGCTGTTCAACGTCAACCATTTCATCGTCAGTCAAGCTCGGCCATATCTCATCCCCTTTATCCAGTCCGACATGCATGGGCCGTCCCTTGTCGAAGCCAGGAGCAAGACGACTCAGGTGTCTGCCTTTCTAGTTCGTATGGTTGGGTTGGAGATAAGACACCGTCTGCGCCAGCTGGATACCTTGAGCCTACTCCCCGCGGGCATCCGCCGCTTCCTGGTCGACGAGCAAGTCCCTGCCGCTTCCATGGTGCTCGTGCCCGAGGTGACGGCAGGAGACTTTGTGCGACTGCTGGAGACGCCCACGCGGGAGACGCTCGACTATTGGATCCTGAGGGGCGAGAGGAGCGTGTGGCCTGCCGTGGCAGCCCTGAGGATCAGATGCGCCGTCGAGAACGAGCTGGACAGGTCATACCAAGTTGTGAGGAAGTTCAAGGCCCCCGGTCTACGGCGAAAGGGGAGCATGGCGGCGAGTATGGAGGCTGAGAGGAGGGAGCGCAACGGCGCTTTTGGGTCTATTGGAACGGACGTTGATGCAAGTTGACGAAACTTCAGGTGTATTGATTACTAGCATTGTTCTCGTTTAGGATACAATTGTACAGCAAGCATAAGCATTCTCTTGAATACGAACAAGTATGGGACAAAGTATAAAATTCAAAGAATAGAATTGTTACGAGTCTTGGTTTCATAGTTAACTAGCTTGCACTACACTGCCTGTATGAACGCTACCGTGGTTATCAGGGTCTTCTCGAGCTTACTGACCCCTTTGTCTCTACAGGCAGAACAATCAACCCTTTATACTCGGCTTTGTCATACCACCTACCTATTCATTTGCCAACAATGGTATAAGAGGCGATTGTTCCTGGCCTTCGTTCAACATGAGCCAGACAGTCATATTGTCACTAACAAGAACCGTTGATATGGCGGACAGGTACTGTTATCAAGCCAACACAAACGACGCCCAAAAATTTAGCTCGGAACTCACAATGGAGGCTCAGGAACTGCAGAGAAGCGTGGTCGAGCCCACGCGGTTACACAACACCACCTTCATCCTCCTCCACGATCGCGGCTCCTCGGGGGCGGAGCTCCAGTCCGCCCTCTGCGAGGCCCTCCTCCCCAACCTCGTCAGCCAGCTCGCCCCGGGAGCCCGGTTCGTCTTTCCGGATGGCCCGCTCACGAGTCCCACGGGAGGCCGAGACTGGTACGCCCTCGAGCACCCTAATCTAGAGTGCGGCGACGCGGCGAGCCTGGACCAGTGGAGGCACGTCATGTACGCGGCAGAGCAGGTCGACATGGTCGTTGAAGATGAGCTGCAGCTCATCGGCAGGGAGAACATCTTCATTGGAGGCGTCGGCAAGGGGTGCGCCGTCGCCATGATGACGCTCCTCGAGATGGAGCATCCCCTCGGGGGCTTCGTCGGATTCGGAGGGTGGATGCCATTTGTCAGGGACATGAAGGATGTTGCGACGATGGGCATGATCCAGACTCCCGATCTGCCCTCCTCCCAGAACGACCAGCATAACCAGGGCGGAATCGGAGGCATGGCTCCTGGACTAGACAGCGGCCTGATTGATCCTCGCCTACTCACCATACAAAACGAGCCGCAGCAACAACCCTTGCCACAAGCCATCGCTCTACCCCCCCTATTTACGCAACCCGACCAGTCCGCAGAGGCACGACACCAACGCGTGGCGTATTTCCTCCGTCAGTTCGAATGGACTGAAGCAGGACGGTTCAAGTACGAGAAGGAATTGAGCACGAAAACGCCCATCATACTGATGCACTCGCCCAACGATGACACCGTTGACCGTTCACATTCAAAGGAAGCCCAGATGATGCTGATGCAACTGGGCTACTATGCGAGTCTGGGGGAGTCGGACACTGGCCACACGATAACCAGGGGGGTGCTGGGTGACTTGATTTCGACCCTACTCGACGTTTTGCCCTTTAGAAACGACGCTTTGAGATCTGACCTTATAAATTTCATGATGGGCTCGGCCATATGGGGTGTGAGTCACACCACATGAGGGATAAATATCATATAACGGCACTGTAGCAGACGCCGGGCGAGAGATTCGTCATCTTGGGCGGTCGTGGGCGATCCTTGAGGAGAGAAGACCAGCTCCAGCTGAAAGCTGCATGTAAGACGAGAGGAGAGGCCTTGTGGTTAGAATTGACCAACCAGGTCGACAATGATATACTACATCACGTGTGGGCGGCATTGACCAGGGGTTTGCGTAGGAATAGATAGCGATTGACTCATAGACGCATGAATAATAGAGCATGCATCGGAATGGTGGCTTGTTGGATGCTTGTGACACAACGGCGTAGAACAGGCTAATTGACAGTCCTGGGGATCCTGGGGAGTTAGACGCCAGCTTTCAGCTGCTTGCTTGTTGATTGGGCAGGACACGAAGTCTTATGTCGTACAACATTGTAACAAAGGTCGTCCGAGTCCTGGGTGCGTCATTCTGAGGTGGCGAAACACGTCTTGACTTCTCTCACAGCTGCGGGATGGGGAAAGAGGAAACAAACCTAATTGGCGATAAACATAAGGGTTCACCTGTCAGTGCCCCTCCTCTAGTTCATTCTGTCGAGCATTTCCTTATTGGGGACCGGTTGAAGCTCAAAACGTTCCTTGTGACAACCTCTCGGTCGTTGGCCACGCTTCGCCAGGTAACCCGGCGCCAAACAGGTGCGCGATGTAAGGGAATGGATTCGCCAATGGAAGATGCGTCGATGCCGAGTTTTCCCGCATTCCTAAATTTTGTGTTGATTCGTAATATCAACTGAGTGAACAAACGAGTCGTGTCGACTAATGGAGAGCTGACCAGCCCTACGGGGCGTCAGATGTCGACGTCATTGCTTTCCCAAGCATTTCGTCATGCCATAGAGATGCCCAATTCCTTCTTGTGTACGTTCGCCCTTCCTCGGATGAGCTGAGGGAACGTCGTTCATGCTGTAATCCTTGGAAACCCTTCAAGTCAGCCCTGCATGCTGCCCAGCAGAGTGCTCTCCATGGTGAACCCCTTGCTTTGCAGCAGTGACAGAGCATCGCGTTGCACAGCACGGCACGGCACAGCACACGCGACAAATGGCGCCAACCGACGGTGTGCATGTTGACATCGCGGGGATAATGTCTCGATCAGTGACATCTCTATTCCATCCGACCGGGCGCTCGGAGAAAGAGTGAGGCGAGAGCGCTAGATGGCTTTGGCAGGTCAATGATAGCTCCGTCCGCCTCATAGCTCTAACGCCAAACCGGTATAGAGGAGGCTCTGTATGTACAAGTCACGCCACAATGAGCTGCGACCAAGACCATTCCCCAGACTTGAGCTCCGGATTCGCTCCCCAAGTTCCAGTTTCAGGGTCTTCGGGTTATCAAACTGGTCTCCGATTAGCTAGAGCGCCGCCCACCGTTGGCTCCAAGGTCAGTGACTTCATCGGTCGTCGTCGCGTCGGTCCCGAGACCGGTCGATGTGAGATGGGTGTCGTCTGTTGGTGGTGGGAGTTGATGGGTTGTCGTTGTCGTGTTGCTGCTGGTTGGTCACCTCTGATGGTGCGGGCCATGTAGGGAAAGAGGGAAGGAGGGTTGGCTGCGTCAGTGTGCTGCCAGATGTGCATTCCGAGGTTCAAAAGGCCAACCTCACCCACCTCTTCTTCCCCTCTTCTCTCTCTTACCTTTCGTCTGCCACCGAAATTTGAGAATGATTAGACCGCTCTACTCATTCCACCATCACAGACTTATCTGGGCTTCATTAACCCCTCCACTGTTGTTGGTGCTTGGGCTCGTTGTGCCGCAACCACCGTGATCACCCACCCACCAGCAGCGCCACTGCACTTTCGTACCAAACCAACACACAATACCAAGATTCGGCCGATCATTCTCTGGCCCTCTCTCTGCCACTGATCAAACACGTCCGAACATCTCAACCCAAACCCGCAGCCATGGACACGGCAAATATCAATCAAAGCATCCTCTTGGAGCCTGCCTCGTCAGCCTCCTCCTCCATCATACTTGACAACCTCGAGATGTCAGAGTCCCTGTATAGAGACAAGGCCGTCCTCCTAGGTGTCGGCTCCGGTCACGAGCTTCCACCACCCCCAACTTCGGACCTCTCAATGTCAATGATGATCGAGCCCACGCCCACTCCTGTACCCCCGCAAGACCAAGACATGATGGACGAGGACTGGACCATCATCGGCTTCGGCGCCTCCACATCGGCCGGTTCCGAGACGACTCGCCCCGCCACCGTCTCCGTCGCCGGCTCCGTCCACGACCTCACGGCCTCCAACGTCCTCCGCCTCGATATGGAGAACAGCGGCCCCGAGGGGTCCCACCCGAGCGTCATGAGCCCCGGCTACCACCCAAAGAGGTCCAACACCCGAGCCACAGACATGTCCCCTCCGGACCTCTCTGAAACCTATAGTCCCGCCGCCGCTTGTGACCCGGACGGTCTCTGTGGAATCGGTGCATGGGCTGACATGGCGACACCTGCTGGGATCCTCGCCAAGAAGAATCGAATCACACCGCGACAGATGAGGAAGTAAAAGGTGCTCTTCCTCATCTCCCACATCGGCGAGGATCCCATGATGAAGAGAAGGGACGGCAATGTCGTCAGGTAGACAGGATGAAGGTCGACCGGTCCGCGAGCCGGAAGGATTCTTTAGAGCTGCTGTCACGCGCGGCTCCACGTTTCACTTACACGATTCTCTTTGCACGGATGGCTGAAGATGCTGTTATTTACTGCTTTTGCTTTTGCTTTTGCGCCTCTCTACTCTGCGTTTTTTTCTTTCTTTTTCTTTCTTTTTTTTTATTGACACTATAACTGAAGATACCCAGGACACAGAGATTGTTCAACCACGTGGAAGAAGAGATGGAACGTTTAGGAATGCAATGTACATCATGGAGCACAGGAAAGGGAGGCAGCATGGCGTTAGATGACATCAAATTGAATCAATTCGTGGCAAAATGTTGAAACAAGACTGTCCCACAACCTCTCCGTTTTTTAAACATGCAAGAAACTGATCGACAATGATGCCAGTCTGGGTCCCAAATTCCTTGTCCCATCTCTTCTTCCCCGGCCAGCACCTTTCTGCGGTCGTCTCCAGATCTCGCTGGCCAGGCCTGCATATCCGGGCCTTGTCGCACGCGTGCCCCATGCCATGTCCCTTGTGTCCATCACTTCTCCGTCCTTCCACAGCCCTGGTGTTTGACCTAGAGAGCCTCTAATTACCGCTCTAAGGGGAGGGCGCTTTTTGTTGTTCTTGTTGCACGACGACCCATCAAACAGCTTCGGATCATCGCCCACGCAGACGATCCTTTCATGCATCGAGTAAACGCGGCCAAGATTGATCAAAAAGCCCTGGCCATGTCTCAAACCGCCAAGCCCCATCTGAGAACACATGGTATATCATGGATCTCCAGCAGGGCAGAGCATCCAAACCCTTCCCTCTCGGCTGCATGCCTGGCGGCCAGCCGACAGAGCTCTTTCTTCATTCGTCCTGTCGACAAAGTCGTTATTCTGAAACACCAATTGGGCCGCGGCCGAGCAGGGCAGATCATAGGGTACCTGCGTGTGCGACTTGCAATGGCCAACAGAAGATGCAGACAAATGACAAGGACCCATCTGCGTCTTCCCCACAGCTAGGGATCATGTAAGAAATTGAAGACCAAAGGAACAAACCACTCTTCAGACAGAATTCATCCTTGACAAGATGTAGCCGTTATCCGCCAGAGCACAAACCACGGTCGCACATGACACCCATCTCACATAGCACAAAATACGGGCAGAGAGAACATTTGTAGCAGGATAGACCAACATTCAGTCCAATTGAGTTCTAAAATACCTGGCGCTGATCACACTCAGAGAAACCGCCTCGGGCGGCTTCTTCAGGGGAACCGCCGGCCGCAGACGCCTCGTGGGGTAACCGAAAAGAAATCAAAGGAGGCATCATTAAAGAAGATTATACACCGAAAAGCCGAAAGTCATCAACCCGCTCTTCTCCCTTACGCAAATGCATCATGCCAATACCTTAGTTCAGATAAACCATGGCCATAACGGCACCAGCAATCAGAGCAAGGGATGAGGTCATGCGGGCGGCACCGCTCTCAGGGACAGTTGTGGAGCTGCCAGTCGCAGCAGCCGAGGTCTCGGCAGCAGTAGTCTCCGATCCTGATAAGAATGTTAGCGAAGTTTGTCATATTTCAAGTGAAGTGTACTTACCCTCAGTGGATGTGGCCTCACCAGTCTGAGTGGACTTCTTGGTGGTAGGGATGGGAGTGGTAGCATTCTTAGTGGCAATGGGGGTGTGGATGGTGGTGTGCTCCTCAGTGGAGGTCTTCTCCTTGGTGGTGATAGAAACCGACTTGGAAACAGTGGTGAGGGTGGTAGCCTCGGTGGTAGCGGGGACGGAGGTCTCCTCGGCAGAGGTGGTCTCGGCAGCGGTGGTCTCCCCAGTGGTAGAGGGGCGGGTGCCGGTACCCTGGTAAGGGAACTGTTCGCTGTAGTTGATGGTACGGTCTTCGTTGTTCTGAATCTTGAAGTTGTAGGTGTCGGAAGGCAGGTCATTGGGGGTGAAGGTGAAAGAGTCGCCCTCAGCGGTGGCTGTTTGTTTGTTTGTTAGGGGGCATCCTCGCGCAAACTGGAACATTGAAAACCTACCAGTCAGGACGGTGACGTCCTGGGTGTTGCTAGACTCGCCGTTCTGGAGGGTGATGGTGCAGCCACCCTCACAGCCAGAGTACCTGATGGTGAAAGGCCTGCCCTCCTGGACGTCCCACCTGCTGTTGAGGAAAGCAGGGGTAGCCAGGGCCACGGAGGCGAAGGCGGCAACGGTAGCGAAAGTGTACTTCATTTTGAAGGTTGGGTGGTGTGTGTATTGAAAGAGTGACTAAAATTACTGTCGCGGATGTCAGTAAATAGTCTTGCTTGGATGTCTGGTAACAAGAAAAGGGCGAGTGAAGCTGTTAAATAGTCTTGACGTTGTTGCTGCGGTGTTGACGATCATGTGGGGGTTTTGGCCGTCCTTGGTTTGAGTTTGGAAGAAGTGATTCAGGCACGACACTTTTGACGTTGCTAGGCGACTGATCCGCGACGACAAGTGTTTCCAGTGGCAACTGGCAATGGAATGAACGTTGAAGTTTCGGCTGGTTGGCGGTTGCCCTCGTGAACGGGTGTGCCGATTGCCAGTGCCGCGCCAGTGCCAACGGCAGAGATGTGCAGGTGCGAGCAAGGGAAGTGTAGATCCGACTATGAAAGGAAGTCTCAAGACTATCGACTTACATTAGATAGATAGGAACAACGAGGTAGCGAGTTGACGAAGGGCGACGTTGATGGAAAACAAGAAAGAAAGGATCGGAAAGGAAGGGGAGGGAGAGATATTATAAAGGGCAACGGAGCCGCGGCAATGGGGATGGATCATAGAACACACTCATCAAAGGGGGACTGAGCCTACCAAGATTGGGTGGCACCGGCAAGGAAAGACAGTGGGAGTACTTTCCTTCTGGCTGGGGTGTGTGATGTGCGAGGCGTGTAAAGAGGCGTCTGTGGAGGTAGACGACGATGGTTCCCCCCCCCCTTCACTTCCTTCCTTCGCTTTCTCTCTTGCCGTTTGCAACTTCCTTGTCCCGGCCTGGTCGAACTTACCAATGACCCCGGTGCTCGGCTCATGCCACACCTGCCTGCCTGGGTAGGGAGGCAACTGGCCAATGCTTCTGTAGGGCATCCTTGGCCAGCTCACTTTCGCTAGAAACCTTTCATCATCACATTCCTCCAACAGGCAGGCCAGCCACGGATCCCCGAGCCCCCGAACCAGAACGGACGATATCAAACCCTTGCTGGGGAAATTAGTGAGCCCCAGTCTTGCATGTCTGCGCTATGCCCGTTGTGGATCAAGCTCCAAGCTTGCTGTGGGCGCGGTCCAGGGACACCCCAGCCGCAGGACCTGTAGTGTTGCTGTGCCTGGCAGCCAAAAAGTGGCACGCGCGCCCGGCCAGAGGGCCCACGACGTCCGACACCACCCACAGGTTGCGCAGCACACGCAGCCTTTCCCCCGATTCCCGATCCATCAGAACTGGAGTCGTCTCCCTGAACCAACTCTTGGCCTTCGGTGGTTACCTTTAATGCTACAACACTCTTCTGGGGGGCGAACGGGCTTGCCGCGACGTTATTGGATCAAGTCTTGATTCTGGCGGTGGCCAAATGCCCTGTCCACTCTCGCTCCTCGCCTGGCGAAGTGATCTCTAGTCATCTCCAGCCTTACTCGCCCACTGTCGATGGTGGTACGTCCCTTTAGCCGCGCCTCTCCGGCGGAGATCGGAGCTGCTCGCCGTTGTTCTGCAACCTGGTTCTGGGCTACACCACCAGCAATGATAGCCGCTGTAAGCCTTTCAACAAGCTGACGCTAGCGAGGTCTTTGTTGTTGTGTCTTGGTTTGGGCACGTTAGCCGATGACTTCCGTTCCTTGGGCTGAGACGGAAGCAAACACGCAGGACAAGCTGTTGTCTCTCTCTTACACCGCACTCACCCCTTGCCGATGAAGAATGGGGGAGCACAGGATCAGCACCCATGTCGCCAACGGTCCTGGACAATGACTTTCCGGGAAATCTCAGCGTTGTCGCCCGCTATTGCGCTACTGCAATAACTGAGAGATTGTTGCTCATGGGCGGTCTGGATGCTTGCCGCTTTAGAATGTGATCTCGTTAGCGCACCGACCTTTCCTCTTCGGGCCGCACTTTAATGACCTCGCCCCCTTGGCCTTTCGATAGCTCCAATGGCGAGCTTGCGCAGCTTCTCATGTTTCTAGGAAGCGTTGATGAAAGGGGCGTTGCTCAAGTGCTAGTCTCTCCGAATCATATCCCCCCGGGTAGCTCAGGAGCTTCATGGCTTGCCAATTCAGCGCCTACAGCGTCTCCAGCCTTCTCGGTCAGCAGCTCCCGGGTGGGCGCGTCTAGTTGCGAATTGGTTTGGATGACTGTGCCTTGATGGTGCGGGGTGGCTGCGTTGCTCAGGCTGAAAATCGAACAACAAGGGCAACGACAACGGGCAAAAGACAACACAGCTTGCAGACGCCAGTCAGTCTGTTCCATGCAAGATCTTTACATGCTGACCAGCTCCCTTCTCTGGCATTGGCGGATCGACGGGAGCGGGTATGCCCTACGCATCCATTATTTCATCCTGCTTCTTGGCCCATACCCGACTTGAAGAACTCTGCTATGCCGAGAGTGTCTAGGTTGAGGGGCAAAGACAGCATACGCAATGGCCTACGTACGATGCATTCTTTTCGTCGAACTGGTTCGACACGGATAATTAGCCGGACTGATGGTTGCCCTTCTTCCCCAGCCTTCCGCCATGCCATCGATCACTGAATGGGTGGTGACACATGCCGTCAGTCTGGTTCCAAAACCGCCTCGCCGGCTCTAGCGTCAACTTACACCAAGGCCCAGTCGGCCTTCTGGTGCTGTTTCCGGGTCGGCATGTTTACTGTTTTGTTCGTTATTCCCATCATCACGCAATGCCTGGTGGCGGAGCATGATTGATGGATGGTCGGAAAGCAGCAAGTGATGGTGTCCAAGGTGTTCGGCGACCTCTTCTTTGAGTCAAAGCCGATGGCCTCGAAGCCGTGGACAACCAATGGGTCGACGTCAATGGTTGTATTCACAGCCCCCAAAGAGTTTGCTTATCCACACTTGAGCAGTTTATGAAGTCCGATTCCAATAGCACAAGGCAGCCATGCATCGCCCACCACGGCTGATGGCCTTACACAGACAGCATCGGCTACGCCACGCCGCATGCTCACAGACGGGGACCAGACCGACGACTGCTACTACTCTAGAACCATCGAGCCAACTGCATCGCCTCGGTGGTGCGTCTCATCAGCGTCGCAGACAGGGCCCAGGCTGCCACCCAACGGTCAAGCAAATACGGGCAAGGCGAAGGCGCGATTCTCAGACAGTTTCTGCGCCGTTGGGCAGATCCTCCTCTCAGCATGTCTCACCTTTCCCGTCTGAATCTATGGATCCCCTGGCAGTGAAGAGCCCAGACTGAAGAAATGGGGGAAAAGCAAATCGAATAGAAGCAGGAGACTCGACGACCCAAGGCGTGGTCCGGTCCAGGATTGAGTCTTGAAGCGCAACGGAACAAGGAGCAAATCATCAGCGAGCAGCTCGGGAACCCCAACTTTTTTCCTTTTCGCCCTGGTCTAGAGACCGCATTAGCGCCCACGCCTGGCCCTTGTTCTCCGTTGCTCATCTCCACTCTTCGCAGTGTCTCTGCCCACTCGCCGGCCAGCTCTTGTTGGGCTGCATCGGCGACGCAATCTCCCTCAGCCCCGCCCGCATACAACGACGTGCATTGCCGCTTCGTGGAATGATGGGTCCTTCTGAGCTAGACCTGGGTAGCAGGATACTGTCCCTGGTTGGCTCAAGAGTTGTTGCTCTTGGACAAGGTTTTGATAGTTGGTCAACTCTCTCTGTGGCCCGTCTGCCATCCCATCATCTCCCCAGACCTATTTCTTCAAAACGCCGGGCTGCCGGCTGGGCGCTCGGCGTTGTTGGTTATCGGCGACTGGGCCTCTCCCTGGTCTGACCGCGATAATATCCTTCTTAATGCCTCCCCATAGGCAATAGACAAAGATGCATGATGCACTTACGTACCTCCGCACCAAAGCTTCGGCACTTGGTTCGTCATCCAGCAGTTGAAGCTATCCAGCTCACCCTGGCTCTATTTGAACATCACCTTGAAATGCCTCACCGAGAGAGCGTCACAACTGTCGATCCAGTCCTTTGATCTCCCTCTCACAACGATTAATCTCCAAGTGTCTATCAATGATGGCATGGTCGGTTCTCTTCTGTTTGCGTCCATCACCCCCAGCATTTCCCGCCTCCCCTCGCTCTGCCACGCCTCGTCTCCCCTCAAACCTGCTCTGGCTCTCTCCTCTTTTGATGCCTTCGTCATCCGTCACTCATGCTGCATGCATCATCTCGAGGCTGCCATAATCAGCCACCGCTCCTACCCTACCGAGACGTAACTTTTGTTTCATGCAATTGTTCTCGTGTTTCACGGCGCTTCCAAAAGTCAAAAGACTTGCCCATAGCACAGACACCACATGGCCGTCGTCTTACTACCCATCGTCCTTCTTGACTCTCGTGACCCCCTTCCCAGCCACGTTCAATTTTAGTCGAGTTTCCAAACCTGCCGTTCCAAGATTTAAGATTTAGATCTGATCCCAAAATTAGGATAGACCTTCGGGTGATTGTTTGGCTTGGGTTAGTCGATGCCGCCGCCGCCAAAAGTCAATGCCATTTGGTGGCGCGTCACATCACATCGCTCATGACCAGCCGTCATGTCAACAAACATCACCTCCTTTCAACATGCCCATTCGCTCATTTCGACTGAGATTGCCATTGTCCTTTTTCAATTAAAAAAATGTGCTCTTGTACCACATGTAAAGGTAACGAGCTATTGCTGTTTTGCCAAGTACGTACATACGCAAAGTGTATATCTCTCGTCATCAGAAGCGATTGGTCGCCCATTCCCGGGCCCTTTTGTCCGTAGCCTTGGGAGACTCGCCTCCTCTTCAACCATGACACCAGAATTAACGCTTCTCTTCCACCCCATCGTGTGTGCCCTCGTATGGCTGTCTTTATCCACTCTCGACAGGTCGTGATCAACGTGACTCCAACACCATCCTGCCACCGAGCGAGCCAACCGGCACCTACAACACGGCCCTCCAGGCTTGCCTCCTCTCCACTCAGTGCTCTAGAAGACGCAAGCTGCCCTGGACGACAACGTTTTCGAGGATGGAACCCGGGGGGATATCAATGGTGCTGCCCTCTGTTGCGACGATGATGACAGTGCCCTTGAGTGTCACGCCGCGGCCGAGGTTGACAGCACCTGTGATGGTGAGGTGATCCAGCTCCAGCACCTTAGGGATGGAGGGGATTCGCTTCTGGAAGTCCGAGACCTTCTTGAAGTCGCCACCCAGCTTGATCAAGGGGGCGTCACCGAAGCGGGCCGCGCTCATCTGAAGCTGGCCGTGCTTGAGGGTGTAGAGGTCTGACTTGACCAGCATCAGGTCAGAGCAAGTCTTGACGGGCAAGAATCGTCGACGGGGCACGTTGACACCGTGGGCATTGTTGAAGTGGCGGATGGCAGCACCGACGGCCGTCTCGAGCTGGATGATGGAAATGTCCGACTCGCCCTTCTTGTCGCCGGGGATGGTCTTGCCGTTGGGGATGATCTCCATCTCGAGCTCGTCGTTCTCCACAACACGCTTGATGGCCTTGAGGTTGAGCCAGATGTTGTTGGTGTTGAAGTACCTGAACTTCTTGATCGACTTGAACTCGTTGACGTGCTCCTTGGGGACCTGGGCAATCTCTAGCAGGCGGACCGAGCCCTCGTAATCGATGATAGTACCACCCTTGACGTCGGCCTTGGTCTTGTTGGTCAACTCCATGATGTACTCGGCGTTGGTCTCCATCATGTGCTGGAGAATGCGGAGATCGACGACAGCGCCCAGGTTATCCACGTTGGACAAGAAGATAATCTCGATGCCACGCTCCAGGAGCTTGTCGAGGATGCCCGAGTTGTACAGGGACTCGAAGACGTCACCGTGGCCAGGGGGGTACCACTCGTTGATGGAGGCATCAAAGTTCTTGGGGACGGGGAGTAGGGAGTCCTTGTAAATTCGGGGGTATCGGGACTGGTTGAAGGTGAGGATATCCACGTTATGGCCCTCGTACTTCTTGATGATGGCGGCAGTGTCGTCGTTGGTGTTGAACGAGTTCATCAGAATAAAAGGCACGTTGACGTCGTAGGTGCGGTTAAGGAACTCGATCTGTCGCACGGAAAGGTCGAGGAAGGACATGCCGTCACGGACCTCGATGACCGACTTGGGACCGACGCAACCCATCGAGGTACCGAGACCACCGTTGAGCTTGAGGACGGCCAGCTTGTTGAGGAACTGGACCGACTCGGTGTTGGCAAGGTCCTCGTAGTCGACGACCTGGCCCTGGGCGGGGGGAGCAATGCGATCCCAGTCGCTATGCCATGATTAGCAACCAGCCTGGATATACGTTTCGTGGGGGTTAGGCATACACGGCGTTGCCCTTGGCCTTGTCGTTAAGGTATCGTCGGAAGAGGGCGAAGAAGTTGTCCATCTCGGTATCGAACAGCTGCGGGGCATGGTCAGCACATGTTGAAGCCATCGTCACCGCTCCTAACTTGCCTTCTTCTGCTCGGGGTCCTTGACGCTCTCGGCGAGGTTGGTCAGAGAATTTCGCATCTGGGCGGCAGCGACATTGGTCGAGGTGTTCTCGAAAGCCTGAGGCATGATGTGTTAGTTGATTCTGAGAGTCGAGTTGATTTCGTTTGGTTGCGTGGGAATTGGTATTTCGAGGGTGGGCGGACAAGGGGCGGAGGGAAGCTCGCGATCATGGGATGCGAGGGCAGTGAACCGTTGTCCCATCATTTTCGGCTTTTGCAGAGTAGCTTCAAAGTCGAGAAAGTGACAGAATGGTGATTTCACCGTGTACGGTCGTGAATGCTTGGGAACGACGTTTGGTGACTGGGAACTTCAGGGGGCGCATTGACAGCTAGGCCACTTCATCTTGGCCGAAGCAACGGCCAAAGATGTTCGCCTTATCACTGAACCCCCCTGAATTGAATCGTGGGACATTTCTCGAGGTATTCGTAGGGCTGGAGGATCTGGAGGGCAATGCAAAACTCACCATGTGACTGCGCGTCTTGCCATGACGGCGCTCAAAGAGCTGATCATCACTGCCAGCGTGAGGCTTCAGGTGGGTGGACAGCGCGCTCTTGATTGCACTGGCCATTGTGACGGTTACGAGGGATGCAGGAGGAAATGGAGCAAAACAAGCGGTCAGGCTTTAAAGGGAGCAAAAATGTGAAGAGCAAAAAGGGCTCAAAAAATGAAGATGAGGATGGAGGATGGGATGTCGAGTTCAAGTTTGGGTCAGGAATGACGGAAGGTTAAAGGAGGAGAATGGATGCGGGGCGGTGATGCCCGTAGCTCAGCAGAACTGGAAGGTGTTGGTGGGGGTGGCGAGGCCGAGAGGTGACAAAAAAAGATGGACAGAAAATTCGGACAAGAAACAAAAGGCGCGTTCAAAGTGTAACAGTCGCCGTGACGTTTATCTCTCCTGTCGGGTTACGTTGGGGGGCGAGGGAACCTTTTGGGCGACAGGCAAGTTATGATGGATTCGGCAATGGTCTAGTAAGCTCTGGGGCGTTAGCTGTTGAGCTGGCACGCGGTGTTTTGCAAGTGTTGTTGACGTCGGGGGCTTGGCGATTGTAATGTCTCATCATGATATGCCTACGATTTAGGGAATGGAGGCTTTTGTTTCTGCTCACCTTGTGGAACACTGTCAAGCTAGGATATAGGGGACAAGCTATGATGGATAAACGGCAGGGAGAGGGAGATGAGGGAGATATAAATATACTACGTAAACAAAACACCGGGCAGGCTCAGGCGACGACTGGGAATGGGGGCATGTCTGTTTCTCCTTTTTTCCCCTACAACATGGACATCGTATCTAGGATCTCGTCGTAATGATTAATTTCTGGTCTTGCCTTGGACATGGGGAGCAACCCCACCACTTGCACCAGCGATCTCCCTCGGTGGCGTGCCAACCAACCAGGGGAATCGATCAATGCCCCCTCCAAAAGATGAATTTTCGGGATCAGGGCCGTGAACGAGTCTCGGAACCGGGGAGCAGACGGAGGCAGTACAAGAGGTTCCGGTGGATATCATGATATGGGCGGCGAACCACTCAAGCCAGTATCTACGATGCTGTTACTGTACAGATGCTGCTGCATATGAGGCTTGCAGCTAGACCCGGACCCAACGCGGACAGATACCGGGTATCCATCGCCATCATGATATCCGATCCGTTGCTGACCAAATAATATGGCACCTTGCTGGTGGCGGACTCGACCACTCGAGGCGAATAAAACCGCTCACCTACTATTGCCGGTGGGCGAAATCTCGCTCCCAGGTCGACTACTACGCCACTCACCAACAAAATCTGCTTGTTCAGTGCTATTCTCAACCAGCTTGTTAAGCTGTTCCATTCTTAGCACAGTACAGGGTGTCATGAAGTCCACCGGCCTAAAATTGAGGCCCAAGCTTTACCATCCGGGTCCCAGGTCAAAGCTCCCGTCGAGAGGACATGCCAGGCGGCTCTTGGGTCCATATCTGGGGGCTGTCATTGGCCAGGTAGAGCAATCCAGTTCTGTCTGGGTCCTCAGCGAAATGAAGTGAAAGCAGAGAGTGGATTGAGTGAGTGAATGAACGTTCCTGTCCATCTATTGCTAGTGCCATCTCCCGGTCGATCTCCCTGCGAACCAGTTGTCGGGTTGTTGTGTTTCTCTACCATGGCAGGGATAATGTATTGAGTGAGGCTGTGGCCTGGGCAACATCGGTCTCGTTCATATCGCCTCGAGACACGGACCGGAACTCTCTCGGAGGGCGATCGGTTGGCCTTGACGACAACCATCTCATCTCATCTCTCAGCGCCTCTCCCGTTCCGTTCCGCTGCGGCAATACATGTCTTTCTATAGATGGATGGCTCGCAGGTGCGCGCTTTCATGCCTTCCGCCACGTGGGCCCGGCATTGGACACAGTCATGTCACATCATGGATGTTGGCCGACGTGCATAGCCGATTTGAGTTGTTTTGGTAAAGCATTCATTCACTTACTCACACTAACAGAGTGGCAAAGACCATGTAAAAAAAAAGCAACCTTGTAGAGCCAAGACTCTCCCCAACCTGTCATCGTCTGCAACACAACCTCCACTGTCCATGAGCCGGACCCGGGACCCGCCAGTGCATCATCCACCAATCGAAGCTGACAAGCATTTGTTTCAACGACGCTGCACTCAAGGTGGAAACCCTTGATGCCATCTCTACAAACAAACTACAACTCTGAGCCCATTCCATGTGTTTTCTAGGTGTTTTACTTCTAGTATATCTGTCATAATGACAAGAACTAGCTTGCAATCTGACAATGTTCATGTCATCTGCAGCCCTGTGGAGAAGGGAGCCGCGCCCGTCATGTGGGAAAAACGGTCCGTTTCTCTCCCCCACGTAAAACGGTTTATAGAGCTTCACGCCTCGTCATCGTAGCCAGACGCCATCATAAAAGGAAACATCGTATGCTCACCGACTTCACAAACGAGCCATCGCCGTCTAGAATCCCTCTCTGACTCGATTGCCCCTGAGAACCGCCATCGCGGCTTATTGCAACTGACGGGGTACTACAAAGTCCCAGAGATTATAATCCTTCGACGCCCAAATCTCACCGTATCTTGAATCTTTCGGACTCATCTCCCCTTTCTCCTCACCTCATAAAGAACGACAATGGGCAGCGCAGAGACTCTTCAGTACTGGAACTACAACATCCCCGAGGACGAGAGGACGGATCAGTGTCCCGACTTTCTCCAGAACCTCTCGGCCAAGGACGTCGGCATCCTCTCGACCCCAGACTCTGATTTCCACGTCCTATCCTGGGACGAGGTCCGCCAGATCGTCCAGTCCAACCGCCTCGAGGTCTTCAAGCGCGTGCCGTCCGCCCTGCGCCGCTACAAGGCCTTTGTCTTCCACCTCAAGAAGAAGCACGGCAGCGTCGCAAACTTCATCCTCAGCCAACGGCTGGGCTGGTCTGCCCCTGTGGCGCCGCGCGGCGCCCCCTTTGAGTTTGCGGACGACCACAAGATCATCCACAACGACGCGCCGTACGGCATAGACCCCAGGATCGTCCACCTCGTCGTGTGGACAAAGTTTGACCTCGTCGAGGACCCTGCCACGGGGGACCTGGCCGACGGGGCGAGGCAGGAGATTGATGACTTTGTGACGATGACGTTTCGAGCAAATGTCCCTAATGAACATGTGATAAACTCTAATCTGACCTCTGTGATGGATAAATACTGACGAGAGCAGGTCATCTGGTTCAAGAATTGGCGGGCTCTACAATCTGTGAATGCCGTCAAGCACTTTCACGTCATGCTATTTGATCCGGACCCCGACTTCATCCGCGTCGTCACAAAGGGAGACGTTCCTCGCTGCGGTTTAAAGATGGAATAGACGTAAAGGCGCAGGTGGTTTTCACGGGTGGGTTTGCGAATTTGCTTCATTTTTTGTGTAGTATAGTTGGATTTCAGGGGTGTATCGGGAATCACATATCCAGCAGTGTACACTAGGTTTTCTTCTTCTATTTCGTATCTCAACGGTTCAATTAGATTGCTTTTCCTTGATCTTTTCCTCTGTGTCGACTCCTTCCGTCTTGACCTTAATCTAAGCCTCGTCAATCTTGACATCCTCCGTCTTGACTGTCACCTCGACACATGCCGCATCAGCAAGGGGCACGGCGGTGGGCTTCTCCAGTCCGATGCGGATGATGGCTCCATAAAACTTCTCGCGCTTAGATCGCAGCTCCTTGGCAATATGCACCGAGAGATCTGCTGCCAGGGCCTCGAGCGTTTCAAACGACGATGCTATCATGGCCTGTGAACTGTGAGCATGCGACTCATTTGCTCTGGCATTCTTATACTTACATCAACCACCACACCCTCGAGGACGGCATAGTCATCGTACATGGTCTCGTACTCGTCTATCCGCACGTTCGCTATGACAACCTGCTTGGCGGTGCGCTCGTTGCTGTTGACCCCGATGAGTGTCGGAACCCGAAGACCTTCCAGGCCGAGCTCCAGGCTCCGCTTCGTCAGCGATGAGTTGTCGAAGAGGGCAGATCCAGAGAGACGAATCGCACTCCCCATCAGTGAGGCCTTGGGTAGGACGAGCGAGATGGTCAGCCGACGGATAAAGGTGATATCCAGGAATGGCTTCGATTCACTTGTCGAGGGCCCTCTGAGGCCGTTGCAGCGGAACCCGGTGAGATCGATCCAGAGCTCATTCAGGACATCGCTCAGCGACAACCCCGGCCCGGGTAGGCGACCCAGCGTACTGAGGATGGCCTTGCTGAGTAGCCCGTAGTGCACCGTGTCCGAGGCGACCTTGTCGTCGGCAGAAGATGTCCCAAAGGGCTGGGTGAGCGAGACTTCAGCCGACACCAGGAGAGGCTGCTGCTTAGCCCCGCGACCCCATGCGTCCTTGGGACCCTGGATAGTTGTCTGGAGATTTCGCACACGGACGACGGAAACGGGGTCTCCCTCGTCATTCGAGAGTCGTCTAGACGATACGATGGGTGCTTCTCCAGCCATGATGAATGGTTGTTCTGGGGCTTTCGTGAGGTTGGCTTGGGTAGATGTGTCTGTGAGGTTGAGGTCTTGCTTATCCACTCCGTGCCTTATGAGTAGACTGCTTTGTTAGCCAGTCTCTTCTTGGATATGATTGAATTGTCAAGCTCTGATGTCACTGAAGACGTTGGAGACAGAGGCTAAAATGAGAGTCAGTGGCGGGGCAAACACAAATCCACAGTCACGGTGCAACCATCAATTTCAAGACACAGGAAACTTGTCGCGCCAAGTGATATAACAACAGCAAACTGTCTTTAAGCCACAAACAATTTCAATACTCACCGCACAAACTCGCCCAATCGCTCACCAGTGTCAACGATCGAGTTACTCACCCACCTATTGTAACAGTCATGAAGCCACCTACCCTGGACCAATATCGGAATGTCTTGGATCGATGCAAGACTCACATCAGAGAAGGTTCAAGACATCCAGCCAAAAGAGGATCTATTATCATTTCATGATGCTAGTCGAGAAATTGAAACCTTCTTTTGATTATGTGTCGCTAGTTTGCTCGAATCGTGTCACGTTGCTGCTCACCTTTGCCTCAGGACACTTATCACTCCAATTTTGAAGATATGAGTTTGGTAGCATTTTCAATAAATCTGTTTCCACAAACATAAACTCCAGCGTCCAGCGTCCAGCGTAAATGAACAATCTAATATCTAACATTTAAATACTCCGCGACCCGACCCGTGAGAGTTTGTCGGCGATAGAGTACTACACTATATACTCTCCGAGCCTAGTTATCCCGACACCCAACCGTACCCTTCCCGTAAAGGAGTGTTGCATTTTCACACCTCAGACCAGGGGCCGCAAACTCCTCGTCCTGGCTCGAGTGTCACCTCTTACAAGGACCAGTGCGCTAGGGCATCCTGTCTGTCGTATGAGGAAACACACGTTTCCCCCTCTCTATCTTTTGGGCTCCAAGGCGTTTCTGGAATACATTTTCGGCACCGTGCGATCGACCTTCTCTGCGTGGTTTAACGTGACCGCGTGGGGAAAGACGCGCACGACTCGGTTCCAGTTGTTCGGGCTCCTCGTAACCACACAGAAGTCGAGCCTGCAGACGCGGTTCAACTGAAAGCCAAACCAGGAAAAATCCGACGTCTCAGGCTGGTTGCCGGGGCCTACGGGAACGGGACCCAAACACGGCATCTCGACAAGAGATTTGGATGGCAAGCTGTAGTTGAGATGATACTCGGTTGCTCGCTATAGCCTCCATCTCGGCAACGACCCGTTCAGCAAGCTCAGTTGAGCCCGTTCCGCCAAGACCATCAAGATGCCAAGATAGGGCATGGTCGCGGCCAGGAGGTGAAACCCAACTCCAACCGACTGCCATGCCAAAGACATGGGTTCGGTTCACTGACAACAGATCTTGTCCCTGTCTCGAAACGGAAGACGATGGCACGATCCAAGTGTAACATCAAGCGTAACATCAGGCCCCATCTCGAACGGTTGACAAACTTCTAAACCCAAACTTCAAGACTGTCCACTGTCCTGAGGTCTGAGGCCTGAACGGCGCGGCTGCAGCAACCAAGTAATTCCGCACTCTCTCGTCCCGACATCCGTAATTTGCGACTGACTGGTAGAATGCAGCCGAGTGGCGTTGACTATGCTCGGAGAAGAGAAATAATGGCTTCAACTGCTTCCTTGCTCTGAATACACGAGCATGCCTCTTTCGTCCACAAACGGCAACACTAGCCCCAGCCTCATCGGAGCTGTGTGCCTGCAACTCCGGTACCTTGCGACGCAACCCGCAGCAATGAAGCACAACGTCGTTCTGGAAGGGGGGCATCTTGAAACCCGGCATGGGTATACCCAGGCAGCCTTCTTTTTTAGGTTTGCCCGCCAGTCAGTGTCTTGAGTTCCGCTGCCCACCCCTTCGGACGGAGCCTGCCTTGGCCTCACAAGGGCCCCAGGAGCTGGACTCAACATCGATCGCAAACCTGGCTTCAAGCACTCCAGTTTTGCTAGATGATGCTTGAAGCCAAAAACGGCTGTGAATCCTCAGGCGATCTAGCTCAACCACTTGCGGCGTTGAAACCAAATTCAGCTAGCCCCCCGGATGACCATGGGTCTCATCAACACCAACCCCACGACGAGGTATGCGGGACGCGCCTGAGTCGGTAGTCAGCCACGCCGTTCGTGACCTTGGTGATGTTGTGCGTGGAGTCTGGGGACCGTGCCACACGTCGCTTCTTCAATAGAACAGTAGGCTCAGTGGGTTTAGCGATTCAATCCGTGTCCGTTGTTTCAGTCCTTTGAATCACTTCGCTGCGATGACATCCGTGCCCAAAACTTTGTCATCCAATGCTCTGTTCCGCCCTGTATAAGTCCTTGCTTTCCGCAAGTCGGCGTAGAGCCGGCGCAGAACCCATCGAGTTGACCGCTCGCAAGACCCCTGTCGCGCCCAGACAGGTGCCTGAGGTCCTTTGCCCGTCGTGCATGTCAAGAAGGTCCGTCTTGTGCTCTTGTCGGCTGAATTGAGTGCCACCAAGCAGGTCAAATTTGCTCCAACAGCGCCAAGAGACCTTGGGGAACTTGCCGATTATCGCAACGTTTTTACCCACCACAGCCTTGTGCTTATGAGTTGTGGATCTCTTGCCAAGGGGCAATGTAACGGTCAAGTCTTTTACGTCCAAATCGACATCGCTTCCGGGCGGCGGCGGCGGGACAGTTGCGAGGGCGGGCTGAAGGCCGGGGTTTGCATAGAAGCTAGTGAGGTCCCATGTTCGTCAAGGTTCCCGACAGTTGGATCATACCACCATTGGTGGCATTGGTAGGTCCGGCCTCGCTTCTGGGACCAAAGCTGCCTTTCGGTCGTTTCGGGCATTACCATAGGGGACTATTGGCGACGAAAGGACACACCTATGAAGGCAACTTTGCGCTTCGCCTGGGAGAGTGCTGCTCGGCATGCTATGTTGCCCTGTGTTGTTCTCTCTGATAGAGTTAAACTGCCCGTTTCAAGAGGTCTTGGCGTCACTCCAGCCCAAGAATTTGAACTTGTTCCACCACACAACAAACTTGGCATTGACAACCGTGACAGGGTTGAGGCTTGAAGGCTTCAGCACTACTGGTAAGCTTCTGGAAGAGAGATGAATGGAAATGGATAAAGCGCCACACGGCCGTAAAGGGCATGTGAGCCGTGACTATGTCAGAGTCTCGGTCACCAACCCACGCTCTTTCGATGCAAGGCGTTTCGGAAAGAGATCAAGCCCCGACATAGATCAGTGAGTCCAGTTTGTTGAGGCATCTTGTTGTGCTGATGACCGACACTTGTCGGCCTCACATGCTGTCCTTTCTAATTATCCTGACGATCCAAGTGTTGAATGGGTGTGAGAGAGGCAGGCTAAAAGGAAGAATGCGGGGAAGATGACGGACGTAGGGTGTTAATCAAAGTCTGCAGAAATGATGCTGGCTCTCAATTGACAACTGCTGTCGGAGTCTCCCGGGCCCCTTTGCCCACCGCACTCAAACAGCCCAAGAATAGATGTGGACTCTGGTGAGGGTCTGATTAGCGGGCCGACAACGAGTTGGTGCAACAGTCGTCTCTTCGCTCGGATCTTCAGGAGGTTTGTCGACCAGCGGGATAGAGAATGGGGTTTTCGTATGGCCTTCTTACGCGTACAAAAAGACAGCGGGATGTATCTCGTTCGGCCGAGTTGTTAGTGCACATGGCTAGCCGTTTGACTCTTCCCACATGTGTCTTGGAATGTCACAAGAAAGGACCGAAGGCACGGAAAAAGAAAGATGACACACCACCAACTTCTCCAAGTTGCAGCGGAAGTGGCTGACAGTTGACCGGGGAGGGACATGACAGACTTCATGCCGGCCGGGGGATGCCAGGCACCTGCATCAAGAGTGTGGCACACCAACTCGCCCTTGTTGGTCAATCAAGGCCTTTGTTTTTGTTGGGATGGTCGACTTGGACCTGCTCAATTTCTCGCATTTGATTCCAGGTGCAGATGCGACACATCAGCTTGGAGTCTCCTGTGAAGGATGCTGAGGAGAAGATGACCTGATGTGATGTGATCATCATATGTAAGCTTGCATCGGGTTTGGGTAAAAGGAACAATACGACCAGAACGGCAACTCGGCGGCCCTCGATCACCAACCGCTGGAGATCTGCGACCTGGGCCCTGGTCTGATATACTGCAGGGAAGACTTTTTGGCAGGTGGTGACCCGCAGGCATTGAAGTGAGCTCTGTTGAAAATTCCCGCCTCTCCGGGTGCGTTATGCGACTTATATCGAGGAGTCCATGCCTATAGTCGATAATATGCGTGCTTTGTATGTTTTAGAACTTGCCAGTAAGCTATTATTGATCCAGGTACGCGAGATTGCCATTGCAGTGGAAACTGGCATCTCTCGCTGTGACTGGGCCCAACAAAGCCGACGGTTGCGGGGAGACTCGAGAGTCAAATTCAAGGAGGCAAATCAGAAGCCAAGTCGGGGTATCGCGAGAGGACAGAAGACTTGGTTCCTGAGTGGCAAAGACCAGATGCAGGCTCCATGACAAGCCCATGTGAACAAGGGGCCTCTGCGAGTCACAACCAACAGACAGAAGCGGCGACAAGAGGATCAATGAACATGAGCATGGGCGAGACGTGAGTGACAAGGAGTGTGACGGACCAGGGTGAGTCGTGTCTAGTGGAGAAAATCAGCAGGGAGGGGAGAAGGGCCGAGAGGCCAGTCATAGCGCGAGGACGGCTTGTGTCTTTCCTGGGTGCTTTTCGGGCGACGGCTCAAGACCGCTGTGAGAGAGACTACTGGCTGTAGTTTACCGCATAGACCTTGGCTTCTCACAATGGCTTGAGACCAACACAAGATGATCAGCCTTAACAAGTCTTGATATTGATGCTCCAGAACCAGCCACATAACTTAATTCCAGCGACTGGGTGATGAGAAGCGGATGAGCGGGAGCGTTAGGGAAGTCTAATGTTGAAATGCCACGCACCAACGGGAACGCCTCGTTCGATGGTGGATGGTGACGGGTACGATATTGGCGATCCTCGAGAGGGTGATGGGGTATTGTGATGGACAATCTAGTCAGCTAAAGATCATCATCATCCGAGGGGAACACGTCCCGTTGGGGCACATGCACGCACACTCGTGCCTAGATTGGCAAATGAAGCGTTAGAATGGTAAAGATAGAGATCCTTGGATGCTTACCGTGGGCCAGCAGAAACAAATTGTGGGCGCGATGATGACTTGAACTGGAAGGAGGCTTGATCCCGTGACACTTGGACATGCTAATCATGCCCCGCTTCGATGTGATGATGCGACTCACTCAACCCAGCTCCCTCTCCAGCGGGCAGAATGTAAGAAGCAAGTCGACTCGGCCAAGGCGACGTATCGCGCGTCGTCTCTGTCCTCGTTTCCAGAAATACTCACTCTGGTGGCGGCGCCTCTCGTTGGTTCCCGCCCATTAAGCTTCGCAGATTCAACGGTTGCGCGGAACTCCGCTCCTCTGCAGAACCATCAACCTGCCAAGCCAAGCACGGCTGAGGGACCGACCGAATGCCCTGAGACGCGCAAACGGCACCCAGATGGATCCCTCCTCGAACGTTCACCGTTTTGACGGTGGGCGGGCAATGTGGCACCGAGACTTGCGTACGGTATCTACGTCGACAGTGGTGATGACGATGCCGTTTCTGGAATGACGACTTTGTCGATAGAAAATCCACCTTCCTTCAATGACAAGGCGTCCAAGAGCATCGAACAAGGTCCCTTGATAATGGCGCAGGGAGGCCTCGAGAAACGCCGCCCCGCAAAACAGCCACCACCAAAGCACGCCTAACCCATGGTCAAACCGGCGGGACCGAGTATAGGTACGAGCGTCTCTTGACGAAATCTTTTCGAGTCCCAACTTGCGAACTATAGCCGAGACCGCACAGTTACTCGTCATCCAAGATCCAACCAAGACTCGCAGCAAACTCTTTTCCCGCATAACGCATCTCAAAATCAGCCCAGCCCGCTAGGTCCCGGCCAAGTAGCCCCCAACTACCAAGGTCAGCATGGAAGAAAGCTGTACCACCCATGGGCGGAAAAGGTAGATCGTGGCCCATGGTTGGTCTGTATGGATAGCCTGGGCACTCTCTTCATCTCCTCCGCATACTGTTTATTATCACTGGGCCCTGTTGTTTGGTTGAGCAATTACCAATGGCATGTCGGCTTGATGAGCCCTGGGGTTCACAACGTGGCCGCCTACTTGGCTGTGGTATAGCCGGACTCACGGACCCCGAGTACCATCGATCTGGGCCTGGAGAAACGACCGACCTGATACCAATACACACAGGGCTTGCTGGGATCGAGTATCCCATTCCGTTGTGGGTTGAGTGAGTGAGGTCACCCATCGCCCACAATCTCATTACCGGGGTCTGGGGTTGGGCGGCCGTGTCGCCGGAGTCAGATGCAAGGGGAGTGTTGTGGCGGCTGAGACACATCGACACCCCTGGAGCTCACCCCTGTGGTGAAAACACTGCTCCCCACCTAAAAACCTCCGGCTCCGCCAAAACTCGCCTCTGCCCCTGGGACCTGGCACAACAGATGCCCTTCTTGGGAAACGGGCTCCATTCGAGTCCCCTGGCCCTCCCCAGGGCTGCGTGTTGTGGACCGCTCGCAGTGGAGGTCAAGCAACCCCTGCTCCCTCACTGTGCCCCTCCTCTCTCGCCGCCTCTTCTGCTCTTCCGAATGGGCGCCCGCTCGTCATCGCCGGCCACCATCCCCCCAATGACGGCTCAAGCTGTGGTCTCCAGTAGTCGCAGCGCCTGAGAAGTCGTCAACTCAGCCCTCCGTCACGGCCCCATTGGTCCCTGTCACAACAGCCCCTATCCCGGTGCCATGCCCGACAAGGGCTCTCACCCGTGGTCTACACGGCCCCGAATGGGTGGGAGAGATGTAGATGCAAAGGAACTCTTCGAGCCTTCTCTCGGCCCAGCATGGCAGGGGTGGCAGCAAGACGGAGGGGACCCGTTGCCTCCACCCTCGCCTCGAGCTTGGCCCTCGATCCCCGTATTGCAAGTGGTGCTGATGCCGGTAGTGCTGCTGGCCAAATATCCAGATCTCTCTCCATCCCGCCAGTCTATATGACCCGCCTACCGTCCTCCCCACGCGCGACCTTGTCTTTGCTGGTTGTCTGTCTCTTGTGTTTCTGTGCTGACCGCACCATCCTGGTGTTGCCGTCATGTCTATTGTGTCTTGGATAATGCTTCTTGTGTAATACTCTTCTGTCTACTATACCGTCTTGGGATCCCTCGACCTCTTGCCTCACCATTTTTTGGTATACGCCCCATTGCACCTCTCGGTACTGCCACCTGGTGACACATCCTCAACGTATCGACGAACCGCCCGTTGTGTTATAGTCGTACTGGACTCATATCGGCATCAACTATTCTACTCAATATCGAATCGACTGATCAGCGCCATACTCCTGTCTCATTGAACTTGACCGACCTTCGACTTCTATCGACTGGGCTGGGAAACTTTCTCGAAAGGACCTGCGCCTGTTGTGGCCAGCGCCCTTGATTTCTATCGACAGCCTCACTCCGGTATCCGTTCACCATGGCCAACACTACTGGGCTAAACCTATGCCCACCGCCGTTCTTCGACCAGAAGCTATTCCCCGATGAGGGTGGATGTAAGAGTGTCTGAGCTAGGATGTTGTCCTCGGGTCATCTAACAAATATTTAGTTGTCGATGGACGGCTCTGTCAAACAGTGGGCTCTATGCAATGCTGCCTGCCATGTCCCATGACCGACTGGGTGTACCCTGATCGTTTCGAGACTCTGACAGCGGTCGCGAACTGGGTCGCTGCCTTTAGTGTGCTGTGCTGCGTCTTCTTGCTCCTATCATGGGCATGCTTGCCCGTGGACAAGACCAACCGCCATTACCTGAGCATATGCCTGACCTTTGCCGTGTTGCTGATGAATGTGAGTTGACGCCCTAGGTCCTGACACACAGTCACTGATGCAATACACCAGCTGGGCTTTGTGATTCCGCTAGCAGCGCGACCGGACCAATGCTACAATGAGATCACCCCTCACAGCATGAAGACGAGCCGGGTCTGTGGCGCCTCGGGCGCCTTCCTACTCCTCGGAGGCTGGGCTGGCGTCATGTGGGTGTTTCTCAGATCCGTATCGCTTCATCTTCAGATCTGCTGGCAGGTTCTTGTTGGCCGGAACTTTATGGTCTTTGCCCAGGCGGCGGGATGGGGAGTTCCTATTCTGGGCATCATACTGGCCCTCGTCTTCAGTGGTGTCTCGTTCCGCTTCGGGGCAACATGCCACATCAACCACGCCAACAGCTTGGCCGACTTTTGGATCCCTCTGTTGCTCTTCGCCGGGTTGACTGTTATCATCACCTTTGCTACCTTTGGCTACTGCATCAAGGTTTACCTGGCTGCTCTGGGCGACAACGGCGCATCCTCGGAGGGTTCCAGCCTGCCTACTTACACACAGAGCATCAAGACCATGAGCCCACGACAAGCATACCGCAGGGTCCGTCGCGTCATCGCGCTTCAATGGCGAGGTATTGCAATCGTCCTCATCATCATCGCCGATGTCGTCTTCTTTTCTGTCATCTTTGTATTCCAGGACAACGTCGTGCAGTCTGTGACTGACGACCCCAAATTGGCTGAGGACTGGGTCAAGTGCCTGGTCTTGGAGAACGGCAAAAAGGCCAATTGTCTGGACGAAGCAAGAGCACTTGTTCTTAACGAAGCTACCGTCACGGCCGTGCTGCTTCTTCTCGCAGTACGTTGGCGTGCCAAATATTGATCTAAACCTCAGCTAACTAGCGATAGCTCAACGGCCTTTGGCTGCTCTTCTTCCTGGGACGATGGTCCATGGTCCAAGGATGGCTTGAATTATTCCAGAAGCCCTTCCAGACCAAGAAGAAAGAATTTGTATCGGTGGATGCCCACATCGATGCCAAGAATAGCACACGTTCGTACGAGATGCTCTCACGAGATTCGAGCGCCGCGGTAACACCCATTACTCCAGTGAAGTCCCCTGAGGGTGGACGAAGAACCCCCGACTACTTTGGGCGAACCGCTCGCTACCACGCACCTGCACGTTCGTTCTCGAGCCCCAGACCCCCGCCATCGTCGTCATGGGATGCCGGAGAGACGTTTGCTCTGCCGGCATCTAAAGATAAAGAAATGCACCCACTGGGCATGAACCAAACATGAAAGTCTCAGACTTGAACGAAGAGAGCATTGAGAGACGATAATCACATATTTACGCATAATTATACCCAAAATCAACCAACGACCTTCACACCGTTGTGACAGCTACCGCGCAAAAGCCTCGATGCTTTTTGCCGACACGCCAGTCCTCGGTAAGAGAAGGATCAACAACACCAACGACTGGATCTACTTTTTTTTTTTAATGGAGGAATTTTCTTGACACGATAGCGAGACGTTGACATTTGAGATGGGCGCGACTTGAAACAAGGAGGGGAGCAAAGCGCAGAGATATATGTTGACTCCAGCAAAGACCAAACCCGAGGGGTTGCTGATGTAGAATAACGACCAAGACGACGAGTCCGGGACTCTATACGAATACAGTTTCATACCGTCAGACTAGCCCTTGGTGGAGGGCATCAGTGCGAAACGTCATTGAGCCCAACATCAAACAGACAGAGCCTCTGCCTATCTACCAACTCTAGAGCCGCGAGTCTAGAGAGCGCCGGCGGGAATTGGGACATGGATTTGTAACCATACCGGTAGCTGCGGACAAAAGAACCTCACTGAGTGAGAAAATCAACTGAGACACAAGGTTATCTTAGTACAATACAATTATACCTTACTACATTTCAACCTTGCCTTGTGCAAGTTAGTCTTCTGTGCTGTTGGCTACCAAGGAGCCCGACCATCACGTTGTTGCAATTTGGTGTTTTTCGGGGTTCCTCCTTTTCTCGGGCCTCGTTCTGGGTTGAGATGATTTGGGGCTTCTGGACTACGATCAAGATCGGGTGGGCGCTGCATTTATCGAACTCGGAGTACCATGGGATATTGGGCTGCAGTATGTAGAGGACTGCCTGCTACAGTTGCTCCGAATGAATCCATCGTTCCACTGCACAATTATGCAACGGAGTTGTCATGGATTCCAACAACCTTTTAGAGACACGCCAGATTACTCAATACCGAGTAGCTGGGGGGATACCCTTTGACTCGGATAGATTCCCGGTTTTCGGATATCCTGATTTCACCTGGTCTTCATAGCAACCCTCCCCAGGCTCTCGTATTTCATGCCAATAAGCAGTACTTCACAGCGCATGAGACATTGTGGTTGGTGTCCTTGCTGGCGTAATCTGCGGCACAGGCCCTTTGCCAAGTGCGAAGCGCCGAAACAAGGCACATCAGTGTAATGACGTTACTTGAGTGATGAAATATGGCGAACAATGGTGATTTATATCCATTATCCATCTAACAAGTAAACAAAGAATAAAATAAAGCAGGAACACTCAAACCTTATTTCTAATTGTTGTTGGGGAGTCAATTTAGGTTCAAAATGTGTCTGCGATGAAGCGTCCAATTCCATGTCGCGTGCTTCTGTCCAGTTGACATTCATTTGGTCAGCTCGCCCGGCATCCTCTTCCGGCCCATCCGAAAAGGGCACCACAGCCCAGAGACCAGACAGCTTGCTTATCTGAGCCCAGCAGCTCGTGTGAGAGGTATAATAGCTCAAGGTGGCCCTCGTGTGGGATTGCTGCTTTGAGATCATCTTTCGCTGCCCTGGTCACGTCAACTACTGATGCTTAGATAGCGTCATTCCGCTGCGCCTTGGGTGTGCCGTATGCGCGACGAAATCAGTTTTTCCAACCATCTTCTGGAGACACGATCGAATTCTCAAATAGGGGAATACCAATCCGACTCGAAGATACGGTGCAACGTGCGATTGAGACGAGGTCAGCTTGAAACCCCAAGAGCACACGATAAAAACCCATAATGAGTGGGGTGTCCCGACTGTCGGCCTTGATTCGCGGCAAACGGCCCCGCACCCCCGAGACTGACACCGGTCAACGGAGCCGCTTGCTTGACGACTGGATCAACGAAGAGGATGATGCCGAGGACAGGAATGGAGATGGGCAACAATACGAGAATCCTTCGAATTTCGAGTCTACCAGGTTTTATTCATACACACGCTTCCCTGCCGACAAAAAGCCAGCGAGGAGATGTGGCCGGAGAGGCAGATGCTTCCGAAGTCGGTGCTGTGCCATCTTCCTCGTGGTAACGATTCTGGTTCTCAGTGTTGCCTGGACCTACAGGTGGCATATCGAGACTGCTCGTGGCCGGAAATGGACACCAGACGCAGAAACAGAACGTTTCAGTCACAGGCCCTTGCAGCTACCGGCCAAGAACATTCACATCTCAAACTATACGCTGCCACTGCGGACCAAAGGTCGCGATATCGTCGATGCCCGCGGTGAGCGCTTCAAGCTTGCTTCTGTGAACTGGTACGGAGCTAGCGATGAGCTTTTTGTGGCAGGGGGGCTGGATATTCAGCACCGCGATGACATTGCCCAGGCTATCAAGCGTCTCGGCTTCAACAGCGTCAGACTGCCTTATGCTGACGAGCTGGTCATCAAAAACCCGACCGTTGATGCGAGGTACCTTCGTGCGAACTCGGACCTGGTAGGGCTGAGGGCTATGGATGTCTTCCACGCCGTCGTCGAGTCACTGACCAAGGCGGGTGTTGCCGTGATTGTTAATAACCACATCACGAGCGCTACATGGTGCTGCGGTGCGGACCCATGCGATGCTGCCTGGGCCAACGATTATCTGGGACCGTTCTGCCGCGTGAAGCAGACCGAGGAGGAGTGGATTAAGCACTGGGAGACTATCATGTTACCACATGTGAATAATCCACTTGTCATTGGCGTTGACCTTCGGAACGAGATCCGTGGTCTCTGGGGAACGATGCCATGGTCCAAGTGGGCAACGGCCGCAGAGCGTTGTGGTAACAGGCTCCTTCGAATGAACAAGAACTGGCTTGTCATCGTCGAAGGCACTGAATCATCCAACGACCTGTCACATGTTGGAAAGCGTCCTATCAAGCTTGACGTGGACAATCGAGTAGTGTATTCAGCACACGTCTACGCGTGGTCGGGCTGGGGCAGCTGGGAAGGACGTTTCCTCCTACGCGAGTACGAGTCGTTTGCAAAGACCATGCACCATAACTGGGGCTATATCTTGAAGGAGGACATGGCACCTGTCTGGGTCGGAGAGTTTGGCGCGCCGTCCAAGCCATCAGTGGGCGATGCAAACTACTGGCAGCACCTCATGCGTTTCCTCCGAGAGCAAAACGCCGACTTTGGTTACTGGGCCCTCAACGCCCGAAAGCCAAAGGGCAATACGACCGAGACGTACGGGCTAGTGGGGGATGACTGGGTGACGCCGGTGCTGGACTACCGAATGAAGGACATGCTGGATCTGATGGCGGCATGAAGACGGATTTGGAAGACTCGGCGTTTATATGTGAAACTGGGCTAGGACTTGGGAAGGAAATGATGGATATGCAAACGGGCCTCGATATTTATTGGAGTATAACTGGAACGGGGTTTGTGTCAAGGATTGGAAATTCCCGTAAAAGGGTGCAAACAGAGACATTATTGGCAATGTTGAACTTGAAGTTGTGAGCTTGGGTTAGGTTAGGTTATGTGGATACTGTAAATGACGGCTCCTACCGTGTGAACGAGAATAACTTCCAACACCGAATGCACCTGCCGAGGTGGTGAGCAAGCTCCTTATCGATAACAGGCGCAACGCCGGTCGGAGGCACTGCACCCCGCCACCTCACCTCGCCTACTCTCTACCACCACAGAAGCAGTTGTCCTGCGGCATCACACAACTTAACCCTACAACTCTAATAGCCTCGTCGTACTGATCTCCCGGCCGCGACTCGCACCGCCCCTTGCCGTATCGCTATTATCCGAATGTTAATGTGCAACACCGCAACGAGGCTCCCCTCCGCGCATCCTTGAATGCTTGCTGATGGAAAGCCAACCGTCACTCTCGGCTCCTGCAAAGTTCCCGGTTTGTGTGGGAAAATGCTACGCGCAAACCGCCAACGAGCGGGTGAGTCTTTTGCACATGGGCCATGGCTCTCGTCGCCATCTAGAACTCTGTTGCTGACACAAACGGTCTTGCGCCTGTTCAGTTTGGCGATGGGGCCAGAGCCGCCATCCGCCAGCGCGAGCGGTTATCCCTAGGCTTGCACCCCACCGACGCCGAAATCCCCTTTACGTGGCCTTCCGAAGATGACGAGAACCAGGCCGGCCCCGAGTCCTCCATCTATAGGCTTGTACCGAGCATGCAGAGCTACAGGAACAACCTGACGGCCCTCTCTCAAGTGTACAATGTGCGAGCTCCCGGCCTTCCGGTGCATGTGTGCATTACTGATCACTTACCCTAGCTCTACTTTGTCGCCTACCAAGGCCACATATTCGTCTACAAACCCCGCGGAGTACCGCACCAATCGCTTCCTTGCCACCCCGATCTTCAGCTAAAGCCGGAACCGAGTCCATACTCTCGTTCGATCGGAGGATATCTCGATCCGAGAAGACCACACCTGATCAACCATATTATCACTGGGTTACTTGGGAACGATGAGATTGTGCTTGCATGCTACGATGACGGCGATGTGGTTGCGTACTACACGAAGGACATTGGCACACACGTCTTTGGAGGCCGTGAAACTACTGGCTCGTCGCACAGAGCTACACCAAGGCCCTTCTTCCGTGAAAACGTCGGAATGTCTGCGTGGGGCTTGGCTATACATCAAAAGTCCCGCCTCATTGCTGTCAGCTCGAACCGTCATGAGGTAGTTGTGTTTGCCTTGGCATTGACATCAGACCCTTTTCGGCGAAAAGAAGCTCCCTCCTCAGACTCTCGGAAACATAAAAAGCCAAAAAAGAAGACGGGTCATCGACGGAGCCGTAATTGGAGGATCGTGATCATAATGGGCAGCGACGCGGATAACATGCCCAACGTCTGTTTCGTGGACGATTTTGAAGGCCAGGCCCAGAAGGTGTGTGCAATCGATATCAAGGGGACCGTTTGGCTGGCGGATATCTGGCAAGCCCATCAAGGTCCAATAGCCATCCAACCCCTCAGTCAGCTCAAGAGCGAAGAATTTTATCCTTCCCCAACAAGAGGCTGGGGAGTTCTTGCCTTGGACGACAGTTGTTTCATGAAAGTACGGACTAGCGAGGAGCTGTTTGGTCTTCACACGAGCCAAGTCGAGGTTATCCGGGCATCTAATGGGTGCAGCCACCCGTTGGTGAATGTGAAGAATGCCATCAACCAAATCCCAAACAACCCGCATCGAAGGGCGGCACAGCCTGTCATGGCTCAAGCTCAACCTCATATGCTGCAACTGCCATTCGGCTTTCAAGGGCCTGGCGCTCTCTTGGACAGCGAAGGAAGCGGCGGCGAAAGCGCAGGTGAAGACGATTTTGACGATTCAGAGGTCGGAAGCGAGGAAGAAGATGACGGAGAAGAGATGGAGGATAACAACCATCAGAGTATCCTTGGCACGGAAGCCTTCGCCATGATTCCTGCAGGTGGGACATTCCAGGCAGGCACCGTAGCGCAAGCTCTGGTTGCCCCCTTCGCATCCCACGACTCGTTCGACACTCTTAACGCGTTCCTTGACGATTTTGACGGCAAGATTTGCGAGGATGGGACTGGCTCAGACGAGGAGATCCTCCCCCGAAAGGCAGACATGACTTATTTCCCCCACAGCGGCGAAATACTCGAGACGCCTCGACAGGAATCCCGGATGATAAGTTTTCTGAAGCGGCCGTCTTGCGGCAACCATAATCGACAAGAACCAGAGGCGCGGCTAGCGGGACTTGGACGCAAGTTCTTTCTGCTGCGAACGTACGAAAAGGACATTGAGATGCGGCCATTCTCTCGAACGTCGGACTACGATCGCCGAGTCGAGTTTGGTGTTGTCTGCCCAGACGCATTGAAGTTTGGCAGGTTCAAAGAGGTAGGGCTTGTGGCACATTTCCATGCGACGGGTCGACTCAACATGATTGCGCTTGCGCCAGAGCTCTGTCTGGTGGCGGTTGGGTCACCGATTGGGCGGGTGGTGCTCCTGACGCTGACACGCAAGGCTGTGCCGTCAGAGCGCGAGGAGGGCGTCTGGGAACACGGGTTCCGGGTTGAGTGGGTGCTGCCGACGCAGTCAGATGAGGAGGAACACAGGAGGGTGCTTCGGCCGATGCATGGCATGGCTCTGAGCCCAATCCAGACAGGCGACGGAGATGGAAACGGGCTCATAGGTGGAGAGGCCAGGCTGCCACGACGGTACCGGTTGATGCTTCACTATCGAAACCACGACATCTTGTCGTACGAGTTAACGCGGAACGAGCAAACAGGAAAGCTTTGCATTTATTGACAAGGCGTTGTTTCAATCTAGGCGATGAAGGATACCCGGCGCAAGGAAGGGATGGGTGCACTCTTTGGAGTCTTGGGATGGTTTCTTTTGGAGTTGGACTGTTTTTTGCGTAACGTTATTTTGGGGGTTATTTTGGGGGTGCATTGCTAGTCGTGTCGACATCCATCATGCTCTTTCTGATGTACATATTGGAGGATTGAAGTAGAGGTTTTGAAGCTAGTTATAAGCTCGTCGCAGAAGATCGAGGGACACGCGTATTGGAAGTTTGCTGCATGGGCGGTAGTGGATACTCGGACAAACGAGGTTGACAGTCTGGAGAAGCTGGAGCAAGATAATGCAACCAATCTATCTAGATACCCCACGGTTATGTAGGCGGGGTAATGATGGTGAATCACGAAAACCCATGAAGATTAAAAGGCGAGTATACTACGTAGATGTATAGATATCCGCGAGGCAAGGCGAGGCAAACACATGGTGCCCCAGACCAGCAGCGGAGCCCCGGTTGACGATGGAGACGGGGCCGGACCGGGATCGGGAGTGGTGACAAGTATGAATTGGGTCACTGTTTTGAGTGCGGGGACCCGTATCTCGGGGTTCCGGGTCGGCGGGACGAGCAGCTGCCCCCGCAGAGAGAGAGGGCCCATTGCACGCCGGGGAAGAAGAGAGAGGTGAAGGAGAAGGAACAAGGGCGAGCTTCTAGAAAGTGGCGTGACGATATCAAAGATAGCGGAAAATAGGGGGTGGCTATACGATCATGACCAGAAGCGATTTGTGTGTCTTTGATGATCGGGGGCGATGTGATTGGTCGATCAGAGGCAGGGCGAGATAAGGATTGGGGAAGAAAAAAGCTTGACTACTTGGCATGGACCGGCGCCACGGGAAGGGAGGCTCAAGTGTGTGTGTATGTGTGTGGACTCTGATAGGAGACAGGAGTAGAACCTGGGGATGTGGTTTTCCTGGTTTGACGAGATTTTACTGGATCTCGAGGTTTTTCTGCTATCCGTGGCTTGGCTGGGGTGAAAGCTGAAGCTGAGAATGTGTGTGTGCGTATTCGCGTGAGTGAGTGACTGGGCATAGATAAGACATGAAGCCATCTCATCTTGTCGAGACAGAAATCGACTGTTGCCCAGTGCCCTCTCACCTAGTGCAAATTACATGCCGAGCTGTGCTGGTGCTCATATCCGATATACCTAGTCCTTTTTTTTCTCTTTCTCTTCCGGCCTCACCGAGGATGCTTGCTGTCCTCGTCCATGCCCAAGCCTAGCAAGGGCCCTGGGGACTTGCCATGGAAGTGGAGGTGGATGCGGTTCCAACAGCAAAAAGTAAAAGCAAGTGCCGCTGCCCGAGGTTCTTGCCAGAGGAACGGTAACGGATGGAGGATCCGTCTCAGCCGGCCCGGGATGCCCCGGATAGATTGGGAATCAATCGTGGGCCTGGGACAACCAGGCAAGGTCTCTCTTTCTCCTTGGTGATCAAGGTGTAGCGCCGGGGGGTGGTGGAGGGTTATGTAGGCCAAGAGATGGCTGTGGTTTTTTGCGATTTAGGGGGGGGACGAATGCGGGCTTGACAACGACCAAGAGATGCAGCAGCATATCCGTTCGTGACGTGTTGACTTGATAGATAGCAAACGGTGAAATACAAAGACGAGACAAGACGACATCACAAAATAGAAATAAAAATGGACATGTTGTTGAACTAAAGATGGAAGAGGTCGAAGCTGATTGGCCAGGCCCGTCGAATGTGTCTGGGGTTTTAGTCACTGGCTGCGACTTGAGCATTTTTCATTAAACAACCTTTTGACTCACCGAATGGGATCAGGTACCGCACGCAGCCTTGTTCCCCCACAAAAAGCACAGCGCGGTATTACTGGAGGAAAAGGGAATATCTGTTTTTAGGTCTTTGATAAGAAAATGATGGCTTTTTTTTTTTTTCTCTTACACGTGAGACCAGTTAAAAGTCGAGATTTGACTCGTGAGTGAGAGCCAATTGGACGTGTCTTTTTTTTCTTTTTCTTTTTGATGCTTTTCTTATCAGCGACTGACGTGATCAAGTAACGGAATATCTTTTATTTAAGCTTTGGTGCTGTTTGCACGTGCAGACACGAAAGATGGAGTGATTGTTAGTCCATGAAAGAGAAGAAAAAAACAATGTAAAGATGGCTTCAGAAATCTCGTATCTTGTCCGATCCCTTTACTAAGGTCTTGGCCATGTGTTACAGCGACGCATTACAGGATGTTTTAAAGGTGTAGCACCCCCGACCCTTCACCTCGGGGAGACCCGGATGGGGGAGCCGGAGCTGATGATTCAGGGCTGGAGAGACAGGCTCCGGGGACATTTCGTGGGCGGGCAGGTAATGCAATCGATGGCACTTACACATCGTCGGCTGTAATGGTTTACTATCCATCGTCATCGTCTGGCGATCTGCCAAGCTATAGCTGACACTCCGACTTTCGGTTTCAAGGAACCCCATCTCGAGATGGATCTCTCTTTTTTTTTGTGTGTGTCTTTTGTGATTTAAAAAGTCATCACGCGACGATTGTCCAAGCCAAGATTCTGTTATCTGAGACTTGACTTTCAGCTGGCCTTTACACACGCACAAGCTCAAATCTCGGTTGGATATCAACCAGAGCAATAAACAACAACAACACACTCTTTATCCCCCATACTTTAAAAATTCATATTTTGTCTTGTACATAGCCGAACCCCACGCTTCGAGGGACCCAATATCATACGTCAACGGCGCCCCCGGAGCAACCAAGCAAGCAATTGAGAATGAGCTCTTCTTGTGTGCCCCCAGGTTTCTTGAGAGACAGCGTCGTCATGCACGCCCTTTCCCGGACGGAACCCCCCCTCCTCTCCGTTTGCGGCAGCGGTTTCAAATCGTCATTTTTGGGTGAGAGTTTCTTATCATAGATCCAGCTGTAAAGTCGTTACATACGTGATCCCTCCACCTCGTAGCTTTCCCGACTAAGCTTCCCCATGGGCAGTGCCGCTTTTTCTCCTCCTCACGTCAACAAGGCGAAGCAGCAAGCTCCACGGACTTGCCATGTCCCAAAGACACCTCGCAAGGGCGTGAGTATTCTCGGATGAATGGGGGCAAATCTAAAATGCGGACTCTGTCCGGAGAACCGGGGGTTGAAGGGGGATCTTGCCAGGAACCAGGCCAAGAACGGTCCTCGATCGAGGTCGGGGTGGAGTGGGTGTAGTAGACGCCATGCCTGCAAACGTATAAGCGCCAGCTCTATCGTTGGGGGAGGGGGGGGGGGGGCGCCGGTTCCTGGGGGCAGAAGCACGACGCCGCTATCTCTACCTTGTCTTGCCTATCGCTTGTACGTACCGATAAACTATGTGTCCAACCTGTTTGTACATGGAGACTGGGCTCTCACTCGCTCATGGTGAGAGAGACCTGGGGTACGTACCCATCTCTATCTCTCTCCGCGCGCCGTATCGCGCCTCTATCTATCTGGAGCCCTCGTCCATCTCTCTCATGGGGTATCTCTCTCAACCCGCAGGGGATCTGCAAACCCAGTCCATGCCGGGCTTGTACCCGAGGCGGCGGGCTTTGGGCTGAGGTGAAAAAAACTCGGACGGCCTCTCGATATATAGAGTCTCGTTGCCCGTTCTTGAATCTCACTCTATATCCTCTCCCTCCCCCATCCAGTCTTGCATTTTTTTTTTACCTGACTCGGGAAGAGTTCAAATCTATCCTTCTTTTGACTCTTGTCCCCATCTCTCAAGTGACTCGATCCTTTTGTTGCTTCACTTCGCCTCTATATCCTTGTATTCTCTTGAGTGACGCCCTACGGTATCCGTCGAACCCCGTCGAACTCGACAACAACTCCATCACGAACCGATAACCGAGAGAAACAACCTGCCCATCATGTCTTATGTCGAAGTCGGACCCCCGACACCGTTTAACGGTACCAATGAAGACCTCGGCGGTGACTCCAGTATGCCTCAACACCATCAACACGCCGACCTAGTAAAGTAGACTAACCGATCCTCTCAACAGCCACCGAGAACCTCAACCAGTGGTACCAGTCCGGTGATCAGGCCTTCATCATCGTCTCGGCCTGCCTCGTCCTCCTCATGGTCCCCGGCATCGCCTTCCTCTACTCGGGTCTCGCCCGCAGAAAATCCGCCCTCTCCATGCTCTGGGTCGTCATGATGTCCTTCTCCGTCATCGTCTTCCAATGGTACTTTTGGGGATACTCGCTCGCCTTCTCCCAGACCTCGGGGAACCCCTTCATCGGTGACCTCCGCCACTTTGGCCTCATGAAGGTCTGGGGCGCCCCCTCGGTCGGATCCCCCCTCGTCCCCGCCCTCCTCTACTCCTTCTACCAGATGATGTTCTGCGCCGTCACCGGTGCCCTCACCATCGGCGCCGTCGCCGAGCGCGGCCGCGTCATCCCCAGCATGGTCTTCATCTTCTTCTGGGCCACCCTCGTCTACTGCCCCCTCGCCTACTGGGTCTGGAACGCCAACGGCTGGGGCTTCCAGCACGGCGTCCTCGACTACGCCGGCGGTGTCCCCGTCGAGATCGGCTCCGGTCTGTCGGCCCTGGCCTACTCGTGGGTCCTCGGTCGCCGCAACGAGAAGATGATGATGAACTTCCGCCCTCACAACATCTCCCTCATCACCCTCGGTACCATCTTCCTCTGGTTCGGCTGGCTCGGCTTCAACGGTGGCTCTGCCTTTGGTGCCAACCTCCGTGCCGTCATGGCTTGCTGGAACTCGTGCCTGACTGCCATGTTCGCCGCCATGACCTGGTGCCTCCTCGATTTCCGTCTGGCTCGCAAGTGGTCCATGGTCGGCTGGTGCTCCGGTACCATCTCCGGTCTCGTTGCTGCCACTCCTGCCTCTGGTTTCCTCGACCCCTGGGCTAGCATCATCCTCGGTGTTGTTGCCGGTGTCGCCTGTAACTTTGCCACCAAGAGTAAGTCGACAAGCTACATCTCTCACAATTCCAGCACTAACATTTCTCGCAGTCAAGTTCCTTGTCCGAATCGACGATTCCCTCGATGTCTTCGCTGAGCACGGTGTCGGCGGCATGGTCGGCCTCATCTTCAACGCCTTCTTCGCCAGCGGCTCCATCATCGGCCTCGACGGCGTCAACACCGGTGCCATTGGTGGCTTCCTCGACGGCAACTACGTCGTTCTCGGCTGGCAGATCGCCGCCATCGTCGCCTCGTCCGCCTACGCCTTTGTCATGTCCGCCATCATCGCCAAGATCATCGACTTCATCCCCGGTCTCAAGCTCCGCGCCTCTGAGGAGGCTGAGCTCCTTGGTATGGATGACGACCAGCACGGCGAGTTCTCTTACGACTACGTCGAGGTCCGCCGTGACTTCCTCGCCTGGAGCCCTCAGCGTGACGAGCCTGCCGAGGATGGTGATGTCCTCGAGCCCACCCACGGCATCCAGGAGCACCAGTCCATGATGAACACCCCTAGCATTTCTGATGCCCGCAAGACTCCCTCCATCGATAACACGCCTGAAAAGGTGGTCGCAGAGAAGCAGACCTAAAGCTTTCTCACGGAGAATCTCATTTTGCAAATCTTTTATAGCGGTATAGAGAGTATGTGTGCTCGGCCATTTTTCCTTTATTGTTGCACCACACACATGGTCGTTGGGAGTAGCCGGCAAAGGCGTTTACGGTTTTTTACATCTTGTTCGCAATCTACATCTTGATTTTAATACCCGCAAAGGCACATGTATATCTATCTGGCTGGCTTTGGAAAAAGTGATTCCAAGTCGTCGAGGACGCACGTACAATCCCTCTTTGCAGTCTGATACTTTAGATAGTCATGGAATCAGAATGTCCATATCTTTGAATCATCGCAGCTATTCCTAGTGAACTAGATGTCAATCCATATCTTTGAACCCTTGCAACTATTACTAGTGAGTTAAATGCCAATGTCTATTATCCAGCTTTGAGCGTAACCGAGTAAACTTGATCCAAGAAGCATGAAATGAGCTAATATGACACCCATCATCCCAAATGCCATGTCCTCGTTCCCAAATTACATATGAAAAAAGATCCGCTGTGGCCCTACCACCACTCACTATGATGATATCCTATATGGTAAGCAGCCCAAACATACCTCTATCGTACACACCTCAGGATGGGGGTACACCGTCGGTTACCTCGCCGTATGGTAATGACGGGTAGTCCCCAAAGCAAGCATAGTCAAACCGAGCCTTGTCTACCATCTCTTCCTGCACCTTGAGGAACGTCTCCAACTCGCACCAGCCGTCCTTGCGGCTGGCATCACACTCTGGGAAGCTTTTGCCTAGAGGAAGAGTTCGCTGGTTCAGCACAAAGTGAATGTACTTGGTCTCCTCGCCCTCCAGGTAACCGGTTCTCTCTGGCGAGACAGGCTTGGGTGCCTTGATGATCTCAATGTCCAGGCGGGCACCGAACGGAGTTACATGAGCCACGGTAAAGTTGTGGTCTCCCGGATATTCGTCAGCGGGGAGCTTGTCGGCAAACTGGCGGAAGCCAAAGGCAGTCAGGATCGAGACAATGTTGGTGTCGTGAGAAAAGTCAAAGTAGAGGCTCTGGTTCAACGGAAAGGTTTCCTCCATGCTGTCTAGTGTCGTGTTGATCTGAGAGCCAGAGTACCCCAGCGTGTGGTTTTTGAGTCGTGCAATCACCTCTTGCTGATAGCCAAGGCCGATTGCCCTCTGCAATCTTGTCAGCATCACCCAACCACATGACAAGGGGAATTACTTACACCCACTGGGCTGTGAAACCCGGCGCCAGAGGCAAAGGCAAGGTCAACCGAGTATCCAAAGTCCTGCCACTCCTCATAGGTAAACAGGTCGCAGAACATGCTGAAGCCATATGCAACCGTCTCATAAGGACACATGGTCTGTGCAGCATACACATCCTCGGGAGTCCATTTGAGTCCCTCAGTCATGTCGTTGAATCGGTCGGTAGCTGGATATACGGTCAGTTTCATTTCAGCTAGTCGTTTCTAAATAGGGACATGCCATCTTTCAGATACTTTTCAACCCAGGTTGACACGGGCGACTTGTAGTCGGCCTTGGCTGCGTTGGGGCAACCGAGGCCACCAGCGAGTGAGTTGTTGAAGCCAGGGGCCTCAATAATTACCTCAATAGTAGCATTGTTCGTCCTAATAGTGTCAATGTTGTTCATGTCAGCGATGGCTGTTGACATACCATTCCAGGCCAAAGAAGCCAGCCATCCAGTTCTCAGCCGACTTGAGCATTCGGTCTTGAGTCTGTACAAGTTAGCTGCGAGACGCTCTTGGCCAAGGCTGATCCTTGTGAAATAGAACCTACAGTCGTTCGGACGATGAGCTTGCTCTGAGGGTTGTACAGACTGCCATACATGTAGCTATGCAATATACCTGTCGCAAACGATTAGCATCAAGACCAGGGGCCAGACCTCTGCTTGCTTACCAGAATCGAAGAGCTCCTGGCGGCCCCTTGGGACCAGAATGGCGTAGCCAAGTTCGTACTTCCAGTCATTGAGGAAGGACAGAGCCCCCCTCGTGTTGAACTTGCCCGAGGCATTGGCGAGACGCTCACCCAGCTCGGCCACGTTGGAGCCAGGAGTCGGGTATCGTGCACCATGACGCGACAGCATCTGAACCTGAACGATCTCGGCACCCTGAGGGATGGGGTACTCGTCCACACCAAAGCCGGGGGAGGGCGAGTAAGGGCTCAGATAACCCATCATCTTGAAGATGCTCTGGTTGCCCTCCTTCATGCCCTCGATGGGGATCGAGGTCTGAAGGGGATCATTGGGGACAAAGGTAGCGGTAGGCTCAAAGACGTGAGTCTGAGCCATGAAAGCTGGCTTACCGGTAGCGGTAGCGCCGGGCCACAGCTGCGGCGAAGTCTGGAAATACTGGGGCACCCGGGGTGGGTCGCAGCCGGAGCCGGAGAAGGCATACGGAAGGCTGAGATAAAGGTTCGAGCCCAGGAGGATAACGACGAGCCCCGAGAGGAGCAGAGTCATATTCCGGTAAGTCCGAACTGGACCTCGAGGCATCATACGGGGGACGAGAGGCGGTCTGTGGCCATCGTCGTGGCTGTCGTCCTGATGCACGAGGTGGTAGCCATCTTTGGGCTCGCGAGACGCTGACGATGCCACCATTGTGACGTGCAACCTGGGCAATTTGCGATGGCAGGCCCAGAATACGATGCGGGATAGATGGCTGTCTCAGTGGAAACGCACAAGTGACCAAGTGCAGCCTCTCAGCCAGCCCAAACGAGGGTCTGGGGATGGATGTCCCCCTTGGAGCCGCTACAGGGGCGGAAGGAGCGGCAGCAGCGGGCGCGATGACAACTCCTAGCCACTTGGCGCTGAAGCAATGATCGATCTGGGGTCTGGGATTGGGGCAATCGAAGCCGATGAACGAGGATACGTCTTCTGCTGATGCCAGGTGATGCTGGTGGAGGTGGTTGAGAGCGTAGTGTATGTAGCCGTGGCAGCCCAGGCGCGTGCCGTGGTAGGTAGGAGCGGGAGATACCTTATGTGGGCCAGCTCAGCCAGCCCCTGTGGCTTTCGGCTTCTCGATGTTGCGTAAAGAAAGGGGGGCCGTGCGCAGGGACCAATAGGGTTTTGGGGCTGACACTGTGCATCTCCGGGACGCTTGTACCTTTGAGATGGAGAACAGGGGATGGGATGGAGATCTCCAAGACGCCGCGCTAGCCACCAACCGTCAGCCATGGATGTTAAATCCTTGAGAGCGGGCCATCGAAAAGAGGCGCAAGGGAGAGAGCTCCAGTGCGATGGCAGCGGTTTCGAGAGGCGTCTGATGGGCTTGCAGGCTTGCTAGGGGTAAGGAAGGGGCTGGGCGGGCTTCCAAGGCCAGAGTTATCGTCCATCATCTTGCACTGTTCTACGCACTGTAACGTATTTGCTTTGTATGGTCCACCAAGATCTCTCGTGTTTCCGCCTCACCTCAACCTCTAATCTCTTCTCTCATCCCCAAAGTCGCATCCATCATCCCCCCCATTCCCACCGCATGTATGGTGGAACCCATGTTGGGCCTGATCTACCCAAGAGCCGTTCACCTGCGCTAATGACAAGCCAACGGCCAACGGCCACGGCCATGGCCATGGCTCTGGGAGCAGGATAGTCGATCCTCATGGAGCCCACCGCCGCCTTCCGTAGGCTGTGAACTACAGTATCTGTACCTTATCCCGTCGTTGAGACAACTTGCTATCATCGACCCCGTACCCCAGTCCAGGAGCCAGCGCCTCTACCCTGAATCTCTGACAGCCGTCACTTTTCGGGGTGGGTTCTCTTCCGTACCATGCCTGCCTATCGTGGCCGCCATCTTGTCATTCATTCTTGATGTCCCGTCTACATCTACATCCTGATCATCGGGCACACCGCCTTCACCGCCATTGAATCGTGATCATGATGCGCATGGGGTGACTAGTCGAGACTCCCTCGTTTGAGGAGGTAGAGGGGAGGAATGCAAGGCTCAGATGGAGACGACTACAATCACGCCGAGATGACGATACAAAGCAATTTCTCCCAGCGGCGGAAACAAAAGCAAACCTGTGCTAGCATCTGACCAGTCTACCCTGCCAGTTTAGGCAAAAGCAACTACGGTCCTGGCGCCGATGGACCAACAACCAGTTGATCGAGGAAACTTGTCCGTACTCGGTACACGGTTCTCGTCTCCTTCATCAACGCTCTCTCTCTCACCCTCTCGGGCTGAGGGATGGGCACTTGCCGCCAAGGGGTATCTTACATGCTAGCAAAACTCGGCAGAGGGAAAAAGCTATCGATCTAAGCCTGCATGACACCAGCCGCCTTGCTTTCATCTGCCGAGCCTCTCACGTACGTAGTACCTATACTGCGTAGAGCAACTCACACCCAGTAATTCCAAACCCCTTGAGAGCTCTTGTCTCATTCAGTCCTCGAATCATGTTGCCTCTAGCCTCCCGCCCTTCTGGCACGAGAGATCCATGTCCAGGCGTCCGCGGCCCTGTGGTCATGTGCAGCCCGCCTACAGCGACCATGCTGTCCCGCCAGTCTTTCTGAAAACAGACGGGCTCCATCATCTCTTGTCTTGATGCTTTGTCTGGCCTTGATCGAGATGATGACCTTCAATGGCTTCGCCGCCGGCCGCCGCCATATGTAGCTTCATATTGGGGTCCGATTCGGCGCTGCAGTACGGATACCGCCCCAAAACCATGACATACCCCCTTGAGCCTGTCGATCTAGATTCGGTCATCTGTGTGCACCACCTGAGGCGCCATTCCCCAACCCAGCAAAGTGCTAGACGCAGGGTCTAGGCTAGATCTTAGTCACAACCCAACCATCACATCTCATTTCAACAACCTCTTTGTTCCTGAGAATCTTGATCGATGAAACGTCTCATCTCTGCCGCATTGGGAGTCTATTCGTCACAGTCTCTGAAACAAACAATAACAATGTATTAATCACAGGCCTATTAGCCTGGCCCACGCCGTTTCCGAGCGCCCCATCTCAAATACCAACATACAGGATCGACCAAGACAAACTGAGCTTGTTGCTTTTCGTGACCAGGACACCGGATGAAGACATATTTTGATACCAGAATGCACCAAGGGAACCATGCAAGCCCGAACTTTTGTTTTCTCTCCCAGTACCCATGCCCTTAGACGCCAACCCATGGACCCCCTTACCTTTTTTTCAACGCGCCCATGTTCCATCCCCATCCAGGTACTGATACCTGAGGAGCAGTCGACAGATGTTTCGAATGAGATGCTGGATTTTGCCATCTCCCCTACTGCAAGCCTCCCTCCCCTTGGTGACGTGGGGCGGGCGGATGCCATGCAAATGCAGTTTTAATTGGCCTGAGAGCGGAGCGGAAAGAAACCGTCCGGCATGGGCTCAAGATGCCAGGTCTTGGGAGCCTCTTGGTTGAAGGCGGCTGACCACTCCTGTCTCAGATCGGCGGGAAGCTCCCATCCAAGGTCATCATCCCGAAGTCTCATGCGCACCAGGTGTCGTCGCTCCCGGGGCGCCTCACCATTGACAAACCCTTCCCGTCGGTGCAGGACAGCCAGGTTGTTGATGAAGTGAATGTCACCGGCCTGAGTGCTGATTTCGAGCTGCGCTGCCTTGGCGATGGCCTCGATGGCATCGAGGGCCTCCATCTGTCGTGGCGTAACCGTCGGGAGGTTCGCTGGGCGTGGGTGGACGGCATTCCCCGTCAGCGCCACTCTGCCAAAGTTCATAATGACTCTTCCCTCGTGATGGAAGAGGACCGGTCTGCACTGGAAACGGGGTCTGGCGCGCCATACCATGTCAGTCTAGGTGTGTTCCCCCACACAATGCCACCGATCCCGTGTTGGGCACTTACATGGCAAACGGCCAGTCAGATCGGGCCAGCGTGCGAATCATGTCGGGGCGGCTGGCTGCCAGGACGTTGTAGACGGTGTAGGCCGAAGCAATGATGCATTTGCCTCCCGACGCCGCGGTGCTCCGGGTGAGCCAGCTAACAACGTCGCCGGCTTCCTCATTGTGGAAGGTCCGGAGAGCAAGTTAGCGAGCCATGTCTCCTTCCTGCACGCGGATGCGACGATCTAGGGCCGACGGGACTTACAATGGGAGATGTAGAATGACGATGGTGACCAGCCTTGAGCTTGGACGAGTTGTCGGCGACAATATGAACTAACAAGGGGCAGTCAGTTTCGGCAAAAGGCCACGAGCAGGCATCAGGGATCGGCCGAGTTACAAACCTAGCATGTTGCCTTTTCGGTCCTGTCGACCATGGCGATTCGCAATGTACGACTGGATGCCAAGGTACATGACCGTCAGATCCTCGATTGAGTACTTGTGGGGATCCAGGCCGCGGATAACGCCAAAACCCTTGCCGTCATGGACATCTCGGCGAATTTCGTCTAGTCGTGGGCCGAGGGTGGGAAGGGGAAAGTTGTCTCGAGAGACGAGATCTCCGTCCAGGCCCAACGCTGCTTTTGGGTTAGCATGTTGGTCCAGCAACTATCGGAGCGACTAGCCTATGGCCATGCCGCCGTTGGGGAGCCACGAGACACCAGAGGAACACACCTTTGAAGACCCGCAGAGCATTCTCAGCTTCCTGCAGATCCGACTCACTCAGAGTGTGGATGTAGTCTGACTCATCCGCGAATTGGTTACCAGTCCAAGCCATGGCTTTATCGAGAATCCGTGGCCACCCCTCGGGGAGTCCTCCCGGCGCGTCTGCCACGCGATTCGCACAGCCAGCGACCGCAAAAGATGGCCCAACCACGGGGGCTAGGCCAATGATGGGCCCGGCTATGGAAGATGCCATTGTGATGGTTTCTGTTTGTGAAGGGAGGGTGTCTGCTTCCAAGTGTCAAGTTCTGATGATGAACTGCTTCCCGTGTTAGTTTGCCGTTCAAGGGCAGACGTGAAGGGAGGGAGGGATAAGAACACACAATTCGAAACGAGCAGTTGTCTAATGCTGGTGCAAGACAAGAGGTGATGAACGAATGGGTGGGTAGGTTGTATCAGATGTCAGGTGTGAGGTGGTGGTGTTGTTGTTGAAGAGGTGATGGAGAGTGGGAGAAGAGACAAGGACTCGTGCGAGAAAGCCGGTTTAAATGTCTTGGACAATGTCTTGTGAAGGAAGGTAGAGATGGGCAGGCAACAAAAAAGGAGAAGGTTCGTTGATGGTATCGCGGTCTGTCCTGGTTTATAAAGAAATGACGTTGGAGGCGCACAGGTGTTGATGAACCTGGGGACGGAGCGAAGTGAGACAATGACGACGGGGTAGAAGGGGGAGATGATCTTCTAGTTGAGCAAGAGGAGGAAGGCAAGGTCGATTAGAGAGAACTGGGGGAGGAGCTAGCCATTGTGGGAAGAAAGAGAGGAGAGTTGAGAGGAGCTCTTGAAATACCTTATTATAGTTCCCGTGGGAAGGGATGATCCCTCTCACAAGAGGATAGGTAGACTTCTTCTTTCCTTCCTTCTTCCGTTCTCCGAGGCGATGAAAAATTTTCCTCTCCCGTCTCATCTCGTCGTCGTCCGCTGCTTGCTTACACGAATAGACCATCTCTACCTGGCTAGAGGTTGATGCCAGGGGATGGTTGTCGGATAGCTGCCTCTGGGTGTCCCCGAGTGCACAATGTAACCCGCTGGCATACCCACCGACGGGCGAATGCCTAGTACCAGGCGGAACGGGAGAACGCAGGCGAAGGGCTTGATTACTTCCCATGTCGATCCTGAGACAAGCAAGATGGAACGAACATCTAGCACACGCCCAGTGCAGGTGGGAGGAAAGAAGGAGAGGGGGGAAAGAGCAGATTCCTCAACCTCTATCAGAAAGGGCATGGGGAAAGAACCCCCCTTCCCCGTGGTCCAAGTCTAAAACAGTCAGGAGGCAAAAGAAAGTCCATGATGAGGCTAAAGGGGGAGGAGCTTGAAAAAGAAAAGTAGGAGAAGAAGAAAAGAAAAAAAGACACACCAACCCTACCCATGGATGCTAACCCAAGCGTAGCTTGTCGGTGGCTGGCGCAGCCATTGCACAGGACATGGCCTTGTACCAACGTGAGTGGTTCTTTTGCACTGGTTTAGCAAGAATAGCTACCCAGACTCGGCGCTGACAGGGTGCGCTTCGCGGGTCTTGCTCTAGAAACAAACGGTCCCGCACTAACTCACTCAACCTTGCTTGGACTCATTCATTTGCAGTTTCCGTTCGGCATAAGAAAAATGAGCAGGTAGGAGGCGTGGATTTAGCGCCGAATAGATGGGAAAGGGACGAGAAGACAGGAGGCAGGAGGCAGGGAGGCAGGTAGGTACCTAGGCAGACAGCAGGAAGCTTGCATCCCGTCGTTCATCTCTTGGTGTTGTTGTTGTTGTTGCTGTTGCCGCCGCCGCTGCTTATCTCCTGCTTCCTCTCGTTACACCGTAACACGGCATTCAGCAGGTTCCTTGTTTGTCTAACAAACTCGGGAGCTCATTTGTGTAATGCATCTCTTTCTCATGTATATGTACATAGTATATGAGCCGTATGTCGTTGACCGCGACTAGTGAGCAGCCGCGCAGCGTCCGCGTCTGTGCTCTCCAACAGCGTAGCATCCTAGACGGTGTCTCGGACGGAACGTCATGGTAGCCGCATCTCAACACAGGCGCTCTTCTGCGCTGCAAACAGCAACGCACTGAATCGCACCGTGATGGCGCCTTCTGCCAGCCAGTCATGCACTTGGCCTTTGCCTCATTTTGTCCGCCCTCCCCCCCCCCCCCTTGCCCTCCCTTCTCCTTGCCGTGGGGGACACACACCGGACAGTACAGCACAGCAGAGCACGGCACAGTGCAGGTGCGACTGGTGGACAAGGCAATATCATCCATTGGAGGACAAAGGCATGCGCTCGCTGGCTGCCAGGCTCGGCCCGTCCGGCATGGTCTCCCGGGCCCCGGCCCCCGGCCCCCGGCCGCCTTCATATAAGACCCGACTTCGATCCATCCGCCATCTGACTCTGGACGGACGGGTGACACACCCGCCAACGCCGCAACCCGCCTCGGTCAACAACTCGGTCGGCTCTTGCTGTGGGGTGCCGTTCCCGCTCACCGTCCTTCGTAGATCCCTTCCACGCATCGCACCCTATCCTGTCCATCCCTCGTCTGTCCTTCCCGTCAACGCCAATCACCTCCACAACTGAAGATTGTTCCGAGACCGCCATCTTGAATCATTCTCGATCCATACCTACCTCCCGAATCGATTCTCTTTGGCTGTCCACCGCCTCATTGTACCGCAATCCCTCGGGAACGGGAACCCCTGGGACAGCATGCACACCGGAGCCCGTCTTTTGTCTTCCTTTTTCTAAACCATTCGTTCCGCGCCATGCCATGCCATGCCATGCCGGTTCCCATCTCAAATACAAACAAGCATTAATGATACGGATGCCGCCATAATCACCGCCCTTGTCATTATCGTCGTCGTCGTCATCATCATCATCGTTATCGTCATCAGTCTCGACACGCCCATCCCGTCCTCGGCCAACCCGCAACCTCATTGCATGTGTACTGTGCTGCTATACTCCGTACCTGCTTTGCTTCTCCAGTAGATGCCAACTCTGCAACCCGTCTCATCTTGGTGGGGATGCTTCCTGGCCTCACTCGCTACCCCTGTCCATTCCAATCAGATGGTCGTCCGAGGCTGCCAATTTGCCTCGAACAGCTGGCTTACGAAAAAGTAATCATTCTCATACACGCCTGCTTGTCGGATCCCTTCCCACTCTGGCCCTATGCCATGGCATGTCACATTAGCGCTGCCCCGGGGACTTGGTAATGGAGAGACTGTGTGGGCCGGTCTGACCAGCTGACTGGGGGGATGGGGTTTGGGCTTGGGCTTGGGCTTGGGTTTGACTTACGATTCCGCCTGGCGCAGCTGCTGGTGGTGTGCACAAATTTGATCTTTTCCTCATCCAGGCCTGCCAGGGTTCGCAGGTCCTGGTCTTTGCAATCCTCCGAGAAGGGGTAGATGCCCTTGTTGCAGTAGTGGAAGTGCGCTAACAGGATGTTGGCCCCTAGTTCACGCCCACGAGGTTAGCCCCAATCCCATTCCCTCTCCGCATTCGAATCAACAAAAGGCTAGGCGTCCTTACCGAGATGGTACTCCTTCACCTTCTCCTCACGCGCGAACCGTCGCTACCAAAAAAATGATACGTTAGTAATCCAACCACTTCACCTAGCACACCTCCATTGGCCTTCTCACCTTCATGCCGTGCTTCTTCGCATATCCGGCATCGTGTGCCGTGATCAGAGCCGTGTTGTGTAAGAGGATGAAGACTACGAGGTACGTCACCAGCCACGTGCTCTGCTTGTTCTTGGACATCATCTTCTGCAATTTGTCTAGCAGCTCTCTCCGGAGTCTCGTTTGGATGTGGTGGATCAAGATGAGGTCCAGCTGAGCACCAAGCACTGGCGGGAGGGGAATCATGCCGTGGTTCGGGCTCGTCTCGTCCAGGATGTCACGACGCATGCCTAGCGTTTCATTTCCGACAATGAAGCTTGACCTCGTCGTCAGACGGACCGACATCCACAGCATCAGTGTCTGGCGGAGAAGGTCATGGCACTCTGCCGAGGTCGACTGGTCCTGGTATATGTGCCAAGCGCGTTCATACGTCTTGAACAAGAGGCCATTACGGGGGCCGAGCAATCGTGTGAAGGCATCCTTCATGCTATCTCGGATGTGGTTTTGATACGCTTCCTTCACCTCTTCAAGATTCACCAGTGCATAAGGTGGGATCGAGGCCGACCTCTTGGTCCCTTCGTGGTCCCATGTGCGATCCAGCTTGTCTCCAGCCTGGGGTATGAATCGCCGAACCTCAATTTTGACGCACTTGTTCGAGAGCCCTTCCGAGATATAGATGGTTTTGAGTTCGTCTGATGCCCAGTTCTGGATCGGGTCCGAGATGTTGTTGTTCCACCTTCGTGTCCATTCATAGCCAGGCACTTGACCAGGCTTGAACAGTCGAATGTCTGTGATCTTGTACCTTAGGCATGGAAACCGTCCTGCCCTCGAGTTGGACACCTTTTTACAGGTCAGGCACGGTCCTCCTTCCTCATCAGGGTTGTTCTCGCACTGAAGTGATATCGTCAGTTTCCAGTCTTCATACCAAGTTGGCTCACAGGGTAGCGTGTTTGGCACAACCGGCCAGTTTCACATCACTTACGCGTATTCTTTGCATTCTGCATCTGATACAAGACCCTATTTTCCGCGTCTGGGCGGTTTGCTCGCGAAGGCTGGGGTCCTTGAATGGGCCTCGCTTTCCGCCTCGCTGATTGGGCAAGATGATCTCGAAATTGGGTTGTTGATCCAATAAGTGAACTTCAGGCCATCCACCCTGCATGGTATCTCCTCCGAGTTGCCCAGTTGGGGCCATAGAGTAGGGAGAGATATCCTCAGCTGTTACCAAACCATGCGGGGTCAAAGCAGTGGTACTGACGAGATTGGCATCGGGACCATATCCAACCTGGGTGAGATTCTGGGTCATGAGGTGTTGGCTTGGTATCATCGGCTGGCTCTCCAACTGAGTCTCTTGCTTGAGAGGTTGATTGGGGTAGAAGTCACCCGCCGGCAGCTGATGCAGCTGGCTTGGGCCGGCATCGCTGATCAGTGGCGTTGCCAACGTCGTCTGATCAGGCAACAGAGGAAAGCTTGTCAGAGGAGCGCTGGTGAGGTCGGGTTGCTGGTAGTCAAAAGTAGACTGTGGTTCCAAACCAAGGACCGTGTCGCTGTACGGTTCAGGGGGGGCAATTTGCAGTGATGGTTGCTTCTCTGCCACGTACGGCGTGCTCTGGTCGGGCACTACCGCCGGTGTGGTGGCAAGTTGTTGATACCCTTCAATCCGCGTCAGTCAGGATCATTGGCGTTATACAAGGGTCGCCAATGGCGATTCAAGACGAGGCTGAAGAATTGGTTACATACCATCTGGTTGTCTTAGGCCATACCCACAGCAAGGACAGAGGAGCAAGCTCAAGTCAGCGATACGCTTGGTTATCGGCGAAGTCGAAGACGGTCCAGAGGCAGAAGCAGAGTCGGCCCAGCTTGAAGACGAGCCATATTGCTCTTGATTCTGGTCAAAGGGAGTCGACGCGGGAAGCTTCTCCAAGGATCCCTGCGATGAGGTTGATCCACGCTCAGGGGCCATGGGAAGTGACGTTGAGTCTACTCTTCTTCTCTTCTTACAATGCTCCTGGTCGAGCACTTGGTGAATTTGGTAGCCAGAGGTCAGCCCATAGAACTGGGCTAGCTGCTCAAGATGTTGTTGAATCTCGTAGGGCAGAGTAGTATAATTGGGGTCCACAGGAGTGGTAAAAGATATTGACGAGGGCGCTGAGTCTTCAACCCCCGGCGGGGGGCGAGATCTCTTGGCCTTAAAAGGGTAATGAGGATTCTATAGAAGAGGGAAAAAATCAATTCACCGCACATTTGGGTCTGCTGGGAGGGGCTTGGGGGCGAGGTCAAGAAGAAGATGCTTGACCGGGAGAGTCATGGCACGAGAGCCATAATGGGGCGGCGAGAAGAGGAAACGGGGGGTTGATTGGCAACAGCCGCAGGGACCACCCCAAAGAGACCGATGGGACGGGGGATCAATGATATAACCCATGCAGCTTGCCGCCAACCGGGGAGAGGGATTCTCTTACCATAATGGCTGCAGTGAGACAGGACGGGGTGTGGAACAAAGACTGCGCAGCAGCAGCGGCGGCGGCAGCAGCAGGAGCAGTAGCTAGAGACAAAGGTCGAGGTACCACCACGTGGGGACCAAAGTAGAGGAAATACAAGCAGGAACAAGGAATGCCTGGGTCGCCCGGCTTGGGCCCAAGAAACACCGGACAAAGTTGAGCGACGCCGGGGTGAGAGGGGGGGAGTGTGGTGGTAGACTAAGGTGCCACGAAAGCCATCACCGGGACACTTGATGTTGAACCCCCGTAGTGCGTCGAGTGGAGCGCCAACGACGACCGATGCCAAAATAGCGGCTAGAGACGAGCCCAGATAGTCGATGAGAGAGGAAGATCGGTACGATGAGAGAGAGCCGGAGGAATCCAGAGGGGAACTAGGCGGAGAGGGGATAAGTAGGGTGAGCCCAACCAGGTGCCGTCGGCTCACTGCGAATGGGCGCAAGATCCAACGACGATGGTGCCGTTTCGAGATGTTGGTGTGATGCCCGTAGCTGTTAACTGGGAAGCCTCGGGACTGCCTGTTGGGAAAAAGACGCAGAGCCTTGTCTTGGCCCGCGGTGCTTGCCCTCGACGATGAAGCGGATGATTCAGTCGTGGTACTAACACACACAGAGTCTGGAGCGAGCAGCTGGTGGTGCTGGCAGGACCGGTATGCTCGCGGCCGCAATCAAGGTAGGGATGACGGCCGATGCGGGCTGCGGGCTGAGCGGGTTGGCGGCTGGCGGTGTGGTGGCCGTAGTGACTGGGCGTTGCGAATGAAGCAACGGCTCGACGGTCTGCTGGGAAGGGTGATGATGAACGAGTCTGTGAGAGAGGAAAGTGGACTCGGTGAGGACGACGTCGACATGGCTCCGTGCTGAATAGTTTTTGACCGGTCTGAGGGGTACCATGGAGTGACAGGGGCCCGTCTGAGTGCGGTGCTCGGACGGAGGACCTGGGGATTATTACCCGCCCTGCCGCTCAGTGTGCCTGGAGTTCCCGATCAGGTGGAGAGATGCTGGGAACAAGGCGACAGTGAGGAGGGTTGTCGACGACGAGGGCCAGGCACTCAGAGACCTGGACTTTTGTTCGAGGCTGTCCGGGTGGTTCGATCCGCCAACTCAGATCCCAGTTTGCCATGCCCAGGCCTCGTTCCATCGACTATCAGTCGAATCTTGATCGGGCTATTGTCCCATGGCCACGGGATTTAGTCGCGACAACGGTCGTTGGTGGATTGAATCGCCCATGTGATTGACATGGGGCTAGTGGTTATGGTTGCACGAATGGACAGGGTTGGCCTGCCGCAGCGTCATTTTGCTTTTTCTCCCACGGCCTACATAGGTAGGTCGCAAAGCCAAGTTGACCGGGGTTGTCGAAACTCCTCAGGTAATCGATACATCAACGACTGGTGACGACTTCAAGAGGTACAAAATCCCAAGTGCCATCCAGGGGCTGAAAAGAGGCTTACTCTGACATGCTAGCCAGTTGAGGCTCGATCTGAGGGACTCGATCGCGAGAACAAACCGCAGGATTGCGTCTCCATTTGTGACAATGCAACTGGGGCTGTAAAGTGCAGGTGCGCCAGCGCAACAAGGGCACGCGCGCGGCCGGCATTTTCAGTGTCCCAATGCTGCCGAGCGCAGAAATGCATGCCGAGTCCACAGAATCTGTGGGCTTCAGCTTTTTTTCCTTCTTTCCAATCTCCCTTTCACCCACAGACCTGGTCGAGGCTGGGCGAGGTGGCGAACATGATGCTGAGTGTGCCGGACAGCGTTGCTTGATTCAGAGCCATGTGACAAGACGCCTGTACGCCATCGTCACGCAAAGGCTTTGGTTGGTACAGTGGAGAGGAGGAGCGGGGACCGGTGAGACCAGGAACCAATATCGCTCATTGACCGTGTCCCAGAGACAGGCATCGGACCGATCGTCATCCGGCTTTGTGCATGATTGTTAACCTGCTGAACTGGCTGCACAATGGCATTGTCGAGCCGTGCCACGCCAATCTCACCCGTTCAAACATGGAAGACCAACGAACTTGCTTCAACTTCAGCTATGGCGTCCTTTGTCGAGTCGTATTCGGCGCACGACAACGCCTCCGTGATGAGTGACGGCATGTGCATGCCTGTCTGTGCCTGTGCCTGGCCGGCCATGTTGCCTCTTTTCCCCGCCACTTTTTGACCAAGAGGGCGGTGTTGCGAGGTGAGGGCGTGAAATGGAGGCTTGGGGGCAAAGGCCGGTGAGTTCGGTCTGTAAAGGATCACGGTGGGTAGGTAGGCTGTGGTTGTAGGTTGCATGGAGTGGGCATTGGAAACAGCTCGGAAGTCGATTCCTATATCCCGTGACGTAGATAGGCGCAGAGTCTCAATGCACCTTCCTAGTAAAACTTTAAGCGACTCCTAACTTGACCTAGTCAAATCGGGTCGGGACGATTTTCATGAGGGAGGCACGATGGGGTTGACCGGTCCCCACCAGAACAACTTATAGCGCAGGTCCGCAGGCACAACCGTTGAGTCCAGGCAACGGGATAAAGATGACCCAACCCAATAGCATCAACCAATTTCATCCTGAGTTCCAATGCCAATCTCCTCATTCATCTGCACCAAGCAGCGTGATAAAAATAACGCAACCCCGAGCACTGGCATCTAGAAACCGACCTAAACTCGAATATCCACATGGCACATGGCTCCCGCTCCGCTAGCCCTCGTTAGCCGCTCTCCACCATCGGATCTTCCCGCCTCCTAAGCGAACCGGGCCCTTACTCGCTTCATGTATGGATAGACACACATGAATCCCTTGCGTTGCCATGCCGTTACGGAAATTCATTTGCCAAACCTCTCTCCCCCATCAAGCCACACCTGCAGCCCCCTACCTGGTCATGATTCAAAGGTCCAGCCCTCTCCGCATCCCACGGATAACGGCGTCTGTTTGCTATGCCATGCATCCATCCTGCTGCCGACATGGCAACGCGGCACCACAGGGACGAGTTAGGATAACCACTCGGGAGCTTCCCCGGCTTCAACCTGGATCATTTTGACATTACCTTTGCACACTGCACAGATCTTCCGGCTTGGCCCTCGAGAATTGAAAACGAGGCGGCACTTGATGGCTTCGGCACGCCGAGCCCGGCATGTCGGGGACCAACAGGTTGTTTGGCAACACGAGCAGTCGGCAACTCGCAAGTCACCCATCGCAGCTGACAATGCCTAGGGGACGCGTGCCGATGCAGCTGGCGATGACCGTTCCCAGGATCCAAGTGGTCGGTAATCCTGGGATTTGGAGATGTGACTGCTCACCGGTCTGCTCACAGCCCTTGTTCCGAGAAGTCTGGTATTCCCCCACACAAGCATCCATTTCAGGAGCTGCCAGGATACTCGAAGCGAAGGTGTTATTTGAGGAAGCTCTGCATTGTCGTTGATTTCGGCTATGTCTGTCTGATCAGATCATCAAGCGAGCTTTGGCTGACGATTTTGACCTGGGGTGCCTCGATATTCCTCGTTGTACCTGCTCCTATATCCATCTCCATGTGCTCAAGTTTCTCTCCCTCATTCAAACGCGGGGCTCTTACAACGAAGTTCTCTATTACGTTCAGCTTTGTGAAAGTTGTGAGGGTGGCCAAACCCAAACATGGACTCGCCCTTGTAGCACAGTCTGAGTATTGAGCTTGCCAGGCTCATGTCTTACCAGGGCCTGTCTTTCCTCACGGCTTAATTTTTCCTTCACTTAGGCGCTTATCCCAGCCTCATCTCCGAGCGGCTTCTCCTTGCTAGGATATCATTCATTTCTTAATCCTTGAGTATTATTACGCTCTGGTGTTCTCGAGGCAATATTGGTGCCGATATTTGTGCACCAAAGCTCACTTACTCTGAAACAGACATTATGAGCCGGCTCTTGGGTTTATCGCGCCTCTGCACCTGGGGAATGAATCTACCGATCGTAACGCAGTTACAAACAGGCGGTCCCGCTCCATGGATAGCTGCTTGCACTGTCGGTGACGAAAGACTTGAGCACACGAAACGCCCCGACCCTGTTATATTTGCAAACCCCTCTCAAGAGATTGGAATCGCTACCAGAGTGTTTGCCGGCTCTTCAACGACGCCTCGGCCACATAGGATGTCACATTTTCAGACGACAGAGCAGAGAAGACAAACCTTTGCAACAGCTCCCTTGGACCACCCAGCCTCACCATTTAACTCTTGTGTTTCCGTCTCCTGGCAACGGGTACTTGCCTTGCCGACCCGGCAACGATTGGTTATTCACCTTTTCTCATGGATAGTGATTTTGTTGAGCAAGCAGCCTGTCATTGTCATCTACCAGCCCAAGTGGAACCCGCAGCAACGGTGACCCGAGTGAGCATGAGAACTCGGGATTCAACTGCCCCCGCAGAGCCTTTCGCCAACTTCACATGGAAAGTGTCGCAGCTGTTCCTCCTGCGAGGGACATAGCCTATCACCAGACCGCAGGTGTGATCAGTCACCTTCCGCTCCTGACGACCAACAGACGGCCGTTTCTCGAATCATGTGATCAAAAAGCCAGGCCGGACATTTCCAGCAGCGCTTCAGAACCGTCCGCCAAACTCGGCTGTACCATCTGCCAACGGCTTCCCTCTGGATTATCTCTGTCGCACAACCAACAGCTGGCAATCCACCAGCTTTGCCAGCTAAAGCGCCAACCTGTGTCACACTTGCTGTTCTCAGTAGACTCGCCTGCTGATTTCTTGTCTTCAACTTGCATTCGCTGCTCCCTGGTCAGATTGGCTGATCTCATCGCAACACGTCGAGCCTCTGCTCCCTTGCATCTGAGTCTAGAACCCCTCACTTCAACCGCCTGTTGGGTTGGGTAGCATTCGAGACATCCGGGACATACCGCAGGTGCTTTCTGCCTCACCGTACGGCCATGGTGCATTTTGTAGCTGACTTGGGCCATTTCTATTCTAGGTCTCCTCTTGTCTGCGTCGGTCGCATCGTGCCATGGAGTTGAGCCAGCAGTCTATTCACGATGTCATTCATCCTACTGCAGCTTTCTCGGACCTCGTTCCGAACCCAGGCCCGGACTTGGTGAGCCAGGACAACCAGGCCGTCAGCTGGCAGGATTCGATTCTGAACCCCAAGAACCGGATAGACAGCCTCGCAGCGCTGGATCGCCCCCTGTGGCGTATCGACGGCTGCACCGCCTTTGGAAGCCAGTTTTATGCCGTGCCGCTGTTTGTCGACTCCATCTCGCCGATGCGAGTGGATGTCTTTATCCCAGAGCCAGCAAAGCTTTCACCGGAACTTCGTCGTGTTCTCGACGTGGATGTGGCATTTCATACTACAAGCGCAAAGCGCATCGCGCACTTGGGCGTCACTCGCCATGTACTCCGCATCCTCCAGCACTGGACTTCCCAGCAGCAGGACCCCACCGAGATCTTCAAGAATATTCCCTTTGGATCCAGGATTGTCTTCAAAAACTTGCCTGTGAATGTTGCGCATGCAGAAGTCTTGGTCGCCCCAACTCATTACTTGGAGCGGCAGCTCTTGTCTGTACCCGGCCTGGAGAACTCCTGGGGCAAGGATGTTCAGCTGCCGCCTACCGTGGACATCAACGACGTGACGTACGTCTCACAGTTGCATGACAGCGTTTGCCTGGTCAAGATCCAAGGGAAAACGTGGATTTTCAAGGCACTGACCAGTTACACCAAGTATCTTTACCATGAGTTGAGGCAGCTCCTCGCCATTCAACCCCACCCCAACATTGTTGCTCATCCGGTCCACCTTGTGACCAAGAAATGCAGCTTTGGGAGCAAAGTGGCAGTCATTGGCTTCACGCTGGAGTATCATACTCACGGTAGCCTGCGTGACTTGATTCCTTTCCTCAGGATACACAACATGGTGTCATTGGCTGACGAGACGAAATGGGCCCTCCAATTGGCCTCGGCCCTCGTCCATCTGCGCAAGACGTCCGACATGTTCTATCCTGACCTAAGGCTGGACAATATTGTGCTGTCAGCTTCTCGAGATGCTGTCATGGTTGATTTTGAACAGCGTGGAGTCTGGTGCGAGTTTGCCGCTCCCGAGGTCAACGCTCTCGAGTACGTGAGGCTGCTCGCTATTGACGAAGAAATTCCGCTTGAAGTCAGCGAGAAGTACGCCAATATACTGAACGAGATGCTACCTGGGTGGGAGGAAATGGGCGAAGGCGAGGAATACATGTGGCCATCGAAGGGTTACAATGTTCCCTGGGCATGCCTTACTCAGACAGAGCAAGAAGCCTGTGAGGTGTACATGCTCGGTCGCGTGCTGTGGTGTATCTTTGAGGGCAACAGTGCTCCTCAGAGAGCTGCAGTCTGGCTGTCGTATCGCTGGGAGCCTCTAGTCGAATTCCCAGGCTACACGACGACTCCAGAACCGATGCGGCGCCTCATTGACCGCTGCACGCGTGGGAGACAGGCCGGTCTGAGCAGGCTGATCGTGAGAGAGCGCAATCAGCTCGTTCTCAGACAGTATGAGAAGACTGGTCAGTCTACCCCCGAGGAGGTCCAGCAAACGGCGCGCGACTGGTGGTCCAAGGAGATTCAGGCGTCAGAGGAGTGGCTGGGCCAAAGGATTGAGGGTATGAAGACGGGTAGTTGGAAGGAGAACTACTATGACCGGCCTACACTGAAGGAGGTTCTCGCCGAAATTGAGGCCTTCCGTGATGAGGCTGGGCTCAAGGTTTGATATGATGGATGGCATCTTCATTTCGGCACAGGACAGCCCCCACACACAGCATCACAGCAGCACCATCACTAGAGCATTAGATCAGATCCACGAGGGAGGACAGCTGGCGGGCCCCATGAACCGCTCAGCCAGTGGCACGGGTTTCCTTGATTTTCCTTTCGACAAGACTCAGTTCAGTTATGATAAAGTCCTATCAGTATTGAATTGACAAAGGTATTTTGATATTCAGAAGGAGCAAAGAACGTAGGTACACACGCGCTCTCGTATCGGGACGTGTCTCGGTGTTAATCCTGCCTACCTAACCCGGCCATCCCGTGAAGAACCAGCTTCCAGATTGCCCTCACCTCGCCCGCTTCGTCCTCCGCCCTCCTCTCTGGCTCTGTATGGAGCGCTTCAGCCCTGACCCTGTGCTTGACGCCCTCAGTCTCCCCAGCATGGCGCGATACCGCTCGACGTAACCTGCCGGAGCACCATACAACTCGATCCGCTCGAGGATGGCTTCGAGGTTATGCAGAAATTGGCTTGCTGCCTCGGGGATCAGGTTCAGCACGCTAAGGACAAAGTCTTGATCACGATCGCCCACGAGGCGCAGATACAGGTTGCGGTCGACGCGCGGGGCACTCGCTTGGCCTTGGTCCCGGTTGCGGGCCACAACCGAGTCCAGGATGTGGACCAGGCTGCGGGCGGCAGATAGGGCCTCGCGCGCTGAGAGCGGGCTATCGCGCGTGTAAATCTCGTGGCGCATGCGACGGACACAGCCAAGGATGTGGGAGGCTGCCCAGGAGACGTCGCGAGGGGATTCGGACCCTGCCGGCGACTGGTCTGCGTCCAAATCTCGGAGCACGCGGTCGATGCGCTGAGTGAGCTTGCGGAAGGGATCGTTGACGGGGTCCGTGGGACGGGACGCCGAGCGGAAGTAATGGAAGAAGTGGTGGTTGTCCAGGAGCATACGGAAGATGGTCTGCTCGAGGTCGTGCCGCTTGAGCAGCTTCTTGCCCAGTGATATTTGGTCAAAGATGTCTGGTCGGAACAACTCTGGATCCTCGTCATGGACCGAGGAGAGAATCTCCCGAGCTTCTTGAGCTCGGTAGATATCAGGCTCGTTGTTATACTCTGAATGCGGAGTAGCTAATTGGCAGTGTAGTCCATCGGCAAGAACGTCGAGATGGTAGTTTGCAATCTGCTGGAAGGGATCGCCCATCTCCTCAGCGTAGCCCTCCTGGTTCATCTTCAAGGGCTTGGCCAGGTCGTGATCGTACATGGTCTGCTTGACGATCTGGTCGAGCAGCCACATGAGGTGCTCGCAGGGCTGTCCGTCGCTCCGGCACGAGCAGCTCAAGTTGGAGATGCCGTTCTCCGGGGCGCGGATCCGGATGGAGCGCGTGACGATCTCCGTCATCTGGAAGGCATAGGTGTTGTTGATGCGGCGGCACTTTTGCAGTGCGATTCTCGGAGGCTCCTTGAAGGTATCACGGACAGCCTCTTGGGTGGCTTCCGGGAGATGGTCGACGGTATAAGTGAGCTTGGTGGGCGAGCGAACCGCCGAGGGCTCGCTGTCATCAAACTCTGAGCTGTCATCGTCAAAGTCGGAGCTATTCGAGTCCAGCCCCGACTCTGATGAGGAGGAGGAGCCCGACTCATCATCTCTATAGGGCTGTTCTGTCTCCGCAGCGAGGGACTGGGCCCTGGTGCGAGAGCGGGTTTCTGGGGGCATGCTCTCGAGTGATAGCCTGCTAAAGCGAGACACTGGGGCAGACATTGGCTATTGAGAGAGAGGAGGATGAGACTGTAAGCGAGAAGGGAGAGGGGTCATATCTGGGAGGATTCCGAAATGGCTTTATAGAGCAAATATTGGGCTTGGATACCTGGGTATAAAGAGACGGACAGACAAAGTGTGCTAGTATACAATACATCCATAGTGGCCAGAGCTGCGACCATCGACGGTTGGTGATGAGCCTCGAGGGCCGGGGACAAGGACGCATGATGGGGTCAAGTCATCGTGGGCCCCCAATACGGCAAGAGTTGATTACCCCCATCACCATCCATCCATCCATCGCGAGATCGAGCAAGCTCCCCCTACCTGTCCAAGGTGCATAGGTATGGTATGGTTGTGTAGGCGGTCGAGCTCGTGCGTGCGCGTGGCTGTGGAGGTTGAGAAGGGTGGTCTGGCTAGCGAGACCCATTCGGGCTTCTGGGTGTGTGTGTGGTGCGCCATGACGATGGCCTACTAGCGGAACCTTTCCAAGCTAGCAAGCTAAGGTGCTGTACCGTACGGTAACAGGGTCTGGCCAGGTGCGGACGAGTCCACAATAGGAAAACGGAAGGATTGGATCCTTCGGCAGATGATTGAGGGTGCATACAATCTTGCCTGGATGAGGAAAGTCTGTCGATGTGCAGAGGTAGGGAGGTAGGTAAGTTGAGGTGGATGCAATTGAAGACGTGTGTTGGTTGTGAACTGTCTCCTTCCTCGGTGCAGGGATGTGTGTGCCGCGAACTACCTGGGTAGGTACCTTCCCTACCTACAAGACACACGCGGGAAGGAGCAACACAGCCTTTGCTCAACCCCATAACTAAGGTACTCCTTTACCTCGCCACCACAACCAACACTCTGAAACCGTCCCATCATGGTCTCTACCGGCATCCATAGTTAAAGCAGCTACAATTCTTCTCCTTTCTAGGCATTCCCAGCGGTCATGACAGGCAAGGCCCCAAGAGGTCCAGTTGGTTCACCGTTCAAAGCCCCCGCTAAGCCACGAGGCCACACCCGACCGCCCTTCCACCCGCCGGCGCTTGCACCACCAGTCAGAGCCCTCCACGGCCGCCGCTTGCGACCGCGTCTGCGACCACCCTGCTCGCTCTGCGTCTGTCTATCGAGACTTTTTGCAAAGCAGTAGTATCTTCCACTTTCTTTCTGTCTCTCCTCTTCGTCTCTCTATCCATGGCCGCTGTCGATGCGGCCGAGCGTGCGCCCGGGCTTGGCTTTGGGTCACACGGCAAGGCGTTTTTCTCCCCCCCTATACCGACTACCACCTGGGTAAGCAGGTATCTTGTTCCCCTCTACCTGGTTGTTGTAGACGGGACAAGAGAACAACCCCACGAAGACGTCTCTCGTCGCCGGACGAAGCCGAAGCTGCAGTCATCTGTTTGCTGGCAGGAGAAATGTACGGCGTATCCATAAATCGTGACATGGAAATATTGTATGAGCTGCCGGACCACAGCCCCCTTTCAACTCCGCTTGAAGGAATCCCGCCGCATGTCCATCTGGTCAAGTGACCAAGATTCCAGCGAGATTCTCTTGCTTCCAGTTGCTACTCTGTGGCATCTCATTGATCTCGAGCTCGAGCCTGAAGCTTTCGCCTAGAAGCGGGATGATGCTGTTATCGTCCGAGTTGACATCCCGATGCCCACTCCTAAGTCCATGCCACATGCTAGCCTGCTCTTACCGAGCTCGATCCCCCGTCCTAGTGAGAAAAAACCAGCTCGCGGAGCTGTATCCGTACATTTGCGGCATTTTGCCGTGTGACGACAATGGGGATCACTGCATTTGCAGCTCCGTGTTGGTGGCGGGCAAATTTCCGCATCCTGACCAGGATGGGAACCAGACTGTCGGGTCCGGAATGGACTGGACTGGACTGTAGAAACTGGGCAGGGAGGAGGTCATGTCAGAATTCTCAACAGATCAGCTGCTGTTGGGGGCGGGCAGGATAATACAATTCTTCTCCTTCGTGCTGCTGCAATGCCTATTCGCCATCAGCCCTAACTCGCCAAAGTGTATCTTTGAGTTGGTCGTGGTTGACAATGGCCCATCCGTGTCTGGTATCTCGACCCCCTATTCCACACCGAGAGGTTCGGACACCTCCACCACACTTCGGCTGGCCCTACCCTCCCTTCCCTACCTGCAGGGGATTCGACATGCTGGATCGACCAACAAGACTGATGTTGGTGCCAAGGAACATGGCGATCGAGAGACGCAGGCTTGAGGGGTAATATCCCCTTGGCTCTGCAGCAAGCTGTCCACTGCAACCGTCTAGCTGCGTCCATACCCAGAGCATCCAACCCTGGTTTAACAACTCTCACCGAATTCTACAATTCAGAAATCGGTCCAGTTCGGAATAGGTTACACTTTTACGGAAAGTAAGCTACGAGCAACACAACATCACCAGTGCCTGACAAATCACAACCTCCATTCTGCGAATCGAGTTCCATTATCCCTTATCAAACTGAACTCGTTTCTAATCCACATACGACATTCGTGTTTCCTTTTTCGTCTCACCCGTCAAAGTAACCGTGATCTCGTACGATTCAAAGCCACCGTGAAAAATAGGCAAAGACAAGGCCAGTCAAGGTCACAATTCTGTACGGTCTCGAACCCATCAAGCAGACTGTGACAAAGTGAAGAGGGGGTTGGCTTCTCATGGCCATGACTTCGAAAAGAAGATGAAGAAAAAAACAGACGAAACACCGCAACAAAAGCTATCCACAGGCAAAAACAACATCTAGCCTATCCCAGGCCAGATCCCCAAAGCAGTTTGTGACTGGTCATATCGCCACTTGCTGAATCAACCTTAATTTCCCCAGTGCACCATGTCCCAGAGCCGTAAAAGGAGAGGTGTTTGCGTGTCAGGCGAGTCCGAACCAAAAACCACCGAAAAGCTGATGTGTATGCTGAGCTCCCTGCCTGGAGCCCCTTCCAAACAAGTGGTACAATAAGGATTACATCATGCACAGGTTTGGAGTGCGGGTCGCAACCCATCGTCGAAGCGGACAACTCGCGAGGTTGCGTGACTCTTGGTGGTTGCTTTATTGGTCGGGGCCCTGCCTTTTCGGAGGATCGTCTTCGGATCCGGTGAAGGAGATTTGGTGGAAGACGAAGACCGGCCTGCAGACGAGGAAGTCGACTTCCTAGGCAGGCTACCTACAGGCCGGTCGGATTGTCAATCGATACCGTGCTGTTTCTTGAGCTGAGCTAAAGACTCGCGGCGGGCTTCGAGGTCCTCTTTTGACCTGACCATCTTGTCGGGCTGATGGTATAGTACTGTTCACGTCGTCAGCGCAAGTCCAAGTCCGAGGCTACATCCGAGGCAATGTCCGAGGGCGCAGCGCAGCAGACGGACAAGCCGAAAGAAAGGGCGACGCACCAACGAGGTATCGGTTCTGGAAGTTGAAGCCGTTGAGCTTGTCGCAGGCTTGCTTCGCATCCATTACGTCCTCATAGACGACGAAGGCTGTGCCCTTGGTGTTGCTCGCGATTCCCTGTCGAACCTGGCTGCAGAGACCGTCAGTATCAGATGCATCGATTTGTGCGACTCGAGCCGACGTGAGAGCGCGTCGCCGGGGTCGCCACTGCGGTTGCTTGGGGCCTGTGCATACCGAATTGGGCCAAATTTTCCGAAAAGGTCGAACAACTCCTCCGGAGTGACGTTGTAGCTAAATCGGCATCGATTAGTCGGAGATCGGACACGTCGACATCGGTCGCATCATACCTCAAGTTCTTGACGAACAGAGCTCTGGAGAACAGTTAGCGACATCTGATACAGCACGCAGGTGTTCGTGGGGTCAGATCGGGGGTCGGGATGGGATGGGTGATGGGAGGATGGGGCGTCGGGCGTTCAATGTTGATTCGTGCTTGGTGTCGAGCGCGGGCGCGGGCGAGGCTGGCGACAACATACCGATTGACTTCTGGGGCTAATTTACCGCCGCGACTACTCATCTCTTGGATGATGCTGATGATGTTGATACAGGTTCTGTAGGGAACGGGGAGAGCGCGGTGGACGGAATACGGGAGGAAGATGGAATTGCGAGCGGAGCGGAGACGGCGAGGCGAGGCGAAAGACTGGCGACAGAATCGAGTCGGGGCGATGCGATAGCACACGTGACCTGTAAATGTGGTCCGACCTTGCCGCGATACAGGGCTCTAATTGGCGGGCTAGTGCTAGGTTGGGCGTTTGGCGTGATTGAAAGCGGAGGATGCAGAGCAACGGGTGTCACTTGACTGACTGGGAAACACGTTTGCACACTGTACTGTAGCCTAGGTGCCGTGCAGTAGGAGAAAAGAGATAAGAAGAAGTGAATGAGAGATGGAGCGGATGACGGATGGGGCTCTGGTGAGTTTTGGTATATATGGCTGTTTCAAGAAGGGCAATTGCACTTCATGTCACTCTTTCTGTTTTTTCGTCTTCCATATCACTTTGTCGTATTGCATCACGCGACCTGTCCAGGTGTCATGGTTGGAAGGAGCAGAGTACCGACGTGGTACATGAAGCTCACCGTGATTTTGGTGGAGAGCACAGGCAAGGCTATGTACCAGGTGAGTTATGCCTACCACTGGAAAAGGGCGGCACTTCCATGCCGAGAACGCAGGCCCAGCAACAAGCATCAAGCCTTCCAGCTCCTGGATCAGCTCCAGCCCAGTCCCTGGCTGTCCCTGACTTCAGTTGCTCCAGCGGGTGAGGTGCACTGCAGGACCCCTGGAACCCAGTCGCCAGGACACGTGGAGGGCCTTCCTTCTCCATTCTTGCAGCCTTCTCGTCCGTTCTTTGCCCGAATCAACCAACGCCAACCCCAGCAGGTGATAGCATCTTCGCTTTCGACCGTAGGGCCGATTTTTCTTTTGCCTAGGGCTCCATATCTTCTTATCTGACTCGGTGTCGAGCACAGTGTTTGAGACTGTCCCATGCTGAGAGATACGCGAACGAGTAATGCGAGGTTATCTGCTTTGCCTATTGTGCCTTGCCGAGGCTGTCTGGTGAGTTTGAAAGCAATGATGGACTTGGTTGTTGTCATTGTTGTTTTAGATGTTGGCCAAACGTTTCGAGTTGTGAATTTCCAGTCAATTTACAAGATGTGCATCCAACCTCACAAAAACACACCGTGAATGACTCCATTACTTGAGGCATCCACCAAACTCTGCCGATACCTTTGTCGTGAACTTGAGCCCTTTGTTCATAACCATAACCTTGTCTTCCCCATTTGAACCCTTTCCCCTTGCTTAACCTCATCAACTGTTTGTCATCGGCCAATATACATCCTCGAGAACCGGTTTTCATGGGCACCGCCATGCAAGCTTCCACCCTGTGCCCGCATCCTTGACTTTGTCGCCCGCATCCTCATTCACCTTCAAAGGGACTGATCGACATGTCCGACCCCGCCCGGTCACGCTTCGGTCACGACGTCCTGCGTACGTTTGACACGCAAGATGCCCGGGATTTCCTCGCCGACGTCATCGAATCCAGTCGGGCATCAAGCGAGACCGAGGAGCTTCTCCAGCAGAGCCTAGTCGCAGATTCAGAGGACTGGCGCTTTCTGATTGACTGCGCTGAATCACTCCAGAGGTTGCGCGGCTACGATCACCAAAGTCTAGATGGCCAAGATGTTGCTACCTACGTCTGGAAGATATGGAATGGGTTGGAGCCTCCGCCAACTTCGGAGCCATGGGAAGCTACCGATCGACTTATTGCTCGGGCCAAGGAGCTGGAGCGCGACCCGGAAATCCGACCACCGTCCTCAGTCGGGCTTCTCAACACTCCGCGGCAACGGCGGCGTGACTCGAAAGTTGGGCTGCCCCATTCTCAGCCGCCGAAGAGCGCGAAGCGCCATCTCACTACATCACACTACTGGTCCGACCAGCCCCAAGACCAACGGCCACAAGAAAGCCACAGGTGGAGCATCCCGGCTCAGTTGCCTCTGTTGAATCTTGCCCAAGGCTGCATGCCTATGGCGTCGCAAGTAGCTGACAATGGCAACATCAACTACGTGTCAACCCAGCTATATCTCCAGTCTCAAATCAATAGTCCCGATGAGCCGGTTCAAGGACAGTGCTCTAATCAAATAAGGGCCCTGGAAAACTGGACCGGCCTATTAGAAGATCAAAGTTTGGGCGTGAAACATGTCAGTTCAACATCTCCATACTTTACACCACCAATCTCGACGCCAGAGCAGAAGCCTGCCAGAAAGCGGCCTCCTCGTGGCACAATATCTGCAGTGCCATTTGCGCCTCTCGCCTCACCAACATTTGGCCTTATCCAAGAAGTGTTTGCACACGAACCGTTCTGGCTGCTGATTGCGGTGACTTTTTTGATTCGAACAAAGGGTCTGCATGCAATTCCCGTGTTTTACAAGTTCAAGGAGCGTTTCCCCACCCCAATGGCGGTTGTCGACCCAGCGAATACGGATGAGCTTGTTGGCATGATACGCCATCTTGGGCTCTCGGTTCACCGTGTGGCTTTGATGCAAAAGTATGCTCAAGGTTTCCTACATAACCCGCCGAGAGCTGGCAAGACATACAAGGTGAAAAATTACGACCAAAGGGACTTTGACCCGTCGGCAAAAGTATCAACACTTTCGGAGGAGCCGGAGGAGCATGACCTTGAAGCATGGGAGATTGGACATCTCACCAAGGGCAAATATGCCATCGATAGCTGGCGGATATTTTGCCGTGATGAGCTACTCGGCCGAGCCACGGACTGGAACGGGGGTGGGCGAGAACCAGAGTTTCAGCCTGAGTGGATGAGGGTCCGGCCAAACGACAAGGAGCTCAGGGCATATCTAAGATGGATGTGGATGAAGGAGGGCTGGGAGTGGGATCCAGTCTCAGGTGAACGCACCGTCTTGCGGGAGGAGATGCAGCGGGCAGTAAACGAGGGAAGGGTAGAGTATGATGACACGGGCGGATTGAAGATCTTGGACGAGCCAAGAGAGGGTTGGATGGATTCTGATGTCTTGAATGCTGGGCTGTAGGAAGCTGTCTTGGGTGTGTGTATCTTGAACTGACTAAGCTGACTGAAGGTTTTGGTGTTAGTGCGAACTTTGTAAGATGAGCAGCTGAGCCTCTGTTATAACACAGCCTCAAGATGGAAGAGGCGTCTATTCAGCCTTCTGAATTACAAACGATCTACAGTCTCGATATGGATACTTGAATGGTGCAGATTCGGAAGCTCAAGGTCCGAGGGTGCTGCAAGATGCAGAACAGAGGCTGCGCGCTACTTAGAGAGCAGCCATTGTGAAGCTTCCATTCTTGGACTTCTTAGCTGCCGACCCTGGTGGCTGGGGTCCCGTATTTACGCGCGATGGAGGCCCGGTAGTGCTTGTACCCCTTAGCTGGACGTTACCTGGCTTGTCCCGGTGTCATGCCTTGCAGGACAGGTTCCTCTCAAGTCAGGAGTACCAATCCAAGACTACCCAAGGGAGCTAAAAAGTGGGCACGTCTACTTCGAATCATCACGGGATCTCGAAAGGACACCGTTGTTACAATTAAGTAACCCTCCTTCTCTGAGGTCATCGGCTCCAATTGAACCACAAAGGACAACTCACCTCGACGCCTCGTCCGTCTTGCTTGTCTCTCCTTGCCCTTGCACGCACGCTCTCTTTTTTTATCTTCGTTTGTAAAGCTTCACACGCCGTTCGGTCCACCTCGTCTCATTGTTGTTCTCTTCAACCCCCCGCGGCCGATCCCACCTTTTTGGCCAAGCTCTCAGGACAAGATCTCGAGCTTGCTTGGTCCTCTCCTTCGCCTTCGCCCTCTTCGGCTTGCTTCCTCACACGAGCTCAAGACTTACTCGACGAAGACGACAACGTTATAAGCAGCCGCCCGTCGTGACTCGTAGTCAGCAGGCCTGCACGCGACCAGAGACGACAACAACTCGTCTACGATTCTACAACCATGTCCCAGCGATTCAACTCTGGCTACGGCCTCGGTGGCCCTGCGCCCTACGGCGCCGCCCAGAGTATGGATACTCAGCAGAGCGAAGGCCCCCTCGAGCAGGTCCGGCTCTATACCAGCAAGATCGAGGACGCTCTCGACGGCTTCAGCGAGCCGGTGAAGCCGTGAGTCGAGTCTATTGCCAGAAGGAGAGCTTCAGAGAGCTAACTTTGGACAGTTATCTCCCTGCAATTGGTCGCTTCCTGATCGTCGTCACCTTCTTTGAGGATGCCCTCCGCATCATCACTCAATGGTCCGACCAGCTTCTCTACCTACGGGATTACAGACACAGTAAGACACGAACCACTTGCTAGCTAGAGCCGATTTAAGAGTGCTCACACTTGAAACAGTCCCGTCTGGCATCACGCACCTTTTCCTTCTTGTCAACATCATCGCCATGTTCTCGTGCTCCGTCCTCGTCATCATCCGAAAGCACTCCGACTTCGCCGTCGCTGGCCTCATGGGCGTCGTCGTGACCCAGGCCCTCGGCTACGGCCTCATCTTCGACCTCAACTTTTTCCTCCGAAACCTGTCCGTCATTGGTGGCCTTGTCATGGTCCTGTCCGACTCGTGGGTCCGAAAGACCAAGGCCTTTGCCGGTCTCCCCCAGATCGACGAGAAGGACCGCAAGATGTACTTCCAGCTGGCTGGCCGCGTCCTGCTCATCTTCCTCTTCGTTGGCTTTGTTTTCAGCGGCCAATGGTCTCTGTGGCGCGTCCTCGTCTCCATCCTGGGTGGTGTCGCCTGTGTCATGGTTGTCGTTGGATTCAAGGCCAAGTACAGCGCCACTCTTCTGGTTGTCATTCTGAGCATCTTTAACCTCCTGGTTAACAACTTCTGGACTGTAAGTTTGAGTGTTTTAATCCCACAGTTACAGTGGCTAACAATTGCAGCTTCACGAGCACCACCCTCACAAGGACTTTGCCAAGTACGACTTCTTCCAGATCCTGTCCATCGTCGGCGGACTCCTGCTCCTGGTCAACAGCGGCCCCGGCCAGTTCAGCATCGACGAGAAGAAGAAGGTCTACTAAGCCCAGACGGGCGAGCTAGGCCCAGCACAGAGGGGGCGCCGAGGTGTCCGGCGTTGGCAGGGCATTTTCTATTTACATTGGGAACGGTCTGAAAAAGTTGCACTCAGTGGTTGACGCCAAGTTGCGGGAAGTGGAGGAGCAGCGGGTCGATACGATATTGCAAGTGATTATAGAAGCTGCTTCTATAGCAAACCAGATGGAATGAATACATGGATGATTTACTACGCCTCGTAGATGTGTTATGTAAAGGGGCTGGGAAACTATCTGGTTCCAGGGTAGATAGACTGAGCACCTATGAAAGCAAGCGACTACTATGCCATAAACAAAGATAATACCCCATCATTTGCAACTATAACGCGGAAATGAGTTTATCGTAAATGGTCGAATTGGGTGTAAGAGGGTACGAGATTGCCGAGGACGTTGTATTATGACCCTAGGGTGTTTGCTCATTTCTAACGGGTTTACTAAAACGCTCATAAGATGATGACTTACGAACGAGCAAGGTAAACGGGTAGACAATATTTTGACCCGAAATGGGATTAAATCTATATTGAATGTTTATCCGCTTATACTTGAACATTCTGAATCTGAAGACTCCTGGCGAGTTTGTTTGATCATCAACCTGCACAACTAGAATCCCAAACCACCAACCAAGGCCTGACATAACCACGTGAATAAACACACGCCGCTGTGTTCTTCCAGATCAAACTACCCTACGGTGATCGGCGCTAGAAGGTTCGGGACTTGTAAGTGTGGCACATATGATAGAATGATGGTAGGTCAACGTGATGGCGGATGCTGGGGGCGCCTTTGCTGGTCACAAGGCGAGCCATGAGCCATGCCTACTGCAGTGACGTGCCCTGGATTAAACGAATATGCCAAGACCGTGTTGGCTTTCGCCTATAGACCTTGCATATGAGCTGTCATGATCCTTTGCGGGATGTGCTCACAGGGCTAAGGGTCACGCGATCAGTAATTCGCACAGCAGCTACTAGCCATGTCATGATATATAAACCAGGAATTATTCATATTTCAACGGCTGTCTCAAGATGGTTTTTTTTCCTTCTAGAGAAGAGGGGCGAGAAATGGCGAGTGTCATGATTTAACGGCGGGTCAACGTGAGAGCAAACTTAGGACACTCATCTCACTGGGGCTTAATCAAGTTAGATAACACATCTAGTGAATGAGCACGCACCGGGTTGATATGGACTCAAGAGTGTTTGTTGGTATTAATTCACCATGCCGAGATGGGAGTTGAGAGAAGATTACGCAGATACAAGATCCGATAACTAAGCAAGAAGGAGGTTTATTGGGTTGGATATTGCCCGACAAACTTGGCCTTGCCAGATTAGATACTAAACAATCTGGTAGTAGTCCATAATATGGATTTTACATGCGGTATTGTGCCAGAAAGGCTGGTCAACCGAGGACCCGGGACGCCCGTTGCCCAGCTTACATGACAGTACCCTTGGTCTGCTTGAGCTTCTTGACGTTGATGTTCTTGAGCATGAAGACCCAGATAGCGCACAGGGTCATGATGACCAGACCGGCAGTTAACATTCGGGTCTGGGCATAGCCGTAAGACTTCTGGATGGCGATTCTCGTAGGGCTGTTGACGGGGTAGGACAGCTGAGTGCCGAGAACACCGTAGATCATGGTGATGTTGGCCATGGCCTCCTCGGGAAGGTTGCGCTGGAGGGCGGGGAGGAAGGTGTTGGTCCAGATAGCACCCGAGATGGCACCGCCGATGGCACCACCGATACCGCCCGAGACGTAGAGAGTGGCCAGAGCAGCGGCGATGTACTCTTGCTCGACGGCGGCGAGGACGGCTAGTTGCATGTTGAGGATGAAGATGGAGCCGGCAATGGAGATGAAGATCTCACACATGACAATGTAGCCGACGTACTGGTTGGGCTGGCGGAAGTGGATCATGAGACCCTGCGCGAAGAGGTACAGGGGGATGGCAGGGTAGAAGAGCCACTTGAAGTAGCCGGTGCGGCGGATGGCGTAACCCACGATGAAGAGGAGGATACCCGAGACGACCTGGAAGGTCGAGTTGACGTATCCGGCCTCGGCAGGCCTGAGGTTGGCAACTACCTGCAGGAAGGAAGTGAAGTACAGGTTCCAGCAGTAGTACGAGGCCTGGTAGGTCATGTCGATGAGGCACGCTCCGATGACGGTGCGGTCGGTGAGGAACTTGCCCTGGAGGAAGGGAACGGGGGCCAGGTAAAACTCCCAGAGACCGAACATGACGAGGACGATGAAGCCGACGATGATCATGGCGATGATGTAGTCGGACTTCCAACCGTTGGGAGCGTGACTGGCGAGTGTGAATGGCAGGAGGAAGACGACCAGGCCGCCACCAAAGAGGAAGACACCGAGAACTATCAGTCTTGTTAGCACGAGAGTCCTGAGCACGGCCAAGGCCGGGAATGCCACTTACTATCAAACTCGCGCAAGAAGTACCAAATCTTCTGGGGAATGGTGCGATCGCTCTTCTGGCGGGTGATGATACCCTGCTTGATGGCCTTGCGGAGGTTGAACTTGAGGACCAGGTACAGGGGGAAGGTGACGACAGGCAGGATGATGGCAAAGCAGCCAAAGCTCCAGCGCCAGTTCTTGACGTTGAGCAGGAAGGCCTCGGCAGCCTTGGATCCGGCAAAGGCGGTGATCATGTAAGGGGACGAGGTGAAGGCAAAAGTAAGACCTCGATTGCGGAGGTTGGAGGCATCAGCAGCTAGGACACCGACAGTGTAGATCATGCCTCCGAAGCCGACAGAGTAAAAGACCTGAGCAGCGCAGAAGGTGGCCAGGTTGTGCGAGGCGGCAGTGAGAATGAGGCCAATGGTAGCAAAGACAACCATGAGCAGGAAACCCTCAGCACGACCCCAGACATTGAGCACCTTGGCCATGGGAATGTAGACAGCAGATGTCATGGAATCGGCGACGATGGCAACGACAGTCAGGAGGGAGTGAGAAGCCCACTCGCTGGTGGCGTAGGGGAGCATGACAGCGAAGATGGAGATACGGAAGCCCTGGACGAGGAAGAGGAGCCAGATGCTGGTAAGAAGCTTAGCACAGTGTTTCTCATGTTCTCAAAGTGGTCAAGGGAAGCATACAGACAGAGCAGGGCAGCCAGAGAGCCCTTGCTCCAGACCAAGGTGACGGCCTGGATCTCTTGAACACCCTGCGAGGCATTCTGATCGGGAGCGCTGGAGTCGATGGCGTCGTTGATTTCTTGATCAAGATCGGCCTTTTCCTTGTCGTTGTCGATCACGGCCTCGTTGACCACAGGAGTCTCCGTGGCCTCTGGCTGAGCCTCCTTGAGGCCGACGCCAGCCTTGATCTTGTCGAGGATTGACATTGTCGTCTTGAGCTGGAGAGGGGTAACTCGAAGGTGAAGACAAACGCCTTTGCGAAGGATTGCTGCCGAAGAGGAGAAGCAAAAGACAGGATGGAGAGAGAGAGAAGCTACTATTTAAGCTACATGCGCAGATCAAGGCCCTGGACAGACGATGTCCCAGGCCCAAGGATGGACCAGGAGATCACTCGAGGCCCCCATGAGGTCCATTCCATAATAGGACGATGCCGCAGTTGCCGATGTGGATGGGATGGGATGGGGTGGAAATGCGCAAGATGGTCAAGAGAATGCTCAGTCGAGAATTCAGATTACAAGTGGCGAACGAGTGGGGGACCCGAGATCGGAAGAGGGTGAAAATTTTTATCTAATCAGATCAAAGGGTACCTAAGATCCAACCACGGAACAAGTCGACTGTTTTGAGTGAATGGAAGGAGCTGTTGGTTGTTGTTTCCATATCCAAGAGTGCAAACACCATGGCACGGCCATATGGGGCCGGAGCTACTAACTAGCACCAAGAGGGAGCTAAGCTAAGCTAAGCTAGGGGGGTTCACCTCCGAGCACAGTCAGCTACGAAGAGCGGCCGGGTCAAACCTGGAACTTTGGCCTTCGCTTGGCTCTGGCTCTGGGACGGGATCGTCTGAGCTTGGGGGGTAAAGCGTGGGTTCATGGAACGTAGTACGTACTATTCATCTGAGTGAAGGGATGTCTCCGTCCCTGGCTCACCTCACATGGCCTCTAGGGCAGAGGTGCCAGGTTCTCGCCTTGGCGCAGCAAGCCACAATCTGTCCCCGAACCCAATCACGACTCCTGAGATTCCTCACTATATCCAACTTATGCCCGGTCTTGTCTGATCATGACCATATTTGACAAGCTGACCCGCCCATTTTGCCAAGATCTGCAAGAACGGGACGCAGAGTCAAAACCCCCCACGACGCTACCACCCAACCAAAGCCGATGCCCCTGGCCCCTGAGCCGAGGACCAAAGCCCAAGAGTACTACCTTCAATCCCGCCCACCCTTTGTCCGAGGGCGCCTGATCCCGGCTTCCACAAGAGTTAACGGCTTTCAAACCGTAGCCACCTACCGCAGGTGCCGAGACAACTATCCGACTTGCAACGCCTCGAGTTCTCATCATACCGGGTGGCATGTCTCTCCCTTCAGTCATCCCCTCCCCCACGCTGCGCCTCATGAGTGTCTTGACTTCTAACGACGATGCTATAGACCCATGGGGACATGACCCATCCTCTGCGGGCGGAGGATGCCGTCGACCCTGCATCTCACATGCACACTACACTCTAAACGCCTTTTCCCCTTGCCGCTCGCCGCGCGGCCCTACCTTGAACTACCTCAGCACAACCTCTTCTGCAAGTACCTGACGACGATCCAGACGATCGGGAACTCCAAAACCCATCACGTCTCGCCAATGCATGTGAGTGCCCCCATCATGATCGCTCCTAACCAGCAGGTTGGGTACAAGATTAAAAAAAAAGATTTAAAAATGGACTGGAGCTGAAGCTGACTATGTATCGCCCCTTGATCGACCTTTGAAATTTACCTTCCGTGTTTCCAACTCTGACGCTATCCAAACGCCGCAGACGCTCAAGCTGACTATTTGCTACATCTCATCTACACACAAGCATTGTACATGCACGCCCTTTGCCTTCATTTCCGGCTCTGGTCCAGCGCCGCCCACTCGCCCCTGGTGATGCTGTATTCCACCTCACCCTCCTCGATCCCCGGCGGAGGGCTGTCGTACTGGTTGTGGAACGTCCGGACGTGCTTGAGCCCGATCTTGGACATGATGGCCCGCGAGCCAGCGTTGACAGCCATGGTCTCGCCGAAAACCTCATCAACGCCTAGGTCTTCGAGACCGTGCTGGACCACGGCGCGTGAGCCCTCCTTGGCGAACCCTTGACCCCAGAACTTGGGTAGGAGACGCAGGCCAAACTCGGCCCTCTTGACATCCACTTGAGGAGTCGAGGCCTCATCCTCTTCCGTCTCGCTGCTGTTGGTGCTACTGCTGCTGCTGCGTCGGCTGGTGCTCTGGCTGGGGGCGAGAATCCACCAGCCGACAAACTCATCACCGGCGAACCCGGCCCAGCAGCCCAGACCTTTGCCAAGGGAGGCAGTCTCGAGGAGCAGCTTGTGGACAATGGCCGAGTCGCTGGCGCTCAGTGGCTTGCCGTAGCCAATGTATCGCATGACCTCAGGGTCCGAGTCCAGCTGGTAGACGTAGTCCCCATGGCTAGGCGCGAGTGGCAACAGCTCGAGGCGTTCGGTGCGGAGAGTTGCCTGTGGCATGATGAAATTGGGGTTGGGGGTGTTGGTTGGTGGCTTGAGAAGAGAGTGTTGGCTCAGACTATTCTCTTGTCTAGTGTGGTTTGATTTGATATGAGGCCTCTGTGAATGGTTGTAGCAGTGATCATGTCGAGATTGATGCTTCCTGTCGCCCCCTTCTTATACACGCAGGCAATGGGCCCCTCGCCGAGCACGGAATGAATCCTTTGCGTAGCAATCAGCAGCAAGATGGCGATTTGCCATGCTGATCAACGGGGTCAGTGCCGAGCCTGCAAGCACGGGCGATGGACAAGCAAGGTGCTACCGTGTGAAACCCCTTGGGGAGGGTGGTTGATCACCATCTTGGCGGGGATGTGCCGTCTGCGTGTGAGATACCCGTGAAGTGAGCGAGCGTGTACTGCAACAGAACAGGCCTTGGTTTGGGTCAAGTTGTCGTCAGCATCATCGGCCGAAGTGATGACGCTCTTGCCTCCCTTGTCCTAGTCTCGAAATGAACGGCAACTGCGGTCGGTCGAAAACGGAGCTCCTCGGGGAACAGGACAATACAAGGCTGCCTAGAGGGCGTCTATAGGGCACAAAACGTATCAGATTGCATTGGATGGGACGACGTAAATTCGGGGCCTTGGCGATCCCACTCTGTAAGCTTTCTTTTGTCAAATACAACCTTAATTAGTCGTTGCCCAATCACGCTCTCGGCCTCTTCCTTCCCTCTTCCCTGCCTGCTGCGTCTGGACGGTCAGAGTCCGGGATCCCATCGATTTGCGTCCCAGGGTTTGTCCAATCAGTTAATCAATCAGTTAGTAGGATCTTCAACTCTATTCACACGTTTTCGAGACGAATCCGACAAGAACGGGGCCCAACGCGAGAAATGCGCCGTGTAAACGCTTTTCCGGATTATTGGATCATATTCTAGGGCGCACCACATCCGAGGAGAATAAGCATAAAAACGCCTTTTCCGCCAAGCCCTGAGTTTGACATGATTTATTCCCACAAGGTTGGCTCTAGCCGTATAAAGGACTTGAGCCCGAGGCTTTGCCCTGTTAACAGCAAGGTGTCGTGGGTGCCCCCCAAATTCTCCTTCCTTTCCCCACAATGCGGCTTTAAACCCCCGTCGTCCAATAGAAGGCCGGGCCCTGTTCAGGATCCCGTCATTGCTCATGGGATATGCCGGGCTGCGCCAAGACACCACGACTATCAATCACCGACCCGATGCTACTCAACTTGACTCCTCCATCCACTCGTGAAATTTCTTGTGTGCCTACGTGCTCAAATGGATGGATCCCTGCCCCTGTTTCTTGAAGGAACGGATCCTAATACTATATGCGAACTCGGAAAGAATTATAGTCGATCACTCCACCAGGATGTCACGCCTTCCCTGCGAGACCAAGTCGGTGCTGCAACATTCCATTCCTCACACACGCAATCAACGTCCATGCTCCTCGGCGATGATCCCCCATTTCAATGGCTTTTCCGGTCCGTCGTCCGGTCGCGACGATCTTTGCCACCTTGATGTCTTCTACGCCATCTTATCAATCATACCATCTTATCTGATGCCACGGTTTCCGCTTGACTCGATCAGAATCTTCCGACATGCCAAGTCCTGGCCGATCCCTGCGTCACGCCGAGGATCGTCATCCAGACTTGCAAGTTTTTTTGTCTCTGGTCGAACCAAAATGTCTCACTTCCACTTTTTCCCATTCACCTTGACTAATTCCACTTACAGTACATTTCATTAGCATCATTGGCATTGTTAGCATCATTGCCATCCCATCTCTTTCCGTCCTTGTCCCTCTCCCTCGTCAGCGGCGGCGGCGACAACAACGGGCAGCAGTCAGGTTTCAACACCTTGAACCCCTGCTCACCAGCAAAACCCCTGTGCCCACATATCCGTGAATTGTTACCTATCCGTCCACTTACATGCACACTACGTTGGGTAGTATCCATCTACACTCGCCTGTTAAACTACTCAAAGTTGTGTAATGTAGCATCAGAATCCATGGCCACATCCCTCCACCCGCCCACATCCCGTGCGTGCCATGTACATGGAGGATTCATGGACTCACCCACGCCCTAAGCCTACGCTCGTGCCAAGGTTGCTGATCTTGCCCTTGATCATTACTCTGCCACCACGTTCAATGCCGTCCTTACCTTTGCAGTTCGGTGGGCCTCTGTTCATCTCCCGTTTCACTCCCCACGGCTCTGGAGAGCATGGTATCCCTCCTCGCTCCAAGTGCTGTGATGGAGTTCTTGTCTAGATACATACGTAGTCTACCCACGTCCGTGATGGTCGTCTGGGTCTAGGAGCTCCTATATCGGCTTCTCTGCTGATCACTCTCTGTGCCCATTACCTGGTGATCGTGCTCGAAGGAATGCGTCCCAGAGGCAACATCTGACTCGTTTCCTTCCTCGCCATTCATTTCTCCCCCTGAGTTCACACCGGTTTCTGACCGCCCATATCAGTAACCTCTCTTTTTCCACCCCTGGGCCTATCTGCCTGCATCGAGATAGAGTTGTTGGTTCACAGTCCTACTCCCTGCCAGGCCAGAAACACAACTGGAAACTGTAGCCATGGCCGCCGAGCCCGAAAAGGCGGCCGAGAAGCCCAAGGGCGGCGTCTGGTCCGTAAGTAAACACACTTGCCGTTCGGAGCCTCCGAGCCACTCTGTCTGCCAACTCGAGCGAGCAGCTGACCTCCTTTCTAGTCGATCAAGGGAGTCTTTGTCTACATTGAGCTTCTCTTTTCCGCCCAACCGACATGGGTCGACATCTTCCTCATCTTCTTGGGCACGCTATGTGCTGCTGCCGCCGGTGTCCCCTTTCCTCTCATGGGCGTCCTGTTTGGTCAGCTCATCGATAACTTCAACGGCGCCACGTGTGCTGCTGATGGGCAGGATTCGGGTGCTAGCTCCATCGACCCCTTCGAGTACGAGGCTGCCATCAACGACAAGGTCATCAAGACAGCCTGGATTGGTGCCATCGCTCTTGGTCTGATCTATGGCCACCTCACCTGCTGGAACATCATCAGCCAGCGTCTTGCCCAGCGACTACGAACTCGCTATGTCTCGGCCCTCTTGCGACAACCTCCGGACTATTTCGATACTCGCGGTGCCTCGGGTCAGGTCTCAAGCCGGCTCCATGGCGACATCACAGCTGTCCAGGCCGGCACGTCGGAGAAGGTGGGCAATATCATCACCACCATGAGCTTCTTCATCACCGTCTTCGTCATTGCATTCACCAAGCAGCCTAGGCTCGCTGGGATCTTGGTCTGCATGTTGCCCGCCTTCCTCCTCTCCGGTATCCTTGGAGGGAGATACCTTGGCAAGTTTGCGATCCGCCAGAACGACGCTGCCGCTTCAGCCTCGTCCATTGCCTCCGAGGCTCTTTCGCATGTCGCAGTCGTTCAGGCCTTTGGAGCTGCCCCCCGGCTCGAGGAGAAGTTCTCCGAGCACATGGCTCGCTCTAGGAAGTACGCCATTGTGAAGGCGTCCATTGCCGCCGCCCAGACCGGTCTCCTATACTTCATCGCCTACTCTGGAAACGCCCTTGCCTTTTGGCAGGGTAGTATGCGCATCGCAGACTCTGTGGAAAAGAACGATGGCAGCACGACTGTTGGTGAGATCTATGCCATTGTCTACCTTCTCGTCGACGCGTGCGTGATGTTGGGCGGAATGGCTCCCACACTCCCCTTTCTGGGAGGTGCCGTGGCCGCATACCAGCGTCTCATGGAAGACATCAGCGCTCCCTCTGCCATTGACGGTACTTCAGACGTTGGAACTGTCCTCCCACCGAGCTCGGCCAAGTCCCTCGCCTTCCGCAATGTTACGTTTGAGTACCCATCGCGCCCTGGCCAACCCGTTCTACAGAACGTAGACCTGGAGTTCCAGGCTGGACAGTATACAGCCATTGTCGGCCTCTCTGGCAGTGGCAAGTCCACCATTGCGGCACTGATTGCACGTCTGCATGATCCCACGGGGGGTACCGTTGAACTCGAAGGCCACGATCTGCGTGAGCTCAACGTCAGGTCTCTTCGAAGTTTCATCAGCTTTGTTCAGCAGGAGCCTTCCCTTCTTGACCGCTCTATCCTCGAGAACATTGCACTCGGACTTGTCAACTCGCCCAAGCCTGCTCATCAGCACCTCAAGCCGCTGCTCAAGGGCCCCGAGCTCGCCAAACTTGCCGCCAAGGGTCAGGACGCCCTCTCTTCCGCAGCTTCTCTGGGACCCGAGTTCGTTGAGATTGCCAATTTGATCAAGCATGCCACTGAACAGGCCGATGCAGATGGCTTCATTCAGCGTCTCGAGTCTGGTTATGGAACGTCTGCTGGACCCAAGGGCTCCCTTGTGAGTGGTGGCCAGCGACAGAGAATTGCGCTTGCCCGTGCCTTGATCCGTGACCCTGAGATTCTCGTCCTCGACGAGGCCACGGCTGCTCTCGACTCTGCCAGCGAGAAGAGAATCCAGCTCGCTGTAGAGCGCGCTGCTGCTGAGAAGCGAACCATCATCTCGATTGCTCATCGTCTCTCTACTATCCGCAACGCCGACAACATTGTTGTCATGCAGGCCGGTCGCGTCGTCGAGCAGGGGACGTACACTGAACTCATGGCCAAAGGAGACGGTGAATTCGCCCGCATGGCCAAGCTGCAGAGCGTCGGCAACGCATCCAAGACTGAGGCAGGATCCGTCTCTGGTGACTCGATCGACGCTTCAACCCTGAGAATGTCCCTGAACGAAAAGACCGACTTGGCTGAGACCAAGGAGGGTATCGAAGTTGAGCCATCGGATAAGGACAAGGTTGAGGGTGAGAAGAAGGAGGAAGAGCCCAAGGACAAGGAACTGGATGCCGAGAAGCCATTCAGTTCCGTCATGAGGGGCCTTGCCTGGCTGATCCGCCCATCTCTGGGTTGGTTCGCCCTCGCCATGATCGCGGCTGTCTTTGTTGGAGCCACCTTTTCCGGTTCTGGTGTCATCTTTGGCTACACTGTCGGCGCTCTCAACCCTTGCGCGAGCACCGTGGATCGTATTCGATCTCTGGGTCGCATGTTTGCTGGCCTCTTCTTCATGCTTGCAGGTGTGGAGCTCATTGCCAACTTCTTTGCCTGGCTGGGCTTTGGCATCGTTGCGGAGAGGCTGCTTTACAACCTTCGGGTCCTGTCTTTCAGGTCTCTGCTTGAGCAGGGCATCCACTGGCACCAGTCTGAAGGGCGCACGCCGACCAGTCTGCTCTCCATCATCACCAAGGACAGTATGTCTGTTGGTGCCTTTAGCGGGTCGACGTTTGGTACCGTCTTTGCCATCCTCATCAATGTCCTTATTGCCATCATCATCTCTCATATCTTTGCGTGGAAGATCGCCTTGGTATGTCTGGTGACTCTTCCCATCTTGCTTGGCTCGGGTTTCATGCAGCTGCGCATGCTGGCTCGGTACGAGGAGCGTCACCGTGAAGCCTTCTCGACGGCCACCTCGCTCGCCACCGAGGCTATACAGTCGATCCGGACCGTGGCTGTTCTTTCGCTTGAGAACGAGTACATGGAAAGTTTCGCGCGCCTTCTGAAGCCTCCAAGAAAGCAGGTGGTGCGCGCCTCGGTCTTTACCAACATCTGGCTCGCCATCTCATACACCACTGGCACGTTTATCAACGCGCTGGCTTACTGGTGGGGTTCGCAGCTTATTATGAAGGGCGAATACACGCAGACAGACTTCCTCATCATCCTCGTGGCCATGCTCACAAGTGCCCAGCTCTGGAGCGGCATGTTCTCTCTGGCTCCCGAGTTCTCGCGAGCTCGTCTGGCCCTGTCCCGAGTCATGACGGTCGTCAACATGGGATCGAGCACCCACACTGGCAAGCCTGGTCAGGACCCTTCAAAGGCGGGCGATGATGTCGAAGCTACTGGAGGAGAGAAGACCATCAGCCCCAAGGACAACCAACGTCGCGGTGGCTCAAAGGTGACGTTCAAGAATGTCTCCTTTGCGTATCCCAGCCGCCCGGATGTCACCATTCTGGACAATGTCTCGTTCACCCTCCCACCCAACCAGTTCTGCGGTCTCGTGGGTCCTTCTGGTGCTGGCAAGTCGACCATCATGAACATTGTGCAGCGGCTGTACGAGGCCACCTCTGGCACCGTCCTCATTGATGATCAAGACATTTCCAAGCTCCCGACTTCATTCCGTGACACTATTGCCCTTGTACCTCAAGACCCAGCCCTGTTTGACGGCAGCGTGCGGTTCAACGTGGGCTTGGGTGCTCCTCCAGGGCACGAGGCTACTGATGCCGAGATCGAAGAGGCTTGTCGCTTGGCCAATATCCACGATGTCATTGCTGCTCTTCCCGACGGCTATGATACTGAGTGTGGTCCATCCGCGTCTCGACTGTCGGGCGGACAGAGACAGCGTCTTGCCATCGCTCGGGCCCTCGTCCGTCGTCCTCGGCTGCTTCTCCTCGACGAGAGCACAAGTGCCCTCGATGCTGCCAGTGAGGCTGCTCTGCAAGAAGGCCTTGAGAGGGCGTCTCGAGGCACGACTGTCCTGGCCATTACTCACCGACTGCACACGGTGCAAAAGGCCGATGTGATCTTTGTTGTTGAGGGCGGCCAGATTGTCGACAGTGGACGACACTCGCAGCTGATGGAACGGAGAGAGAGCTACAGGCTGAATGCGATGCAACAGATGCTGCAGTAAGGAAGAATTGGAGTCGAGACATAATAGAAGGTCATGAGGGCATGATCTGGTCTTGGACAGAGGTCGATGGTTATAGATTGAGTTTAATCAAAAAGTAGAGTCTGTGAATGAGTTTGAAATAGAGTAGAAATTGTATCATTATAATAAATCGAAAAAGACTTGAAACTATCGCCTTTAATGCCCTCATTGCCCCCCTCTCACCTTGAACCTCCAGTGATCTCCAGTCAGAGAGGCTTATTAAGCGTCTTCTAGTCAAGCTTAGCCCTCACCATGAAATGTTTCAAATCATTCACGCCCACCGAAACCACGAGAACCAGTCTTGAAACAAATCCATCCATACCCTCCCGTGAAAATCCCTCTCTCTCTCTCACAAATAACCTCACATGGCCGAAGCCGTCGGCACCGCCCTCGGCGTGGTGGGCGTCCTGGGCCAGCTCTTTGCCGGCTGCGTCCAGGCCTACGGCTTCGTCACGACGGCGGCCAACCTCGACACGGACGGCCAGCGGCTGCTGTGCAAGGTGCGCATCGAGGAGATGCGTCTCGTCGTCTGGGGCCGCGACTGGGGCGTCGCCGAGGGGAAGCTCGAGGCTCACCTCGAGTCGACCCGGAACCCGCAGCTGAGGACCCTGGCGCTGCAGATCCTGGGCGAGCTGCACAGCGCCGTCACCGACTTTAACAAGCTCAAGGAGAGGTACGGGCTCGTTGATGAGGGGGCCGGTGGGAGGAGTGCGGGTTTGGAGGTCAAGGGGGGCAAGGGCAAGAAGTCTTCGCCTTCACCTTCGAGAAAGGGGTCGCGAGATGACGAGAGTCGTAAATCGAATGGGCTAGTAAAGACTTCGAGTGCCTCGAGTGAGAGGAGCTGGGGAAAGGAACTTGGGTTGAGGGCCAAGTGGGTGATAGGAGGTGAGTTTTGATACACCATCTCATCTCACAGTTGAGAACCAAGCTGAGAACACAACAGACAAGGAAAAGTTTATAAATCTACTCAAGGACTTACGAGGTACATCCATCCAGCCCACACCTCCCCGCCCACGTTGGCTAATCTCATCCTCCCAACTCCCAAGACTACAACGACGGTCTTGAACGTCTCTTTCCCCTCTCTCACCTCCCGTCCTTTCAGCGCGCCTGGACACATCAGCTCCTCGAGTCTGCTCAGCGCGACCTCACCCAGCTTTCTCTTCTCGAGACGGCCGCGACGGGCGTCTACCCCCAGCTCACCACCTCGGCCAACCTCAAGAAGCTCCGTATCAACCTCGACACGCGGCCACAGGCCTCCTTCAAACCAACCTTTGCCCTCAAGGTGCCCCGTCCTGCGCTCGAGCTGACCGAGGAAGAGGACGGGGACAACAACCATCGTGGACGAAGCAAGGGCCGCCATGAGACTGCGGGCGACGTCGTCATTGAGTGGGTAGACTATGACCGCGAGGATGTCGAAGAGCGAGTCGCCCACGTCCGCCGTCTCGACGATCTCGCCCGGATGATGCACTCGGCATCGGAATGCCATCCGGATCTTCACAGCATCGACTGCGTCGGCTACGTCGACGACTCGTCCCGCTGCCGCTACGGCCTCGTGTACAAGGCACCATCGCCATCCTTCTCGACCCTCCACGAGGTCATCGCCAGCCCGGACCTCAAGACGCCGGACCTCGACGACCGCGTCCGCCTGGCTCACACCCTGGCCGTGGCGCTCTGGTCCCTCCACTCCCTCGACTGGCTGCACAAGAGCCTCTGCAGTGCAAACATCCTCTTCTTCCCCTCGGCCTTTTCCACCTCGGCTCACTCGCCTACTGCCGCCGCCGCCCTGGTCCCGGACATCCAGCGGCCGTACCTGACGGGCTTCGACGCCTCGCGTCCAGACTTTGACCAGGCCTTGTCGGTCGCCCCTCGCAACCCCTCCATCGCCACCCTGCACCGACACCCAGCCTCGTTGCGAGGCTTCCCACACTGCAAGCCCATGGACATTTACAGCCTGGGTCTGGTCCTCCTCGAGATTGGGCTTTGGAAGATCCTGCAGGCCTATCATCGACCGCACTACTCTGCGGACCGGTGGCGGGACAAGGTGGTTCGCGCCGTGCTCGTTCCGGGTCTGGGGAGCAAGGTCGGTCGTAGATATCGTGATGTTGTGGAAAAGTGCCTGCGTGTAAGCGAAGAGATGACGAGTGCTGAAGCGGCCAAGGTCCTGGAAGAGGTTGTGACGGCTCTCGAGGGTATTAGAGTGTGATGACTTGATGAATGAAATGAGTCAACTTATAGAGTCAGAATCAAGCATATGCGTAGACGAGACTGACTACATCTTTACAACACCATTAAGCACCAACAAGGCAACAAGAGTGAACAGCATAGTAGTCTATTTCAGTTCTCTGAAATGTATATATAATAGTCGTAAAAGTCCGCTGCCGCCTTGCATCCTCAGTGGCTGCAATACGGAAAAATGCCAATGCCAATCAATCAATGCCATACCCCCAAGGTCGCAATATAATAACAATCCAGTACAGTGAATAAACAATGGATAGCAAAGAAATATCATACCCCTTCCCCCTGGACGCCGTCGCAACTTTAAAACTCCCGGATGCCCTCTCCCTTCATTCTTCTTCATCTCGGAGATGCTTCATCTTTTCATCCCCCCTTCTTCCCCTTAGTCAAGAAGAGAAAACTCGATTTAACCACATAGCCATGATTATGCTTGGATGCTGCTTAGATCCAATCATGTTTCCAGCTGTGAAAAATGGCAGACACTAGAATGCCCAGAGCTGGGCTGAGCTCAAGAGAAGCAGTCGCGAGAAGAAAGAATTGGTTGGACATTCAAACAAAAACACCCATCCATTTCCCTTTCGAGCCTGAAACGCCAATGCATGCAGGACGTGAGTGAGATCGCTCGTGACGTACGTGAGTCATGATCGTGAGGTAGAGTCGTTCGCCTTGCCGCGCCGTCGAGCCGGCGACCGCTTAAGCGGCTTCGCATGCTGGACTCCGACCTTCTAAGCTCCAGAGACCTTGCGAGCCGTCGAGGCCGCTGTCGCCGATGTGGCGTGGCTGGCGCTGCCAACTCTGCCGCTGGTCTTGCGGATACCAGCAGTCTCCTTTGCTCGGAGAGGAGACTCGCCTTGACGCTTGCTGCCACGGACCTTGGTCAGAACACCGGGGGTGCTAGCAACCCGGTCAACGTGCTTGCTCCGTAGAGAGCCGATGTTCTCGGCATCCTTGGATGAGTCGTTGTCGATCATGTAGATCGTGCTCGTCGTTTGGCTGACTGACCTTGACTTTTCACTGCGGCCTGGCGATTGCGACACCTTTCGGTGGCTGCGCATGCGAAGATGCCACTCCTCATCAGACTCGGCGCCCTGAGTACGGTGCTTGGCCACGAACTCTGTCTCCTGCTCAATGACCTGCTGCTCCTCGACGGTTCCGTTGGAAGTCGACCGCTGGTAAGGGTGGTGGCGATCCCGAACAGTCTTGCGAGGCTGACCTGGTGTAGGTGCTGGGAGATAGTCTTCTTGGACGCCAATGTTATTGCGATCGTGATCAACCTCGCTCAGTGGAGTGCGGTTTGAGGGGCTGCGGTTGGGGGGTGTCGAGGTCTGGCCGTTGCGCAGAGAAGTCTTCTGCATGGCACGGATGGGTGTGCTGGGGACGGGGTTGGAAGCAGCCATCTCCCTCCTGAGCCTTCGCTCAACCCTCTCCTCGATCCACCACTCCCTGAAGGTGCCCTGGTTGAGATGCAGCCAGTGCTGCTGGGGACCGACAACCATGCCGGGTCTCATGAATCGCATAAACGAGATGACCTCGTTGGCAGTGAAGCCATGGCGGTAGATGAGATAGGCGCCGATCAGGCAGCCCGTTCGGCCCAGGCCGGCCTTGCAGTGCACAGCAATTCCCTTCTTCTTGATGGTGATTGTCTCATGCGCGAGTCTGATAAACTTGCGGACCGTGACAAGCGAGGGGCAGGTGCCATCGTCAAAGATCATATCAAGGTGCTGAATGCCCAGAGCCTCAAAGTATGAGGGCGAGTAGAGCGCCGAGTTGAGTCGCACCACCAGGCCAATGTTCTTCTCCGAGAAGTGCGTCAGCACATTCTTGAAGGGCTTGGGCAGAGTAGGATGCTCATCCACGGCCGTCAACGTCCGGGGAAGGAAGGGGAACATGTCGTCGTCCTCGGTGATCTTGGCAACGGGCTCGTGCTGGGGAGAGGCGAAAGCCAGGAAGTGAGGAGTGATCCAGTTGAAGTCTCCGTGCTCGACCCGCTCAAACTTCTCGTACTGCTCCAAGTCAAAGTTGTCCAGGTCGCAGCACTTCTCCTCCTTGGCCTTCCACACTCCGTAGACAACATCCTGCACGCTAATGCCGTAGTCGGCCTGGCTGTAGCCCGCATCTCGGAAGGGCATCAGTGGAGGGTCAACCTGCGCAATCGGGGCCAGGGCCAGGTGAGGAGGCCAGTTCTGGATGAGAACCATGTAGCAGGCGAGCATGCAAGCGGCATTCGCACGACCTTGTCTCATTGTTAGTCTCTCCGCAATGCGCGCGATTTCATTCATCGGATGAGCTCACTTCTCGGGTCAGCGGCGCTCCAGAACACAATGGGCCGATCCTTGTTCCGCTTCGCCCCCAGGACATCGTGGAACTGAATGGCAAAGCGGTACAGGTGACCAATGTGCAGAGGGCCAAAGTCATGGTGAAAAGCGTTGTAGAGGAGGGTATCATCGACGGTAAAGTAGCATGGCGGCGTGCGGTTCGATTTGGCGAGCGGGGTAGGTCGTTGACCTCGTTTCCTGGGCGAGACGGGAGCCTCAGGGTAGGGGAACAGGTCGTCGTCGGTGGGAGGATTCAAGTAAGAGGCGAGGTACAGACGGTCTGGGATATAGTTTAGTGCCGTGGCCGGGTAACGGATGTTGACATTGATGTTGTTGTTGTTCAAGTCGACGGCGCACGGTGGGCCCTTGAGCAGCGCCGTCGACGGGATGGGATAGCAATGCGACATGAGCCTGGACAACCAAAGGGCCATTGTAATGGGGGACGGAGGAAATTGAAGCATCACAGTTGTTCAGGCATACCTGGGATGTACTCGATGATCTGCGCCATGTTCTGCGAATGTCGGGTGGAAGGCGCCATGGTGAACTGGATTGATTGCGCTTCTTTTCTCAGCTGAGGAAACCGGCGGTAATACCGTCGGCGAAGAAGTGGCAGGAGCTTCTAGGTGCGGTCGGGAAAGCGGCTAGAATATATAAATATAGACAGTCACAAGATCGAGGGGAGGTGAGAGGCCCCGAGAGTTCAGCGTGGTGATATCAATGCAGGCGGTGACGTGGTAACGGTGGAAAATCAACGGGCAACCTGCAGCGCAGCGGAAAAGGCGTTTGATGGCTGAAGGGAGGGAAGCAAAGAGCCCGAGTCGGGGAGGGCGTCCAGCACAAGACAAACACTTGCAAGAGCAAGTCTTGTTTTTTTTCGAATGGTAGAGAAAGAGAAGGTGGTGGTTGACAATGTCGATACTAGAACGGGCCCACGATGTTTTTGTATGGGTTTGGCCTTGGTCGGGTCTGTTATTTTCTGCGCTGGGTGAGACCCCTGCCCAAAACAGCACCAGCCAGCCCCCGTTGCTCGCCCAGGGGTGGGCTAGCAACTCGTCTCCATGGCAACCCGAATGAAGCAGCCGCCGCCAACCTGTGGCTGCATGCCCGGCCGCCTAACCCCCCCTGACTGGGCCGGGCTGGTCGCATGTGGCTCATGGTGGCTGGTGGCCGCCAACCCGCTGGCCGCTGCTCTTTGGCCTCGATCGGAAAGACCCCACACTCGATAGAAAGAAAACATTGGAATAGGATGTCGTTGCTATGGATGCCATCTTCAGTCAACGTTGACCTTATTCGCTGCAGAAAATGCGATTGCAGCACGCAGTTCATCTCCCCTTCCCTTCCCGTCCAGTATACTTTCGAGGCTTGTTCCACCATGTCTAGATATTAAACTAAACAGTTTAAAGTTGACTCATGGCTCTGGCATTGGTTGGCCAATTCTGTCGTTTTCCCTCCCACCACTAGCCCCACCGCCAACCAATATCTCCCCGCCCACGCAAAAACAGACACAGCCGAAACCTCAGACAAGACAAGAGCTCAGTGCAAACACTCTGAGAGGAACAGACACCCCTGCGAACAGCCCCCCCTCCAAAGCCAGAATATCCCCAGAGGGCGGAGAGAGAGCCTGATTTGCACTATTGTTTTCTTGATCAACATTCCTTCTCCCTTCCGACAAACGCCCCCCCTTCTTCCCCCTCCCTCTTTAATCGGCACCCGAACTTTAAGGGCTGCCCTCGTTAGACGGACTAGGGGATCGATCACAAAAGAGACACGGCAATGCCTAGGAAATGACCGCCATGGCCGCCACTCCCGATCCCGAGTTTCCCTGCTCGATGCAAGCCACCCCCCTCCATCCATCCCCATCCATCCCATCCCTGTGATGACGATCTGGGCGTTGTCGTCGTTGCCCTATCCGTCCCTACCCCATGACGGCATCTAGCTGACCCTTGTTTTTCTTGCCGCCCGCGCAGTGTCCTCAACATCCCGTTTCCCAACCCACGACTGGCCACGACCGCTCTCAAGGCCATTCAGGTGGACCCCGAACTCTCTCCACTTGTCAGGCGACAGCTCACCGTTGTCCCGGCGCCGACGCAGGACCCCAGTGACCACGATGCACACGCGCAGGTTCTCGAGGTTCGGTACACGGCCACCACCAATCGCATGCTGCGCGTCGCCGTCAATGGCTTCATGGAGAGCTTGAAGCTTGTGGTGGAGGTTATGGAGCAGCTAGACACTGACGTCCTCGGTCAACAACAGCAACATGGCCCTGGACTCTCAAACTGAGTTTCTTCTCGTTGGATGCGAATCTTTCTTTGTTTGAACTTGTTCCAACGTACTACACTGCCTTGTCGTATCCAATCCAAATAATGACCATATGCTCCACGCCGTGAACGCGCCAGCCACACCGCCAAGCGACCTTGCCTTTGCCTTTCCACTCCAGTCCCAAGAGACGACCGCCTGGTCACCTTCCAACTCCTACCGGCATCGTAATGTCCAAATCTACCGCCCCGCATGGTATGGGTGTGGCCCAGAGCCGCCCGTCTATCAGTCCGCTTCGCCAGCAAAACAACAACATGAATAACAATAAAGAACCGCTGCCACCCGGGAACTTCGAAATGCAACCAGACCCGACCAAAATGCGATATTATATCCACCCCAATCAAGGCTTTCGATTCGCTTGAAGCCTATTCAAGTCGTGAGCACGAGTGCTCTTCTGTCGTCGTTTCTGTCATTCCTAGCTCTCAGTTCCTTTCAATCCTTCGAGCCGCCTTTTTAGTTCCTCCACCTCCTTCTTCAGGTCCACGTTCTCTTGCTCAAGGTTCTTCAGGTGAACAATAGCGTTCTCGACAACGCTGGCCTTGCTGTTCTGGGCATTAGCCTGTTTCCCTTCCTTCTTATCCCCTTCCTCTCCAGCGCTGCCCTTGTCACCACCAGGTAAAAGTCCTGCCATGACCTGTAAGGCCGAATTTATTCGGTTACGACGGCCCTGTTCAGCAATCTTGTGTGAGGTCCGTTTGGATGTAAGATTTGTCGACAGTTCGCTTGGATAAGAGACACCCGGCACCTTGTTGCCCTCGAGAATGTTCTGGTAATTGGACTTTGACATGAGCAGTTGTGAAGCAGCACTCTCCGCAGACGTCATACCAGGCGTACCAGGAAGTAGAGGTTTGATACTGGGAGAAATCCTTGGCAGCAATGCGGGAGATACATGCACTGAACCTGTTGAACGTTTCCTACTTGACCGGGGGGCGAGTTGCGGAGTTTTCCTTGCGGATGGGCCTGTCGAACCTGGGGCCAGCTGAGGACTGGCGCTCGCGGAAGCCGGCCCCGAAGGTCTCGGGAACACGGGGGAGGGCAAGGGTTGGAAACCAGAACCCTTGCCATGATTAGACTCTACAATAGGAGATTGAATAGAGACACGTGAGATGACTGGACCAGGCGTCTTGCCACCAGATACCGATTCCGGCAACTCAAGCGACTCGATGTGCTCAGAGACAGCAGGCTCATGATGACCAGCGGCTTGCTTGTGTGCCTTGGATGCTGGCAGCTTCATGAGCGAGGCTGGGGTCGCTGGGGCCGGATGAGAGTCCACAGGGACCGAGATCGGAGTCTGCTGATTTCCCATTTGCGCTTGAATATAGGGAGATTTACTTGTCGACCTCCTGTTAGGGATCGGAGGCGGGGGCATGTCTGTAAGGGCCTCGGGAGACACTGATGAGTTTTCTTCTGCTGAGGTCTCGGTCGATGTCGCGGGCATGGGGAGGAAAGCACCGTTACTCTCATCCACCTCGTTGAGAACCTGGGAGACAATAGCCGGGCTAGGTCTTATCTTTTGACGCTGCGGCTTCACGATGGGCGAGCTCCGAACACTGCCCTTCCGGCTCGACTTGGCAGCAGCCTTCCTTCTCGTCTTCTTAGATAAATCCATGATAGATGAAACGGGCCGGGCCGGGTTTTCGGGGTCCATCTCGATTGGTGAATTTGTGTTATAGATGGCGGAGTGATCATTCTGTGGGATAAGCGCTGGCGATGTGAGAGGGCTGAAGTAGGGATTCTGGGCGACGAAGCTGTCGCTCATCGGAAAGCCTGGATCGAGAGGGGTAACTGCGGGAGAGACAAGTGGTGTGAAGGCCATCTGCTGGTGATTGTTAGCAAGAAGTGCGCAAAGGTCACCGTATGCTTCAGCTCAAGAGCGCGAGGAACACATACATCTTGCTGGTCCTTCATGCGTTGATACCCTCTGTCGTAGACGCCCGATTGCGAAACCTGTTCAGCCTGAGAGTAGAACTGACCGCTGTTGGGCATCTCAAGACTTTGCGGTGTGGGAGGTACAGAATGATTATGGCTGTGGAAAAAGGCGGCCTGCTGCTCCTGCAACTGGCGCTGCTGTTGTTGAAACTTTTGCTGTTGCAGATACTGGATCTGGGCATCGATGTTGGAGATGGGATCGCCGGCGGGTGTCATCATGTGGGCGGGAATGGTGGGCTGGCCGGTTGACGTCGACATGGGCATTGGATTGGCGATGGACATGAGGCCCGGGTTCTCGGTGTCGGTCATGATTGTGTCGGGAGCGTCGCGCGGCTGGTTCATCAGGCCCTGTGCTGAGCCATCGGTGAAGCCTTGGAAGTCGAAGTGCATACCATCGCCCAGGCTGGCCATGTTGATGAACTGGTGAAAGTCCTCATCGGTGGTCGAGGTCATGGCCTGATCCTGGCCGTCCCACGCCGCCGAACCCATCATGACCGAGGCGACGACGAGCGTCGAGGATTGTGCAAGCGAGGGGGTGATCGATAGTCGAGAGCGAATAATAGCCGGGCAGCACAAATCGGGACCGCGAACGAGGAAATTGTGTCAACAGCACCAAAAGCGGATAAATTTAGAACCGATAGTCGGGCGCAGCTTGAGCGATCAAGAGCGAAGCGGAATAACAGTTGGTTCGAAGCAAGAAAGAAATGCACGAGAGCTCTCGGAGGGCGAAGCCGGTCGATCGGCTGTGCTACATGCACCGGGAATATCTGGCAATAGCGGGAGAGGAGGAAAAAAGAACGAAGAGCGGCGAACTTGTGACGAGATGAAAGCCACGGCGTTTGAAGGTCTTGAAACTGGCCTCGACCAAAGACAAGGGAGAAGCTGAAGAGAGAGAAGCCTGGATCGCAGGCTGGGGAGGACGATTGTGTCGACAGCGGTTGGTGGGTGATGGGAAGTAGTTCGTGGAGCGGGCGAACGAGGAGGATGAAAGGTGAAGGCGGCTGAGGGTGGTTGGTGGGCCGAGAAGCGACAACCCAAGGTTTCTCTTGGCCAGTTAGTAGACTACCTGGAGCAACTAAAGAAAATGGGCTTGCAACGGGATGGGAACATGTAGAGAGACTTTTTGTCGGAAGAGTGGAGTTTGCGCAGGTGAGGGTGGGGTTTACTAACTGGCGACGCCTAAAGCAAAGAGTGCAGTGAGGATGGAAACGCTAACCTGGTTCCTTTGGGTGCATGGAACACAGAAACGTAGAACGCCCAGTTGCGCCCGAGGGTCGCAGTGAGCAAGTTGCAGGGGCTGACGAGAAGGTACCAGTACTTTTACCTTTAGGTGAATGGATCCATTCCCATCTCCTGCGGGACATTGTCAGCTGGGGATCTCCATGTACTCCATGGGATGGGATGGATGAATGGGTGGACAGGAGGAGCATGGCATGCTCTGGTTGGTCCTTTTGTCCTAAAACCTCGTTGCGATGCCTTGAGTGCAGCACGCGCAGAGCAAGGGCCTTTCACGAGCACGGCGGGGCTCACGCGGTGCTCTACAGATTCCATCTGTGTGGGAGTCGTCATCTCTGCTAGAGGAGGGGTGGTCCAGCTGCTACTGTTTAGCTTTTGGGCTAGAAGACAGGAGCATCAAGGGTCGCATCTGAGAAAAGGTAATGGGTGGATGGATGGATGTCGTGTATGCCTCACCCGAACCAGCCAAGCTGTCCTTGATTCTCATACCGAGGAGCTCTGCACGATCCTGTTGAACTGGCTTGTGGCTGCCACCCGCGTGGGATGCCCCCTTGTCCCGAGATTCATTGCACTTGCTGCTGGGCTTTCCTGAGCGCCCAGTGGTGGGCAACCTGTGGCCCATGCGTCCAAGCCTAGGCCTGAATCGTTCTTGGTTGCAACGAGATCAAGGGCCCCCGGAGGCGCTCGTGGCTTGATCCAAAGAAATCTCTCGGAATTCTTTGCTGTTGTTGGCCGTTGGTTGACTCGTCTCGGAGAGTTGGCCGTCGTGGGGATGATTCAGTTGAAGCTTTCTTGGGAAATCGATGACATCTTGGCATGTTCATCTCTCATCTGCTGGCTGCCCCCCATTTGTATCTCGCAGGTTACCTAATGCTCAAGCTCAAGTCTGTACTACCCAACGTCAACCTCATCGACACCGCCATCACATGATACCCCCAATCCATGCTCCTCTCCCCAAATTGGTTCAACACTCCCCAATCCTCAACGCATCTGCTAAACAAGTGGGCTTGGTCCCTCTCGGGAGGTATCCGGCTCTGGGTCCTAGTGAGGCACCTCATCGAATTCGGCACACGAGTGGACCGTCCGCCTGATTCCCCGACGCATCCAACACTGTTCGCCTGCCCCCCGTCGTCCGCCCATTCACGGTCCGCGGATTCGCCTTTACACCTCAGCTCAGCATAACATGCACCACGGTTTTTTCCGACCGATTACCGGTCCCTCGACTAGTAACTACTCTGCAGGGGGCACTGCTTTCTTTCAGGGTCCATCCACCTCAGTCGTGCTGTGCAAAATCTGGTCCCAAACGGAGAAATTCGCCGGGTGTAGGTGAAATTGCCTACAACCCTGCAAAGAGGGAGAGGCCAAACATCCATCTACTCGACTGCATCTTGAGCTCCATCTCTATAGCTTACTGACGAACACAATATAGACCAACGTCTCTGGACCCTTCCTTCTCCGACTACCTAGACATGAGAAATTTTCAAAAACCCAATCGCCGCCGTCCCGTTTACCGACAGGCCGGTCTACATACAGACGACCCCTAACACGCTACTGCTCCTCGCTTCCTTTCGACGGTTCCGCACTAACGCGCCAAGCTTCGGGGTTCTTTCGCTTTACGTGCTTGGATGGAGTTGTTTCTCTCCGGGACCATTCCCGTCTCCGATACTCTTGACTGAGAGGTACAGTACACGGCGAAGAGTCTTGGAAGGTATTGGGTATTATCGTACATCCACATAGTACCACCAAGTTTCCAGTTGCATAGCTAAATGTATAGTATCCATAGGTAACCCCTTTTGTTTAACCTTGCATGTCTAGTCCCTCGACTACAAGCTTGCCTTTAACTGTTGAGCAACCACCTTCTTACACCGTCTTCTGAGCTGAGGAGTAAATTCTCTTTTACCCAACGCCGTCTAGAAAACCCTCAGTCTGTGCTCCAGTAAGCTCGCTTGTCAAAAATATCCTGACAGCGGCAAAAAGTCGCCCTTCCCGCGTCCATCGTGAGCCATGTTGCCCAAAACACTCACCGAGGGCCACTCCACATCATCCGGGCGCTGCTCCATCTCACCCGCCCGGGGCGCCTTTCCCCCCACGCCGCGCTGCACAAACCCGGGGTGAGGCTCAGGGTCCAAGGCCAACAACCTTGGTCTGGCCTGTCGACCTGCAGAAAAGCACCTGATTTTTTCCAGAAATCTTCCATTCATTCTGTAGGTCTCTGGCGCTTCAGCCAACCTGCCTTTGGGTGGGGAATCATTGAAAAGCTGTCAATGTTTGTGTAACGATGAATTACCCTCAATCAAAAGTGGTTAATTCATGATTGAGAATACTAGAGCTTGACTGCTTGATTCAACCAAACAGCCCGTAATTATATGACCGTGCTCCATGATTAGGGCTCGAAGAGCAAGATGTCCAGATCTATCACCACTCTCGGGGCTCTGCATGTCAGGATATCCCTACTGGCATCAACACAGAGCAGCCACCTTGAAGACTGCCACATTTCTACATCCTTCTCCAGATAATGATCAAGGTAGGAATTAGACTCTGCCCTACCTCAACGCGACAGCCCCCTTCAACTCTTCCCATCCATCTTCTCTTTGGTCGATCCACCGGCACGTGTTCACGATGCAGACACGTGCTCCCCAACTGGACAAAGAAAAGGGCCGGCCCGCAACTTGACGAAACTCTGATATGACCACGGACGGGACTAAAGATAGGAAATTTGTAGACTAGGATGTATTGAAGGGACTGGGAACTGCTTCATGGATGAACGGTACCTCATTTTGTCATAGGCACATAAATATATACATAGCACTAGTCAATACATGTTGCTCTCAACACACATAACCCAACATCAACAGCTTCAGTCAATAGTGATTTTAACATCGTTTTATTGGGTGAAGTTCCGGCTTTGCAGCCCCCGCTTCAGCGTTACTCTCCATCACATACAGACATAACAAAAGAGCTGCCGCCGCTCAACCTCGGCCAGCAGCCACGTCCCCTCCTCCTCATCCCCCCACAACAACGGTCAACACCCTAACCACCCGTCACTTCTTTTTCTCCAGTTCACATCTCCGTCTACATCCCCCTCGCTGACTTCATCCTCCCCTTTTGCTACACTAGCCAATTACATACAACAGGAGGTGGTGGTATCATAAGAACAACAACGATCGACAGAAGGGAAGATAAAAAAAAGAAGACCAATCCCGGGTCCGCATCTAGAATGTACAGGGAACGCGAAACGTCGGGCAAAGAAAAAGGATTGAGACAGATTAGGTCGGGGCAGTGAGGTGCCGACGCCGATTCATGCGATGCTTTATCAAAAAGGAGAAAAGAGATGGCTCCTCCTGGTAGACGCTAGGTCCATGAGGAGCAGTGAGTGTGCTTGAGTGCGCGTCCTCGTATGTACGTGCACGGAGATGTGAAAGGAGAAAAGAGTGACAGCGCGAGATGCGCAAAAGGCGAATCTTGTTCGCCGAGAACCGCTCCTTGCGAGTAAAACAGATCCATCCGCGGTTCATAAAGACTTTTGCATATGTTTGAGAAGGAGATGCTTGCGTCAGAACATCATGGGGTATATCGGTGCCTCATTAGGGGAGCATTAAGAACCCGGACGCTTCATAATGGGTCGTCGAGGCTCCGAGTGCTTAGACTCGCCGGTCACCGAGATTCAGCCAGCTCATATCTGATGATGTCGATGCCATAGCGAGCTGGGGCTGTGTGCTCACACCAGATGGAGGGTTCTTGGGAGGAGGAGGAATACCCGGCGACAGAGGCGTTCCAAAGTAGAGGCTCGGGTTATAGACGCTGCTGGGCGCTCTATCTGTGCCCCAGGGCTTCGCCTTATAGTCGGGATCCCAAGTTTCGTTGATGCTCTCAGGGATACCACTGGAGTAGCCTGAAGACGCCTTCGAGGTAGGGCGCTCAATCTTACCAGCTACTCCATCTCTAAAGGGGATCTTGCTGTATTCTGCCACCACAGGGCTTCCCGAGTTGACGCGGTTCATCTCAGGGCGGAAGTCGAAGTTGAGAGGAGGTACGGTAGCAGAGTCCTGCGTAACACGGGGGTTCCGGGCTCCCGTAGAATCCGAGTAGTGGGATTCGCTATCAGATCCAACAGTGTTCCTCTTAGGAGCACCGAAGCCGAGAATCTGGAGTGCACTACCGCCTGACCAGTATCGGTTCCAGCCAGAGCTTCTTCGCATGCCATCTTGCGTCTCCAGAGGTCCGTTGCGAGGGCGAGGCTCAGCAACAGTTGGATCGAAAGCAACACCTCTGGTGTCACGACCTTGCAGGACCGGGTGTTGCATATCCTGTAGAATTGGCTTGCTGATTTTAGCCTTCAGTTGCTTGTGCAGGGAACCAACAGAGCTTCGGTTAGTGCCGTTGCTAGGCTTTCGAGTGATACTCGTCTTGTTCTTTCCAGCACGGCCCATCAGGATAGCCATGGATGAAAACGACTCCTGAGACATCTGAGAGTTGTGACCGCGGAAGTGAGCAGAGTTTGGTGAAAGCTGACCGTTCCCGAATGCTACGGGGTCCTTCTCATCGGGGGGGTAGTTGTGTCGAGCATGAGCAGCTTCCGGGGAAGGTTGGCGGGGCTTCTTGCAACGACGCAAGAGCAGGAGAAGGACAACAAGCGCAGCCAAGAATCCAAGAATCGTTCCCAAGGTGATGCCCAAAATAGCACTGGAGCTAAGACCAGAATCGCCACTCTTGGTTGCACCGCCGATGGGGACAATGTCAGTCGAGGATGCGGTGCTAGACTCTGAAAGTGTCCAAGAGGCAGTCGAGCTGTCTGTCGCAGTAGCGGTCGAGGTTACAAAGGTCGATGAGCCCGAGGTAAATGATTCTGTGCTCGTGGAGGAAACGGTCGAAGACTTGGTCGAAGTCGACTTAGTGGAGGTAGAGGTCTTGGTGGCGGAGGTCTCGGATGAGGTCGTTTCCGCCAGGAGCTTCTGTGGCTCGGAGCCCAAGACCTTGACAGAATCCAACCAAGCGTTTTCCTTTCCGTCGAACATGGCGACGGGGAGCTTGTCACTCCCGCCAACGAAAACTATCTTGCCATTGCTATCCTGGGCAACTGTGTAGTCGTTGCTGCGCGCTTCCTTCGGTGCCAGTGTTGCGTTGTACGTTGGCCATTCGCTTTGGGTCGCATCTCGCTTCGTCAAAGCCTCTGAGAGGGTTACGGGCTTGTCGTCGGCAGTCCAAACCAGGTGGCGGCGGACTTTGTTGGGGCTCGCCGTAAGATCAAAAACGTAGAGACTGATAGATCCATCATCACCTGGTACAAGGACAGCCCGCGACGAAGTCGGAATGGGCTCAGAAAGTGTCGTTCCAGATAGTCGCCAGCCGCCGTCGGGGTTATACCAGGAGACGGCAGTGTTCGAGTCGCTGCCGCCAACCAAGCAAATATCGGTGTTGGACCAGGGGATAAGAGTAGGGTTGATAGCTGGTACAGTTGGTCCTGTCGCGAGGACGGTGTGTGGCTCTGAAGCGCCAATAACCCAGCCCTCACTAGTTGCTGTTTCAGTCCCATCCTTGGTACCGGCGTAGACAAAGATTCGGTCGGTGCTTTTGAGATAAGCCGCACCATGATATTTCAGATTCTTCGTGGCCGGGCTTGGGAGAGTAATGGTCGTCCATTTTTTGTCCCCGTACGTGAACTTCTGTAAACCGGTATACGCGTCTGAGTCGCTGGTACCACCAACGATGAAGAGACCGGAGTCAGTACCAACACAAACTCCGCCGGAGACCTTCTCTCCAGTCGCCAACTTCTTCCATTCTGCGTCCTGCTTTAGAGGAAGAGACATGAACGCATCGTGCGTATAAACATAAAGTGTGTTGTCATGAATGACAGAGCACGCCCCCGTCAGGGGCGATGGTGGCTTCGGTAAACTCATCGCAGCGGAAATTCCCAGTCAAATTACAACCTCAAGAATAAATTAGTAGACTTGCGATGGCATGGCGGTTTCGATAATTCGCTCGGGTGAGATTCGCGTCGCGGGTCGAGTCGTTGCAGCGATTTGGCCACGGGCCGGTGGTGATGAAATCGTCGGTTTAGGGGTCGAAGTTCGACTTCGGTGATCAAGACGAGAAGCAACAGATCGCGCCAAAGGAACGGAACACGGTGTCGGATCGAATAGAAGGCTTCGCAGGCAGGGAATGAACAAGGTCAGTCGCAAGCAGACAAAGTTGCAGCTAGCAGACGTGGCGATATGGTGAGGCGAAAGCTGGGGAGAGCTGGCCGAATGCAGCGGGCAGACAGCGGGCGTCGAAAGGAGTGGAACGGTGGCTGAAGTCTCAACACCACAGGTGCGAGTATTGGTAAAGAGAATAGTTCGACGTGAAGAGATCACATTAACTGCCTTTGATAGGAGCAGATCGTCGTCGCCGTCGTCGAAGGGGAAAGAAGTGAGGTTCGAATCGGGGGCCACAGGTCGTGGGAGGTAAGTGGCTGTTGGTCGTCGTGCGTTTGCTCGGTATGCCCCTGGGCAGGTAGGCGAAGAGAAGTGGCAGGGGAATGCACTCCGGGGTGTGAATTCGCGCTACGTGGGAAAGGAGGGAATCCAGCGATGGGCAGTAAACCTCGACGCTCTCGTGCCAGACGGTGTTGCGAGGTCTGGAATGGGTGTGTGGCAGAAACAAGCGCGAAAAGCAGAGCAGGCCAGAACAAGAGGGAGAAAGAGAGGAACGGTGCAGGAGGACGACGGGTTTGGCACGAACAGGTAGTGGAGAGCCGAGACGGGGGCCTTGTCAGAGGCGGAGTCAGAGAAACGAGCAAAGAAAGGGCCTCAGCAGACGATCCATGGATCGAGAGACACAAACGAGCAGGGGTTGAAGCTCGTGGGATCCTGGTTTGGATGCTGCAAACAGCCACTGGACAAGCCTCAGTGCAACACACGAGCCCAGTCAAATTTGCTTTGCAGGTCTAAGGGCATAAACGCCTGTGATTCGGCACCAAGAACAACGGCTACGCTGTGACGAAGCCAGCCAGCCAGCCATTATCGTGAGCTTTGACCTGGGCGTAGCGTAGCAGCTTAGTATAGAGTTGAGAGAGCATAGACGAGGCGGAGTGAGTAAGGTGAGACGCCAGCGCCAACAGCGAGTGAGGGACGATACGAAATGCGAGAACAGCAGGGATGGCGGGTCCATTCTCAGAGGCTGGACGTCTCACCCAGGGGCGAGGGCCTATGATTGGCCAATTCCGGCCCCGCGCCAAACGTTCCATGACGCCCAGCTGCAGGGGTCCCGGCGGCCTATGCAGGCTGCCGATTGGTGGATGGAGCATTTTTCAGAACCTTCAGGGCCTCTAGGCCTCCGATCAAGGGGACAGCGCGGCCCCATGGACCCTGGCAGAGGCACCCAGGACAGGGCTCCGGGCATTGAGGCCCGTTCGTCCATCCTGAGCATCAAGAGATTAAAATAGGGGAGGGGGCGAGCAAGCAAGCAGCCACTCGAACCCTGGGCGTTCGTCACCTTTTTTTTCGTAGCACTTGGGGTATTGTATCATCCATATCTCATGGAGTGCCATAAGGCTTGTGGGTCCGACCCCGCCCCACAACGCCCCCTGCTAGCCAGTAATACAAGCCCGTGACTTAAGGTCTAACATGAAGCGATTTCTGCGGTATTTATATACAAAATCTTTCATTGATTTAATTAGCTAGATACCTAGTAATACCGCTTGATAGGGCTCCCCGTCATGCCGCTGAAGAAGAAGAAAGACCCCGTGACCGAGCCGGCACCTAAGCCGGCCCCTAAGCCGGCCCACCCTCGCGGCTTCCACTTTCACCCTTACAAACCATAAGATCGCGAGTTTAAGATTATATTAGACCTTCCTATTAATATATATATTATATAAAAGTAGGAGGGAAAGTATAATTAGAAGCTATTTATAGCATAAGATAAGTGGCGAGAGTATCTTATAATAGAGTTATATGCGAAATATTAGGCTAATGGGGCTATAAGGAAGAGATTTAAAGCCGGCGATGAATTTATGCCCTTTAAATAGCATAAATATATTAAATCGGCGAAATATGCCCCTTGTAAGGCATGTAAAGGAGACCGGGTTAGGAATACCCTTACTTAAAGCTCTCGCTGGCCTTTTGGCGAGGCCTATACTAATATATAGCTGCCCCGGAAGAGGCCGCGGCAGATGAATTATCAATGTATTATATATAATATAGCTATCTATATAAAGCTAGATTATTAGTACTTATATTATAGGCTAATTATATAGGAAATTAAGGTACCGCTGATCTGCATTTGTCTAATTGGCTTAAACCCCTGTATATATGGCTCTATAAGCCTTATAGCACTCTATGAGATATCTCATAGAGTGCCATAAGGCTTATAGGTCTAACCCCGCCCCATAACGCCCCCTGCTAGCTAATAATACAAGCCTATAACTTAAGGTCTAATATAAAGCGATTTCTGCGGTATTTATATATAAAATCTTTTATTAATTTAATTAGCTAGATACCTAGTAATACCGCTTAATAGGGCTCCCTATTATGCCGCTAAAGAAGAAGAAAGATATTATAAATCTCTTAACTTTGGCAAGAGGTCTAAGTATCGCTAAAAGCGGAGGGTAAGAGGCTGACTCTGGTAGCTCTATTGTTAAAAGTAAGGTATAAATATAAGGCAAAGTGCAAGGTATAGGTATAATTATATATATATATTAAGTTATTCTTTTTCTATTTAAAGGCCGCTAGATTTATCTCTTATAGAGCTAGATTAGTTATATAATAGGACCTATATTATCTAGATATATAATAATTACTAGGGTTCTTAAAAGCTAAGCTATCTTAGCTAAGTTTAACCTAGTTATCCCTATATTCCTTTATCTTAGTTTAATAATAAAATTATTCTTAATTACCTCTTAGGTATTTTTTTTCCTCTAAGGTTTTTTTATCTTATTTATTAAAAACGCCTATCTTCCTAATTCTTTTATCCTTCTTATATATTATTAAAAAAGTTCTTATTTTACTAAAGTTTACTTATTTCCTTAGGCTTATTAATTTTATTAGCCTATTTAGTAGTTTTAATAGTTTATTTCTTAGGTTTTATAGGTGATTTTTTAATAATAGCTATCTTTATAATACCTCTATATATAACTATATTATTATAAGTAGTATTATTTTATAAGGCTAGGGTTATTTATTTATTAGATAAATCCTCTTATATTAGTATTAGTTTTAGCTTATAGATAGTTATATTTAGTTAGTTATTAATAAGGTATTTTTAAACTTCTTTAGCTATTAGTCTCTTAATTAACTTATTAAGTTTATTAATAGTTTTATTATATTTATTAATTTACTTTTTGATTTTTAGCTTTATATTTTTATATATAATTATTTATATTAATTAATTATTAATTATCTCTTATTAATTACTAAGATCTTTATTATATTAATTAACCTTCTTTATTAATTTCTTTTATATATTATCTAATTCTTATATCTTTATAATTACTTAGTTATAAAAGTTAATTATATTTACCTTAAGGTTATTAATCTCTTTTAAAGTAATAATTAATTTTACTATAATATTAACCGCGACTATAGATATATTATTATTAATTTTAGTTTAATTACTATTATTTCTAGAGTTTAGATATCTTTTAATCTATAGTATTTATGCCTATTGCATAGTTATAAGGTATCCCGCGATAGTTTTATTCGCGGTATTATAAGGGTTAATGAAATAAGATAATATAAGCTTGGCTTAGTTAAGAAGGTAATTAATATACTATTTCTTATTGCCTTAGCTTTTATTATATTTACTAAAGAGGTAGGCTTTTATAGCATCTTAGATATAGCCTTTAGTTTTATAAATAAGGTTAGATTTACCCTTAGTCCTATTATTCTTACTTTTACTATTAATAACTTTAGCTTACTTATAGTTATTTATCTTATTATAGTATTTATAGATAAGTTACTTAATTTATAGAAAGAGTTTATGCTTTAGGTAATTATTATTAATAAGGGCATAATTAAAATTAAGGACTTCTCTCGCCTAATAATTAAGGTAATAAAGCCAGAATTTAATATTTAGGTATTATAATATATCCTAGTAGGTCTAGGTCTTTTTAGTTATAGATCCTTTAGCTAGGTTATTAAATCTATAATTAGCATAGCTTTCTTCTTATATAACTTTATCTTTTTTATTAGTGCTATTAGAGAGTTAATTATTTATAAGGTTATTAATTTCTTATTAATACTTATAATAAAATACCTCTTTATTACTTTTTAAGAGATATATTAAAAGTAAATATCTTTTATTTTTCTTTTTTTTTAATAATAATAATTTAATTTCCTCTAAGTTAGATAAGTAATTACTTTTAGGTATATCTATAGTATAATTAAGCTTTTTATAAATAGGGTTAATATTATTATTATTAAAGAGGTTTTAAAATAAGGCCTTATTTTATTTATTAGTATTAACTTTAATACTTAGGGTATTAATTATCTTATTAATAGTATTAGTTTTATTATTTTCCTTAGTATTATTAATTATATTAATATCTTAGTTAGGTTTAGCTATATTTTAAGAATATCTAGTATTATTAGATTTATTTCTAGTATAATTTATTCTTAGTTCTAGGACTAAGGTTATTATTATAGCAAAAGTTTATTAAGATTAGCGGTAGCTAATTAGCTTTATAAAGTATATTTTCTTAGTTTAATTAATTTTAGTAATAGGTATTTAGGTTTATTAATAGCTTATTAGTTTTAGCGTTAGTTATTTAAGTAGCTTTTTCTATAGTAATATAAGAGTAAAGATTAAGTAAGTTTTTATAAGGTTAATAATTTTTTTTTATACTTATATCTTAATAGTAAATTTAATAATACTTAATATTATTTTTAGGTTTATTTTTACTTTTATATTAATAATAAGGTATTATTACTTATTTTTGCTTATATATATATTAATTATAACTAGTTTTCCTCTAGGACTAGCGCTAAGTCCTTTTTTATTCTTAGTATAAATCTTTTTATTAAGAGTTAAGTTTAATATAAATGCTATAGAGTTTAAAATAAAAGAGGTTATTTTAGCTAAGAAATAGTTATTTAATAAAAAAGTAATACTTAATAAAGGAAAAATTATTATTTAAGGTCTATAGTCTTATATATTTTAACCTTATTAAATTATATATCTTTGGTTTTTTATTTTTTATTTTTTTTAAAAAACTTAGGTATTATTTTTTTCTTTTTCTTAAATTTAAGGCTCTAATTAATAGGATTTAATTTCTTTTATACCTTAACTATACTTCTTATTATAACTTAGAGCTTAGGTTTAGAGATCTAATTATTATCTTTTACTATAAAGCTAGTCTATTTTATTAATAGGTCTTAGTATAGCTTTTTATTCTTTTATTTAATTCGCTATTATATAATTCTTTCTATCTCTTAGTAATCTATAACTTCTTTATTATTAATTATAATTAGAGTAAGCGGCGGAATTATATATTAGTATAAGTCTTCCCCTTATGCTAGTTTCTATAAATATGCGACTAAAATAACTAGATATACCTTCTAATACTTAGGGAAGTTAAGTTTAAATACTTAATAGCTAATTTTATAGATAACTTTATATAATCTAGCCCTTATTAATAACTATTTTTTCTTTAGTTTCTTAGGTAAATGGTATCTTTTATATAGCTATAGGTAAATAATATTGCCTTTATTAATATTAATTTCTTTATACTTTATATTATATTTAATCTTTACTAGGGATATTAATATATTAATAAGAAACTTAGCCTTCTTATAGTAGATTTTATATAATGCCTTTAATACTTAGTTATTAATCTCTTTTTCTTTAATTCTAGAGCTAGCTATTATATTAATAAGTCCTCATAGTCTAAATCTATAGATTAAGTTATTTAGCGCTCTTTTAATTATATTAGATATTATATTATTAAGGTTATATTATAGTAATAGTAATAAGATTAGCTATAGGGTATTTAAATTTATAGCTATATAGTATTTAATTATTATTTCTATTATTTAGTTTTTCCTTTTAGAGATTTTATTAATTTAGGGGTAATAAGCGGCTAATATAAAGAAGTTAATTCTAAGGAATCTAAAAATCACTCTCTAGATCTAAGATATAAATTTTAGATCTTAGTTATTAATAATATAAACTAGGATACCTTAATCTAATAAAAATAATATTTAGAGAAATATAATTACCTATTCTTTTACTATATATAATATATGCCTTATTAATAATATTATCTTTTTTAAGAAGATATAGTTAATAAGGGCTAAGTAATTAAGTTTATTATACCTAGCTATAATTTATATTATTCTTATAACTAAGACCTTAGGTAAGTCTATAATAAAGTTAAGTATAATTATATAAAATAATTAAAGTATTATTATAATTAATTATAATTCTCCCTAAGTTAACTTTTTATTAATTATATTCTTATAATATATTAGGTAATAAGTAATATAATTATAGATTATTTTTAATATTTAATAAAAATAAATAAGGTCTAGCTCTTATATTATATAATTAATTTTAAAGTAGTATTTACTATTATAAATAATCTCAAGGATTAATTTAATAAGAGGGCATGGGATATATAGTTATTATTTCCCTTTATATCTTATATAATATAAGAGGTCCTTTAAAAGTTCTTAGGGTTAAAAAGGGATTATCTTTTATTACTAGTTTCTATGCTCTTAGCTTTAGATATCCCTAATATAGTTCTATATATATCCTAGCTTAGTATCTTTATTATATCCTTATATAATTTATTAATAGAATTCAGGGGTTATATTAATCTATATTAAACCTATTTTTATTAATATAACTATAAAGTCTAGTTTATTAAAGCTACTTTTAATAGCTTATCTTATTAATTAGTCCTTTATAAGTAGCCTTAAGAAAATATCTAAGATTATATTAAGTGCCTTAAGAATATAGAAGATTTTTAGCTTAAATTAAGATAAGTAATTAATAGCTTTAATTAATTTTAGGTTAACTTTATTAAAATCTATTATCTTTAAAGAAGTATATATAATAATTCCCTTAGTTATTATATAGTTTATAATAATATTTATTAGTTATTAATTAAATTATATAAGCTTCTTTATCTTTTAGATTACCTAAGCTAAGGCTATTACTTTAGCCTCTATTATGCTATATCTAGCTTTTACCGCGGAGGTTAGGTAAAAGAAAAAGCTAATAGGTTTTAGCTTATTACTTAGAATATCTTTCCTAGGGATTAATTCTCTATCTTAATCTCCCTTAATTTAGAAAATAAAAAGCCTAAAATTATTTTTATATATATTAATCTTAAAGAATAATAGTTTTATTAGGTTATAATATTAAAGTATAAATTACTTTATTAAAAATTATTATATTTTATTAAATACTTCTTCTTTTTTCTCTATAAATATAAAGATAATTATTAAAGCCTTTAATTTTTTAATTAATTTTAATACTTTAATAAGTAATTTTAATATTACCTTAGCCTTATATAATAGCTAGGTCTTTTATTTAAGGAGGGGTTTTATCTAAATATTATACTATAGTATGCCTTTTTAAAGGTATCTAGCTATCTTAATATAGGTCTTAAGGGCGGCGAGGTTAATTAAGTATATTATTTTTATAAAGGCATTAAGTTAATCTTAGGTTTTATATAGATTATCCCTATTAATAATATAACTAAGTAGCTTAATTATATTATATCTTATAAAAGATTTATTTATAGTAATCTTAAGTTAGTTTTTATTAAGTAGTTTAAATATAACTTTAAGGTATTTAAGGTATTCTTTAAATATATTAGAAAAGATAATTATATTATTAATATAGACCTATATAAAGGCATAGTATTCTAAGAATATATTATCTATAAATTATTAATTAAAGATAGAGGAGTTCTTAAATCTTATAAGGGCTATATTAAATACCTCTAGCCCTTAGTTAGATATAACTATTATTTAGTTATAATAGGCATTATAAATTAAGAGCTAGTAAAAAAAGCTAGTTTTATTAAATATTAAAAAAAACTTCTTTCTCCTTATATCTATTATAATATTTTCTTAATCTAATAAGGGGTATATATTAAGTACTATAATATTATTTAGGGGTTATAAGTTAATTATAACTTTACCCTTCTTCTTATTATTTATAGTTTTCTAAATAATAAATATAAGATATATAATTAATATTAGCTTATCTAAGTAATATATTTTTCTTATTATATAGAGTTTTCTATAAACTTTATTTAAGAAGTAGTAATCTTTAATTCTTATTAAGTAGGCTTTAATAATTCTTTTTTAGTTTTATTATCCTTTAACTAAGTTAATCTTTATCTTTTTCTCTTTAGGCATAGGGATAATACCTTTATCCTTATAAATATTATATTTATTTATTAACTTAAGGAGTTTTATTATTTATTTATTATTAAGTTTAATAATTCTAACTCTAAAATTATTTTTTATTAAGAGGATACCTTTTAGATAATTAATACCATAGTTTAATAATCTAGCATTAATATAACTTAGGTTACCTTTATTATCTTTTAAAGTAAGCCCTATTATATCCCTTAGGAGAGATCTAGTTATAAGTAAGTTATGAATTTTTAGTCTTAGATTAAAGTCTTAGCTAATTATATCTAAGAAGTTAATAATTTTAGATAAATTAATAATAATATTAGTTATCTTATTGCCCTTATAATTATAAATATAGCTAAGAAGTTATCTCTTATAGATCTAAATATCTTTATTATTATTATTATAAAAGATAATTATCTTAGTAATAGTTTTATTAATAGTATTATTAAAAACGCGCTTATTTTTTCTTTTAAAGTAAAAGGCTTTATTTTTTCTATTTAATTTATAAGTTCTAGGGAGATTCTTATATTTAATTAGAAAAAATATAGTTTTACCTTTTTTTATTATAATTATATAGGCACTTTTTATTACTTAGCTAAGAATAATAGTCCTTTTCTTAAAGATTTCTCTTTTAATAATTATACTATATATAGATCTAAAAGAAATACTTAGGTTAATAAAATTAATCTTTGCCTTATATTTATATAAAAACCTTATCCTAAGTAATATATAAGGGCTAAGGTAATTAATTATATTAGCTTTAATAATAAAATATATCTTAACCTTTACTCCTTAAATAAATCTAAGTAAATAAAAGTTAAAAGTAGCTAATTATATAATATTAATAACTTTTTTAATATTATTAAGTATTTTTAGTTCTTAGTCTTTTTATATTATTTTCTTATTATATTTTATAAGCTACTTCTTATTAATTATAATAACTAAGGCGCTAGTATTATAATATACTTAGTAGGTTTTAATATCCCTTATTTCTTTAAAGATAAATAAGATTTAAAGGTATATTAAGGTTTTTCTATTAAGCTAATAGCTAAAGTTAGGTCTATTAATTACTTTAATAACTTAATTATTCTTAATAATGAAATTAATATTATCCTCTTATTTTATAATATAATAAGATTTTATATTATTATTTAAGATTTTAGTATAATAAGAGGTATTTTTATTATTTTCTCTTACTTCTTTTTTACTTTAGGATTTTTTATCTATAAGATATACTTTTTTTAGCCTTCTCTAATTCTATTTATTATAATCCCTATTTCGCTTATTTTAATCTTAGTTTTTTACTTTATAATAATTTTAGTTTAATTCCCTTTAGTTAATTCCTTAGGCGCCTTAATTCTATAATTCTTAAGGTAAAGCCTCTTTTTATTATTTTAATTTTAGCTTAATAGCCTTTCTTCTTTATTCTCTCTATAATTCTTAGTAATTCTAAGTTCTTTATTATTAATTTAGGTTATTAAATTATTATAATTAGAGTTAGTTATTATATATATTATCTCTGATTTCTCTAGGTCTTGCCCCTTATAGTAGTTAGTTTTAATCCTATTGCCCTTAGTTTTATAGCTTATTATTATTTTATAATATTATCTCTTTTAGCTCTACCTCTTTTTTATTTCCTTTTTTAATAAGATAGGCTTACTTACCCTTAATTTAGGTCCTCTTACCCTTAGTTTTAGGTTTTCTTTTATAAGCTTTTTTTAGTTTTTTTCTTAGGGTTTTTTTTTTATTATCTATTATATTAATATATTTTAATTATTTATTAGTTATAATAAGGGCTCTATAGAGTTAATAGAGTTTTAGGTATAATTTAATATAAAAGT
>RZGM01000024.1:95239-118771 GCA_027886205.1 Fusarium piperis | reverse complement strand
TATAAATTTTAATAAAATAAAATACCTTAATAATAATTCCCTTATTTATAGCTATTTTATTATAGCTAGTTATTAAAAAGAATAACTTACTTATAGGGGTTTTTAATAAGGGGGTATAGCTAATATTATTACTAGTAGTATTAGTTATAACTTTAAAAGGAAAGGTATTAAATATAGTAGCTAGGGGTAAATGCCTATTTATCCTTAGGGGTATCCTAGAGGTATAACTTATAATAAGAGTAATAGCTATTATATTAGGTATTATATTTTATTGCCCACTTTTAGTCTCTATAATTATAGGTATAGTATATAAATAAATAGTGCTTATATCTCTATTAAGTAAGAAGTACTTAGGCCTACTTAGGTACTAATAATTTCTACTTTCTCTAGCTTAAGTTTATAGCCTTTTTTAATAAGTTTAAGTATATATCTTACTATTAAGGAGCACTAATATACTTCTTTAATTTCTTATCTTATTTTATTTAAAATTAAAGTTTATTAAATTATATTTTATAATTCTTATAATACTAGTCCTTCTTAGCTTATAACCCTTATTAAGGGCTAGGCTTTAAAACCCCTAGTAATAAATTCTATTAAATTTATATTAAGTATTAGAAGTAGATTTATTAAGGTTAAGTTTAGTTTTTTTTATAATCTTACTTATGCGCCTAATTAATAAGTACTTAAATAATTTTATTATCTTAATATTAGATTTAGTAAAAGATAATAACTTAATATAAGTTTAATAATAAGGGATTTAGTAATTAAGGTATTAGTTTTAGTACTTTATATAGTTTTTAAGAGAAGTAGTAAATTTAGGGTTTTTTACTTTCTTAGGTTTAATAAAATTACTAGTTTCTTAGCTTTTTTTTATTTTATAGACTAGAGCATTTTTAGTAGTCTTATAAGTAATTTTAATAGTTTAAGAGTTATATCTATTAATAATATATATATTAAGTATTTATCTTTTAATAATAATACTCTTTTATATCTAGCTCTCTTAATTATCTTTTTTATAGTTTCTTAGGCTTTTTTAATAATATATAAGTTAATTATATTTTAATAATAAGAGGGTAATTTTATAATTAGTGCTAATTCTTTAAGAAAGATATTATATTTATTAATTCTTTAATAAGAAAGCTTAGTAAGGTCTTTAAGTATAACTAGGTCTATAAGAATATATCTTTTATATTTAAATATTAGGTTTTATAAAAAGAAGGTTTAGATTTATTAAAGATAACTAAGGTTATTTTCTATAAGCTTTACTTTTATTAAAGCTCTTATTATAATTAAGTATATAATTTACTTAAAAAGGTCTTAAACTAAGAAACTTAAAGTTATTATAAAAAGGGTTAATTTTATCTAGCTTAATAAAAGGAATAATAATTTAAAGTAATTTAATATAAAAAGAGATTTTAAGCTTTTTTTTAATACTTTATTTATTTTTAATAATAAATTTATTAAATAAAGCATAAGTTAAGCTAAAAGAAGTTTTAATTAATATTAATTATTATAAATCTCTTAACTTTAATAAGAGGTCTAAGTATTACTAAAAGCAAAGAGTAAGAGGCTAACTCTAGTAGCTTTATTATTAAAAGTAAGGCATAAATATAAGGCAAAGTGCAAGGTATAGGTATAATTATATATATATATTAAGTTATTCCTTTTCTATCTAAAGGCCGCTGGATTTATCTCTTATAGAGCCGGATTAGTCACATAACGGGACCCATGTTATCTGGATATATAATAAAAGACCCCGTGACTAAGCCGGCACCTAAGCCAGCCCCTAAGCCAGCCCACCCTCGCGGCTTCCACTTTTACCCTTATAAACCATAAGATCACGAGTTTAAGATTATACTAGACCTTCTTATTAATATATATATTATATAAAAGTAAGAAGAAAAGTATAATTAGAAGCTATTTATAGCATAAGATAAATAGCAAGAGTATCTTATAATAGAGTTATATATAAAATATTAGGCTAATAAGGCTATAAGGAAGAGATTTAAAGCTAGCGATGAATTTACGCCCTTTAAATAGCATAAATACGTTAAATCGGCGAAATATGCCCCTTGCAGGGCATATAAAGGAGACCGGGTTAGGAATACCCTTACTCGAAGCTCTCGCCGGCCTTTTGGCGAGGCCTGTACTAATATGTAGCTGCCCCGGAAGAGGCCGCGGTAGACGAATTATTGATATATTACGTGTGATGTAGCTATCTATATAGAGCCAGATTGTTAGTACTTATATCATGGGCCAATTATATAGGAAATTGAGGTACCGCTGATCTACATTCGTCTAATTGGCTTAAACCCCTGTACATATGGCTCCATAAGCCTTATGGCACTCTATGAGATAAGGAAACATTCATCCCGCTTCAGACTATGCAGGGGTTGAACTGTCTAACAAGGCGACGACTCATCATTGGCCACACCATTTCGGTCCCGAGCTTTCGGTCCCGAGAACCTGGGCGCTTATATCACCACACGAGACAACAAGAGGGCATTTGTGTGCAAAAGGAGGTGATGATTGGCCAGTACGCACTACAAAGCTAGGCAGGGTTGTCAAAGCCGGGAGGATTTAAGAATAAAGCACTTTAACTACGCACCCGTCTTCATCTGATCTTCCCAGCAACATAATTCAGATGGCCCTTCATGCAGAGAAACCCGACGACAGTGACTCGGACGTCATCCCCATCTCTTACTTTGTCCCCAAAGACAAGATGCCACCACACTCTGACAGCGAAGGCCTTCAGGTTGATACCTCCAATGCCCCCGAGGTAGCACACCTCTACGGCCAGCACAAGCTGTACTATAATCCGCCGGAGTACCAGCAGCCAGAGCCAGAGCCAGATTCAAGTCCACAGCAGAAGCCTATTCGTGTTCCGTTTGGCCTTGGAATCTGGACTTTCGGCATTCTCATCGGTGTCTTGGCTGCTGCCGTTGTTGGCGCAGGAGTTGGCGGCGGTTGTGCTGCTGCGCTGGGAAGTTGCTCAAGGTAAGCTTATCTACGCTGACGGAGTGCAATGGACTCTTAATTGATGGTCATACCAAGCAACAATACAGAATGTACCGAGTGTTCCGAGGCTGCCCCAGTCGAGACCATTTCATGCCCCTCCCCCGAGCCCAACAACACGTCCTCGGAAAATACTACAGACCCCTACGTCCCGAGACGAGCATCGGCCGTGGAGAGGCTGGAGCTCAACTGCCCTGCAGACTTTCGACAGAGGACAGTCTTCAAGTCCAACAAGGGCTACGAGTTCTCCTGGTACTGCGGCGTGAACGTACCTGCAGGTGAGCCTGCCAAGGGCGGCGGCATCATGGGAGATGTAGCACCCATAATCGCCTACACCCTCGAAGACTGTCTAAATGCCTGTGCCGCCATGATCGACAGGGACGAAAACAGAGGGACGGGAGTCAAGTGCAAGAGCGTCGTCTTTGATAGACGGATGGCTGAGATGGTGGGAAAACTAGGCGCAAACTGCTTCTTGAAGAACGGCACCAAGCCAGAAGGTGGCGAGTGGGGGTTTGATGATGATATCATGGCTTATGCCGAAAGGAATGATTGAAGGGAGGTTGGTTGTATTGACTTTAAGCGGCGTGGCTTCCCTGATACCCCGAGCAACACTTTGGCTTCTGTATTGAGTATACCTAGTTACCTACACACTTTAGTTGACAGTAAACGAGGATTCAACTTCCACATACACCCGCGTTCAGGCGCAGCCTTTTTGAGTGGCGTGGATCGGTATGGACTCATCCACATTATAAGGATCATATAGGCGGGTCACCTATGCCTACGCCCTGGCCCCTCGAGAGAGCGGTCACAAACGACATCCACAGACACTAATTACTGCATCAAGAACGCAGCAGCTGTTACAACCAGTTGGTCTGGTATACGAGATGAAGACTGGAGTCTTGCATTGGCTCGCCATGCAAAGGAAGACCAGATTCGGGTACTTGTCAAGGCTCAAGAGTAGGCGGCCAAGGGTTTGGAGAAGGGTGGATGGCTGACGCCGGAACTTGATCATCCTGGGTTGGTTGATGCTGTGCTCGCAGGTGGTGCGAGATAAATGGAGCTGAGCTATTCTCTTGACTTGTTTGAGGATGAGCGTCTAGGGCTGCTGAGGGAGTGGTATGCGAGGTTCAAGCAGGCATCTTGGTGGCTTGAGTTGGAGGAGAGTGAACGTCACCCAAAGGAGCTGTCATACCCAAGCAGTTGCCGAGAAGTTTAGGGACGACTGATTATCTAGAGGTGTAAAGTACAGCTGGTAACATATTCCAATATTCAACTATTTAGGCAGCTCAACCCGCTCTGTCCAGCTCGTTGGCCTCCCAAAGTACACCGTCGCCTTGCGTTCTGCCAGGTCCATGACAATGTTGAATAATGTCTGTGATTCCGACTCGCCGACCTGACAACGATTAATAGAACCCGGAAATCCTTGCTCGTCTTTGAACAGTTCAAACAGTGAGGACGCTCTAATTGTCTCCGAGGCCGCCTTTTCTGTGACGAGTTGAGAAAGGCGCTTCACGCGGGCAAACGAATCCAAGTACGGAGGACGCTCGTCTACCCCTGGGTGGTCGAGCATGAGATGGTTCGCGTGAACGATGGTTCCGTCCTGATCCAGCTCCATCTCCTTGATGCCTACGCTCGTGCATTCGAGTCCTATCGCTTCCTTTGGATCTGACACCAAGATGTGGCCACTTCCAGCCGTCCCAGTTGCCTGCAGCTTCCGTGCCGCCTCACGTGCAGAGTTTGACTCCAGAGCTGCTCTCAGCGAAAGGTGAATCGGTAGCTTGGTAGTGTCGAGGCCGCGAGCGCGAATAGCATTGAGAGAAACGCCAACACCAGACGAGTTGAACCCGATCTTCCCTATAACGCCGCCTTCCGTCACAAACGAGATATCTGGTAATTCCGTACCTGGTTGGGTAATATGACAGATAAAAAGGTTGGGCGTCTGTTGGACCCTCCAGTCCCAGTTCTGTGCCAAGAGCATGTCGCCATTCTTTTGGCGGTATGCCAGGCTGGTACAACCGTCTGTTTGAACGGGGAGACTAGGGCTGTCCGTGAATAGGCCAAAAGTAATCTCCGTCCGGACATTGAGGGCGACTGTGTCAATGAATTCGACCCCTGCGCCGTCGGCGACGCCGCGCATTTCTTCGATATAGCGAGGGCATAACTTTTGCAGTGGCTCGACGTACTTTTGCGCTTCGATTCGAACAGAAGGCCAGTCCATGTCACAGGTGGTTTTAAAAAGCCATCTGTAAAAGTCCAGAGACCCCGCGACTTTATCCTTCGCGGCGGAGCCATGTTGATGGCCGATCTACAGATCCGCTCATTATCATCTGGGCTGTGTTGAGGTTCTCCCCTGTGCTTACCTCATAGGGTGTACCCGAACAATTAACTTGCAGCATTGTCGACATTGTTGTAGTTACGGAAATTTTCGTCCTGGAATTGGATGAAGACGAAAATGAACTTGGGCTTTAGAGGGGACTTATACCCGACTACAGGCGCGGGGTCAGACAGACAATAGCCCCGACTCCAATTGAAGATCAGCGCGCTATTGTTCATAATTGGTCCATGGTCTTTGCTATCGCATCCTTCATGACTGCAGTGATGCTGAAATGACCTAGTTACCCTTTCTCGGGCCCCGTCGGCCTCCAACTCTGGAACCCGAGCATGATATTTAGGCTAGCGCAACTCGGTCATCAGCACTCCGCAATATAAGGAGCATTTGGCAACTCACGGCGAAGAGGCGTCTGGCGGAGTTGAAGAAAATATATCGCTGGGATGTGGCCATGTTGGCAATACACCAAGCCACATATGCTTTACCAGCACCTTAATAGGGGGGTGTTCCGTCTATGTTTAAGGGGTTCACAGCAGGACAGCTTCCCTTAAACAAAGCGCAAAGCAACATCAGGGCTGCCCCATCAAATCAAAATCTAGCTTACCAATTCTCCACTATGAAAGCAAAGGCCCATTCCAAGAAAGCAGAGACATATGCCTACAACCCAGCATATCCCTTCCCCTTCATAGACCCTACGCAAAGGGCGGGTGAGAACCGGGTAGATCCGCCACTAGGAAGCAATCTACAAAGGCAATGCAGTCATGATCAGCATTCATGTCCATGTCGGCACTTCAGCTGTGTCTAATGGCTTCCATGTCGATCAGTTGCGACCCCTTCGATCTTCATGAGGGGAAAACCCAGTATTTCGGACACTCTTGCTGCGGTTCGTAAGCTATAGCGTGTCAATTTTTCAAACACCTTTGCTGTAGTGTTCTTCGACACACCAATGGTTGTTGAACCTCGTCGTGCATCCTGGTACCAGCAGGATTGGGGTTTCCTGAGATCAACATGCCGTCCCCCCAAACGAATCACATAGACTACACAGTGTCCATAATCACTTCCCTTTGCCTAGCACCATTCTTGTTCTTCATCTCTCTATTTGTACATGGTAGCATCCAAGTTGACTGAAGGACATTCAAGGCAAGTGAGTATACAGGGGCGGCTCACAGAAAAGGACACGCAAGTCCAGGAACAGTGATCAAGGAGACAGCTTCTGAGAAATCTATTCTACATACAGGGATTCACGTCGAATTCCATCTGCCGACTGGTTCTCTCACAATAAGTAATCCCTAGGTGATCGTCCCGTCCCTGTCGGACAAGAGACCGCCACAATCGGACCGCCGCACAGATATGAGACAATGAGGTAATGTGTCGTGGCAAGTCTTGGAATTCAAAATCACATGCAAGGTTACTCAGGGCGTACACAACTGTTTGGTGCTGCCATGGGTATTGACACGCCGTATTGAAGAAGAACTGTCTTCAAAAGGCATATTCTTGCCATTATCTACTCGACCGGACAGGTTTTCAGCTGCCTCTACAAAGAACCATGTTCGAAGAAAAGTCCCAGGTGGAATGCAATCCACACTCTCCAAGTCTTGGAGGAACGACGTCGGTCGACGAAGATAAGAGCTCCAGACATGAAGTCGATCCTGCGACACAGTACCTCAGGGATCATCCAGAATGGGCTGACTACGACCATCTCGAAGCGAAGAGAGTTCGCCAAAAGATTGACTGGCGTATCATGCCGCTCATGGTCATCACAAACACCATCGGTGCTGTTGATGCGAGTTACAGAGAACTACATCTACCACAGAGACTTGTTAACCGACATGTAGAAAATAATCGTCTCCAACGCCGCCTTGTATGGGATGATCAAAGACACTCAACTTGTAGGGCAACAATACAACTGGGGTGAGCCGTCCATGCACATTATCAATACCCTACTGACTAGACCAATCTTACCAGTGGTTTCAATCTTTTACCTCGGATGGCTCGTCGCTGAGTATCCCGCCAACGCCATACTCCAAAAGTTCCCCGTCGGCAAGACAGTCGGCATCACCGTCTTTGGCTGGGGCGCCGTCGTAATGTGTCTCGCAGCAGCACAGAGCGCGGCCGGCCTCCTTGTGCTCAGATTCCTCCTGGGCGTCCTAGAGGCTCCTTCTTACCCGGCCTTCACCATCATCAACACCATGTGGTACAAGAAGGCCGAGCAGCCACTCCGGATGGCCTTGACACTTGCAGGCTTCGCGAGTGTAATGTCTCCTTCTCCTCCATGCTAGGACATCCCTAACGAATGCTAGTTGGTTGCGGGCGTCGTTTCATACGGAATTGGAAACCTGCACACTTCCATGGCCCCTTGGAAGCTCCTGTTCTTGGTCATGGGAGCATTCCAACTTCTCTGGGGTCTGGTGCTCTACATCTGGCTTCCAGATTCCCCATTAAAGGACAACTTTCTCAGTGGAAGGGAAAAGTACATTGCACTCGATAGAGTCCGAGAAAACATGATTGGGATTGAGAACAAGGTGACTACGTGCTAAGAACAACCCGTTGCCCAGGCTAATCGCCGTCATTCCAGGAACTAAAATGGTATCAAGTCCGCGAAGCCTTTACCGATTACAAGACCTACCTCCTCGTCCTCTTTGTTCTCAGCACCCATGTGCCAACGGGCGGCGTCGTCGCCTTTGGTGCGCAGATCGTGTCGGGTCTTGGCTTCGGCACGCTCGAGACCACTCTCCTCAATATACCGACAGGCGCGACGCTCACCTTGTCGAGTTTCATGGTGGCAGTCCCCCAGCTGTGGTTCAAGAACAAGAGATGCTTGGCGATGGGGCTTTGCTGCTTAGTTCCTGTCGTTTGCTGCTCCTTACTACAGCGTGAGTGCTCAGGACTTGAATGCTAGTCGTTTGGAATGCTAACCAGCTTATAGATCTACCTCGTGAGAACAAGATCGGCCGACTGCTAGCTTACTACTTCTTCTACTTCTTCTGGGGTCCATACGCAACAGGTAGGTGCTATTACAACCATGATCACTTCCAAGCTGACCTTTTCATAGCCATCTCCCTCCCGATGGGCAATGTCTCTGGGCACACCAAGAAACTGACAGTCAACGCCAGCGTTTTCGTCGCATACTGTGCCGCAAACATGATCGGGCCCCAAGTCTTTTTCATCCACGAAGCACCCAACTACCCGACAGGGTACAATACCTTGTTGGGATTCGAGGTTGCGGCCATCTGCTGCATAGCGGCGTACGCATTGGGCTGCTTCGTGGAGAATACGCAGAGAGATCGAAGAGAGGGGATCAACATCTCTGTGGGAGCAGATGAACAATTTGGAGACTTGACTGACTATGAAAAGAGGGGGTTTCGATATCTTTACTAGGTCTGAATTAACAGCGGTGGAAAATTGTTCTTGACTTTTGCGCATTGAAGAGTGCAGTAGAGGTTGAGATCAACTAGGAGACGTCCAAATGCGAAAGTGACAACAGGCATGTCATTATCCTATAAATAGGGAAGCCCCCTCAAGAACCTCTATTTCAAGTGTCTTATGAAACCAAATAAGCTAGACATTACTGCTGCTGGTTTACAGGGAAGAGTCAGCGTGAACTAGGTTCAAGACTCTGTTACCCTAGGTTGCCCATTAATGCCTATTTTGTTTTGTCATGACCGAGAAACATCAAGTGCTTGGACGAAGCAATAATACAAGACATAAACAATTATCGTTCAAGCCAGAGATGGGAATTAAATGTATTAGGTATCAGGCCAACCTCCTCTCAACGCTCCATCCAATCCACATAATCCAACACAACACCCATTCCTTGAACCCCCCTTATCCAGTTTCCAGCGGCCCATTGAATCCTCGCTATCGCTAAATGCAAAATAAACATGAATAATAAAAGCAAATAGATGCGTATAAATGTCAAGTGTCGGGAAAATTTTCTGCCAAACGCCATGCCGCTTCATGTCCATAACCCTTGGTATCTTCAACACGACCAAAAAACGCGCCAAACCATCCCTCTTGGATCCCCGCGCTCAGTTCGGATCTTCGAACGTCGCCTTCGTTTCGTTAGTTTTGTTAGATTTGTTAGGAGATTTTTTATCGTTGTTGCTGAAATCTTGCTGAAATCGTCATGGCCATATCAATCACTTCGTCCTCCTCTTTGCATGCGTCTGGTCACATCCGACAGTCACTGTCTGTAGAGCGACTCCTTAAACCTCCTCACCCAGTGCTGACGCACACGGCTCGGCATCTTGCAAAAGACCATGGCCTTGCACTCGTTGATGAGCACACTCTCGGAAATCTTGACCTGCAAATCGAGGTCTTCATCCGCAAAGTCGCGGAAGAAGACATCGAGAGCTTCCTCCTGCCAGCGCAGGCTGGTTCGCGAGCGCACTGCTTCAACAAGCTCCTCGATGACAGGTGCATGCGACAAGAGCTGGCTATCAGTCTGCGGAGGGGATGCGACACTGGGGCCGTCCCGAACCGCGAGAGGCAGCATGGACGAGTTGAGCACGGCAGAGGTCAGCGTGCGGGAACCATCGTTGGAGGAAGTCCGGCGCCGCTTGCCAGGAGACTCGGGAGCTTGGCCCAAGGGCATATTCGAAGTTGGGGGCGACTCGAAGGCAGCAGGGGTGCTCGTCGTGGGAAGCTGGCGCTTGCGGCTCTGAGTGATGGTCTCGTCCGGCGGGGTCAGCGCGCTGGCATTAACGGTCGGTGGACCGCGAGGAGGGATCGTAGTAGACGTCGGTCGTTGCTGGGTCGAGCCTGTGGAGGAAGTGGTCGGGGTCTGGGTCAAAACAGGCCGAGAATTAGGACTCTCTAAGCCGGGAGGCCGGGGAGGGGGCTCGCTCTGGAGGTTCAAAATCCCTGTGCCGGGCATCTCGGGGTCTTCAGCAGCAGGGCCGTCTGTTCGTCGCCGAGGCTTCATAATCCGCTTAGGAGCACCCCCCGAGCCAATAACATCGGGGTACAGTATCTCCATGTAGTCTTCGTGGTCAAAGGGTCGGCCGCGGAGCGCCCTGGACAGAGGTTCCCTCTGGTGCGAATTAGCATTGCTGTCTGGGGTCTCGCGCCTACACCTGGGGTTGCTGCTCGTGTGGTTGACCATAGCGGTGAAGCCTCGGCACTTGCGTGATCGCAGCCTCGTCCGACATCGTCAAAGGAATGTTTACCTCGATGTGTGCGGTCCACGCCTCTTCGGTGGCAGTAACTGTTCTTGTCACCGGGTTATACAAGAACTCGGCATCCTCGCGAAGACCTCTCCATAATCGAAAGCGTTTCCTAGCATTGTCGCTCTTGTTGATCAGGTGGCTCTTTGTTGGATAGGCACCGTGACTCTCCTGCAGGGCCTGGGCGGCACGCTCCCAAGCTTCAGCTTTGAAGGAAGAGTTCTCGCGAAGGCCCAGCTGGACGCTCTCGCAGAGGCTTCGGAAAAAGGTAGCTTCGTAGGCAGGAGTCCAACTAAAGCGCGGAGCTCTTCGATCTCGGTCAACTCGGGTAGGTGCTTGGCCGTCGGGGCCGAGCACAACATCGCCGTCGTCTTCGGACATGGGAGGAGAGGAGCGATTGGAGCGAAGGAGGCGTCGATTCAAGGGCGACCGAGTCGTCTTGGGGGTACTTTCGACAGAGAGGAACGAAAAAACCAAGCCACAAAAACAATGGATGACGAGATATGTCCCCGTGACAGGAACGAGGCTGAAGCCGAAGCGAATGCCTCTCTGGAGTCTGTCGCTCTCACTGGCACTTGGCAATGGGATTTCCCTGGAGCCAATCGCCCAGTCGGGACTCGGCCGGGCGGTGAGTGGAGACCAAAAAGAGGTCACCTGGGCTGCCGGGAATTTCATTTTGCGTCACGTGCACCCGCTGGAGTCCAATCGCAGCCGTTGAAATCGGCGGTGCATGATGGGGACCGTGAAGGGGATCAACATTGTCGCTGGGGAATTGCCTGTGAGGCTGTCTTTTTTCCCCTTTCTCAATGTAGAAACTCGAGGATGCATTCGATGCATTATGTGTCCCTTTAGAGTTGATCCAGGACCATGGACGAGGATCTAGAGCTTCTGGAGCTTGAGGGAGCTTTATCAACTCCTGGGCCAATCTCCACGTGGTGCTGCAATCTCAACAACAGACCTGACGCCAAAACACCACAAGCGGTGCAGGGATGATGCCACCTGCAGACCTCACCGATTGCGGTACTTTTGCAGTTGCACTCGGTCTTGTCGCCGAAGACTCCATTCTGTTCATCTCATCAATGACGAAACGAGATGTACGCACTTGAAGAAAGAAGCTTTTTAGACGAGCGGCGGCCAAACTAGAGGCCCAGGCGTCTTTGACCAGTCAGTCTGCGGTGTGAACTTGCTTGCAGCAGAGTCGCATAACCGCCGCTGCCGCTCTTTTGTCGCCTCGTTTTTGGCCCTGTTTCGTCTTGACTGTGTCAGCAATGCCAAGTCGTCTTTCTTCAAAGGGTTTCGGTACTCGAGCAGCAAACCTCTACCGTCTTGACCCACAGTGCTTGATAGCGTGGTGTCGGTGAACCCATTGACCACAGCATATGAGTCGCAGTTTGAAGGAGACGAGTTTTGGTAGGACGACTATTTGCTCAGAATTACCTTCCAATAGCCAAGACTCGGTAAATCTTCTCGCCGATGGATCCCCTCAATTGCATTGCCAACAGTAGACGGATCTCTCAGATGGATCCTGGCATTTCTATGGAGGCCTTCATCTAGCCGAGCTGCCGAATCCAGGGGCCTTGAGTTCACCGACGTCGGTAAACTTGTATATTGCAAGATGGTCTTTGGTGTTTCCGTGAGGCCCATTTCTACCTCCATCGTCGGTCGATTGCATCTCAAGACCACGCACCCAACAAGACGACAGTGCAAGCCTGGGTATCGAGTATTTCGTAGTCAAACGACCTGCCCTTTCAAGCTTCACCTTTTTTTATCAACTCGGCCGTTCGGCATCTCCCTCAAGATCATCAAGTTCATCACCACTTCAAACGAGGTGGAGTTCCAATTCCCAACATCCATTCCGCAGTCGTCTTTGCAAAGAGTGCAGAGTTCGGCCCTGAGAGCTCCAAATACCTCCCCCATCTCGGCATACGAGTCTACTGACTTGGCAGCCCGTCACGAGGAAGAACTACGATGGAACTTATCTTATCTGATTGATCTATCTTGCAGGGGGTGAACCAACATGCCCTTTTTCTTTTCCCGTTGCGCACCGTTGAACGGCGGCCCCCCGGTTAATGGCGCGGTTTTCTGTCAAGGAACGGAGCCGGAGCGGAGCATCGGGCTAATCCCCAGGAGCCAAGGGTCCGGTGCACCCCTGGCTAACGAGTGCTAAAGTGCGGAAAGCTTATTGCCACACCGGCCGAATATGGGGGCCAAGTTGCGATTTCGCCGGTGCACGTCACTGGATGACCACGTCCATGACCCTGATCACTCAGGTCAGCTTGGAGTGACGGGGGGTCCACAGTAAGATTCAAGAGCTCTTTCACGTGTTCTCAGTAGACAAGAGAAATGAACTATTGCGATGGATCGTGGACGGAGCTTGCAGCCCCCTCGAGGTGTCTGTTTTTTCAGTGCACCACGTCTTCATTTCAACACCGCAAGTCACCTGGAACTGCCCAAGTCTGAATAAGACCTTGGCGCATCCAAGACCAAGCCAAGCGGTATTGGCAACAAGTCACGTTCATTCACATGTGCGGCTGTGTCAAGGAGTCACCGGAGCCTAGAAGAAACGACCATCCCCACTAGGAAATCCAAGAGTCAAGGGTCAACGGCAGGCAGGGCACTGGGCGTTTAACTCGCCCGATGATCTGATTAGACGGCCCGTAGTTGATCTCGGAGTTAGCTCAGCCAGGCCTCGGATCGTGGGGTTGTTGTTCTGCTTGGTATTCTTGGCCTGAATTCGTTGTTTTCTAACTAAGTCCTGAGGCCTCTTGCAGGAACGGAAAAATCCTAACTCGTGGGCAGCTGTGTCAGCTGCTGTTTGTTGGAATCGAAATTTTCAAACGTTTCTTGCGCAACGCTTCCCTCTCTCCGCACTCGTGCTGTTGGTGCTGCTTGATTCTAGGAGGCCAGAGGCAAGTGCTTCTCGGGTTCGACATCGACGGAGAAATACAGACAGAACATCTGATTCTAAGAGGCTTAGCTCTTGGAAAGGGAAAAGGGTGAACTTGATCAGTCCTAGCCTGCAGGGGTCCATGAGCCCATGTCAAGACACACACACACAAGTTCCCGTTTGCTAAAGCCGAAGACGGTGCTAGTGTTAATGGCGGCTTTGGCGCGATCAGTGGCCCGGTGTTTTCGATATGTATGGGCTATTAAGATGCCAATGCCAGGCTGAAGGCGATATCGCAGCTTGACGAGTTGGCCATAATTTTGCGAGTAGCAGTTCTCCCTCGCCTTTCGGAATATTGGCAATCAGAAATAGTTTAGGTTTCGTCATAAGCTTCACGATGAGCCAAGTTTGTGCGAATACACGATTTATCGAATCATCAATTGTGGAAGCGGTCTGTTCTTGTTCCAGTGCGGCGACAGGCATACTTGAGCTGTATTGCTTTAGTGGGGAAATCGACGATTAGTTTCGTGATAGAGTGGTTTAGATGGGCAATGATGACTTAGATCCGAGTAAACCCAAGTGAAAAGGGTCGATATGTCCCTGGGCGCATGCCATGGTGACATGGTTCTACCTCGCTGGTCCCTGGGACTTCAGCCACAGGAGCGAAAAGAGCCGGCCGCATACATGGTAAATTTGACATACCCACGTGAGAGAGTGGGATGGAAGAATGAGATCGTGCGTTGGTTTGCGATTGCCGGCTCGGAAAGCTCGTGTGCAATCTGTGGCTTCTGGCTAGGCATCGGAGCATCGCTACCAAGGAGCGTGGAGGTGCATCAAGCAAAAAATGGAGTCTGCCCACGGGCATTTCAGCTGGAACATGCATGGGACGTATGAACACAGACAGGGTTGCTTTGACAAGCTTTGGCTCGATCGGGAGCGGCGTATCCCAGGCGGGAGAGGCGATTGTCTCGAGCGTCAGTTTTGGGCAGGCCGTATTCACTGTCATGGCCCTCCATCTAGAACGGCAGAACCAACAGTGCAACACAACCATGTCGACCAAATAAGGTACGGCGACCTTTTTTCTGGGGAGCAACGCCACTAGCCAGGATGACATGGGCGTGGCATGACAGCCGGCTCTGCGCCGAAATCGCTCACCTTGATATGAACGGCTTCCTGATTAGATCTCCCGCATGGCGCGCCCCGGGACAAAACCGAGAGTCCGGGCTAAGGACATTTTTCTCGATGGGAGACAAGACAAGCTACGACGGAACTAGAAAACCAAATCTTGGGACAGAATAAAAAGGTTAGGCGACGTCAGGGGTAGCCGTCATAATGATTGGGCGAGGTGGAGTCATGATCAGATAAAAAAAATTATCTGATCATCAGATAAGATGCGCCATTGGTTTGCCAAGTCCGAGGCATTCGCTGTGCCCGCTGAGCCTAACCGCACACGACCACACCTATTCGGTCTTGAGTCCATCCAGGGCCCCTGTAGGTTCGGCTGGGGTGTTGAGGCCCCGGTCGCGACTTTTCCACCGTCCCTCCGTTGCCTGGGTGGTGGTTTGCAGCACCTGCCCAGGCTCACCCACCGCCGAGGGGTCGCTTTGGGAAAGTACCCCGACTCGAGATGTCGCTGCATCCCCATGTCACCCGAGGCCGGCCAGATCGGCTGCCCCCATGTGCAGATTTTTGGGCCGAGCCAAAATGGATTGTATTGAGGGATGTCTCGGGACCTTTGAGAGAGCCCAGAGTGCGTAGACCAGGTGCTGTACCGGGTACCTCGGCTCGGTGAGGGACGGAGCAGGTGTTGCTTGGTATTATCTTGGCTGTCCATTCTGGTACAAGCCCGACACACCTGAATGCCCAACTCCAGTCGAGTACTTTTCGTCGATAGCCTGATAAGCTCCATGTTTGTTCATGTCCGGTTCATGAACCAGGATTCGCAGCTGCAGAGACGTTCAGCCGCGTGGGATGACCTACCTGGAGATCCACGCCCACGCCCAGCGCGTGGGTTTACCGGACGGACCTGCCATTTGATCCATGCTCATGCCATGCCATCCCATACTGTGCCACACCTTAAACCTTGCAGGTGCTGGTTTCCACTTCCAAGCCAAGCAGCTGAGATGGGAGAAGGGCAGGTACGCTAAGTTAATTCTCTCGTACCTTCCCTTGGCTAACCCACCTTACTCTCAACCCTGGTTCGCCTTACCGTCTGCTAAAGAGTAGTGCCACTCCCACTCCCTGCAGTCAACCCTGTCTTTCTTCTTGACTACCTATATTAAGAGACTAACGGCCGGGCCATCTGATTATCTCTCTCCCGGTTCTTTTTTGGTCTTTACTCTCGACAAGTCTCATCTGGATCGCACACAACACTCGTTCGCCCTGTTGTGCAAACGCGACCAGCCCGTCAAGTCACAATAACCGCCATTTAGCAACTGACAAGAGAAAGTCACCAAGGTCGACCGCCGCGGGGTCCCAGCAACCATGGGTATCAATCCCTTTAAGAAGAGCAAGCCGGACGAGGATGCCGCCGAGGATGCCGCCGAGGGACCGACTCCGGCGCCACAGCCCGCTGTCGATAGCAACAACAAGGAGATGGGTGTCGAGGGCAAGGTTCACGATGACGACCATGAGCTTCCCGAGGTTACGAGCACCTACCAAGCTGGTGTGCGAAATATCGAGGCCATGACCACGGTATGGACCAAGAAGGATATGTGTCTGGCCTATGGCAAGTGAGTATCAAGTCTGGAGCATTTGGCTCTTGTGGTTGAGATGCCTCGTGCTGGAACACAGAAACTGACAAGTCGTTCAGCATCTGGTTCATCTACTTCATTCTGTCCATCCAGGAGGTTGTCGTCCGAAGTCTTAACCCCTTCGTCGTCAGTGATTTTTCGGCACATTCACTCACTGCCGTCGTTGGTATCATTTCTAGTCTGTTCTCCGGTCTGGCCAAGATTGTCTTTGCCAAGTTGATGGATACTTGGGGACGTCCTCAGACCCTGCTCATCACTATGCTCCTGTGGACTGTTGGCTTCATCATGATGGCCGGCTGCAAGAACGTCGAAACATATGCTGCCGCTCAGGTCTTCTACCTCACTGGGTATGTGCCTAATCTATCCATGGCGCTTTCTAGCAACTAACAACCATCTGCAGCGCCCAGGGTGTGAGCTACTGTATCACCGTCTTCATTTCCGATACCTCGTCTCTGCTCAACCGTCCCCTGATGCTTACATTCGCCACCTCACCGTACATTGTCACTACTTGGATTGGTGGCCCCATGGCCGACTCGATTATCGGCGGCATCGGGTGGAGATGGGGTCTCGGCATCTGGGCCATCGTCATTCCTATCGTGGTCTCTCCGCTCTCCTTCATCTTTCTCTACAATCAGAACAAGGCCAAGAAGATGGGACTGTACCAGCCCCACAAGGTTGATATCTCTCTTAAGGGTATCTACGGTTGGTGCAAAGATGTTGATATGGTCGGCATCATCATGCTTATCGGTGGCATGGCCCTATTCCTCCTGCCCATGTCTATTTACTCCCGCCAGGCTGATGGCTGGAGGTCGCCCATGATTATTTGCATGATTGTCTTCGGCGGTCTTCTTCTCATCGCCTTCGTCATCTGGGAGAGGTTCTTTGCGCCTGTCACCTTTATCCCGTACAAGCTCCTCTCGGACCGAACCGTATTCTTCGCCGGTCTCATGTTCACCTTTGTCTTCTGGAACTCGGCTATCTGGGGCAGCTACTTCACCTCGATGCTGATGATCACCTGGAACACTGGCGTCACCAAGGCTACCTACATCAGCAACATTTACCGAGTTGGCTCTTGCTTTACCGCCATCATCCTGGCCTACTTCATGCGTGTCACTGGTCGCTTCAAGTGGGTTAACCTCTACTACTCCCTCCCACTTATGCTCCTTGGTGTCGGTCTCATGATCCATTTCCGTCAACCTGATCAGGATATTGGCTACGTTATCATGACTCAGATCTTCGTTGCCTTTGCTGGTGGTCCCATCGTGGTTTCCGGTGAGATGGCTATGATGGCCCCCTCTGACCATCAGCACGTTGCTGTCATGATTGCCATCCTAGATCTGTTTGGTAGCATCGGTACTGCTGTCGGTTCTACTGTCTCTGCCGCCATCTGGACCGGAACCTTCAAGGATCGGCTGTACGCTCGCCTCCCCGAGGGTGCCGACGTTGAGAACATTTATGGCAGCATCTACAGCCAGCTGGCCTACAAATGGGGCACCCCCATCCGTTATGGAATTGCCCTTGCGTATGGCGACAGCCAGAAGTACATGCTCATCACTAGCGTGTGTATTTTGTCGCTTGGATGGTTCTGTGTCTTTGCCTGGAGAGATATCAAGGTCACCAACATCAAGCAGGTCCGCGGAAACGTCGCTTAGAAGGCGGCAGCGGAACTCGTCTCTCATCTACCTGCAACTGCAGGACCGGTCAGAGGTTGTTGGCTTCAACACACTATTTAATAATCTTTTCAAATATTCAAGCATGTATCTAGCCGAGGACCTGGGCAGTGTCTTCTGGACTCGCCCACTAATGTACCTCTACACATCTTGAACAGGCCTAAAGGGGCTATGGGAATGGCTCGATGCTGGCTACACGAAGAAACGAAGTACTCGATCATGTCATCTGTATATATACTCTTTTGAATAGAGGCATCGAACTAGAACCAGGTATCCAATTTGATCTTCACTTCTTAGGTTCGAAAGAAACTAAAATGTGAATCTCCTTGCCTTTGAATTGGCGATGCATTGAAAGACTTGCTGAAGAAAGAGAAACTTTGAAATACTGAGACTGTCATCAGATTTTTATTCTCAGTGAGCGTTGAAGGCTTATGTTCCTCTCTGGTTTCTCAAGCTTGGAGGCTGGGTAAATGAGCTACGCCATGTGTCACGTTATAAAGCCTCAGACCACTTATTGGTACCGCCAGGTTATTCGTTGGTAGTTTAAAATACATATTCACTTCATTGACTAGCTTCGGCTATTGTTGCGGTGCGCTGTTGCTCCAAAGTCTAACATTCAACGGGCAAGGCACCGTCATCAGTGGGAGTCTTGAATAGGTCAACTTCAGCGGCTCGGCGTCGGGTGAGACCTGGAATAGGCTGTCCATTGCCCTTGTTCCACTGGGGCAACTCCTCGCTGGCGACGGTGTTGGCATCCTCTCCGTCGTTGAGGCGGCGGATGAGACTAGAGCTTCCAGAGGCGCCGCAGCCAACGTTGAAGGCCCAGCTGACCAGGGCTCCGTACTGGTTGGCGTTGAGAACCACGGCGGAGGTGGTGTCCAGGGTGATGCACTGCTGCGCGATCTGGAAGGAAAGTCAGTGTCTGTTAAGAGCAGTTGGTTTTGGTACGGCACGACGCACCTTGATGTCGTTTTGCAGGAGCTTCTGTCCGTCGGCCTCGGACAGGGGGATGGGGTAGGGAACGTCAGAGCAGCCAGACTGCTTGCACAGATGTCCATAGCCCACAGTAGGGTTTCCGGTGGGATCAATGTCTAGTTGAATAATTAGAGCAGCTCTTGGCTGGTGAGAAATGACGGGGAAACTCGCAAACATCAGCCCGGAAGCCCTCGAATTCCTCAACGAGGCTCAGGGTTCCTTGGTTGACAGGGGGGCCAATGCAAGCCGCTCGAGCCCCGGTCAGAGTGCTGAGGGTGTACAGGAGAGTAAATGAAGAGGGAATCTGAACCATGATGGCGATGGGTAATTTATGAGCTCAGGAAGAAAGAGTTGTGTCAATAGTAAAGTTCTTGATGTCTTGAGTAGTTACTATACAAAGTTAAAGAGGATTCTGTGGCTTTTATACTCGGATCTTGACATGACCCCTGTCCCTTCTTCTCTAGACACTACGTCAGATTCATTTTCCAAGAGTAAGACATCCTCGGCCATGTCCTGCAGAAATGCCTATTACAGGATCACAGCTGAGTCCCAAGAATGCGAGACCCTGCTGATCGTGTGGAGCCCCGTCCAAACACTCGTCGATCCCGGGGGAATCCAATGTCCCGATGGACGACTTGAAAAATCTGGTTCGATGCGCATTTACTTGACGCTGCGGATGAAACGAGCTGAGATGCCGTCCATGGAATCCCTGGCCTGGGCCACACGTATATGTGCTTATTGGTCATCTCGTATGGTCATGATTGAAGATCAAGTAGATCATCACTTTTGAGCTCTACCGGATGAAAAAAGAACGCATATCTGACATTCATGCAAGGCAGATTTGCACGTTTTGCCTCTGCAGAGGTTGACTGCAGCTCTTCAGGGGTGAACCCTGAGCAGTCTTATCCCTGGACCAGACCGCAGATCCACTCATAGCCGATTGAAACTCGTCGATCGAATGGCGGCTATGATGTCAGGCTTGGCCCGTAGCTTGGAACTGTCTCGGACCTTCTTCCAGGAAACATGAGACGAAAGGCAGTAATCACCGGACCCCTATTGTTCCGTGATGACAGCGTCAAAGGTTTGGCGCATGGTTGATGAGTACTGTAATCATGTTCAGCATCGTGATACTTGCGTGTTGCTCATCTATCTGGGGCTCTTGGAACGGAAGAGGATGCTAATGGCAAGATGCTGAGCCTCTCTAGACAGGTAATCCATTTACTTGCGTCACTGACAATTGCCGCGATGCACCTCAACCCTCCAGTAACTCGACGACTTGAAGCCCAGTCACTGCCGATCAGCGTCGTGTTTCACGTAATCATCGTATTCAAATTAGGCCGGTAAGTACCCCGAGTTATGAACCCCATAGATTTTTAACTGCCACTGTCTCCGCCCGCCTATTCACGGCGTCGTCCGAGAAGGAGTCACATCGACCGGTTCTCCAACTGGCTTCATTCACAGTACAAATTCAAAGACACCGTATTCCTAATGCCAGCGCCCAAAATGGCGGGTATCGAGTCACTCCAGAATCAAAAAGACCACACCCCACCACCCATACTCGAGGAAAAGCCGGAAATCATTGCAAACGTGCATCATTTCTATACCCATGCAAGCCAGACCCAAGTGCAGCAAAAAGAAAATGATGAAGAGGGAGAAGAAGAAGAAGAAGAGTACACCAAACGAATGACTATGTTGAGCTTTGAATGAAATCCAGGTTTAGACTTCGCCAATCCCATAATTGAGAAAAGTCTCCGAGCTCGGCATCCGTGATGTTCTCGAGTCCGTAGTTCATTTCCAACATTGGCGGGTGGAAGTCGGCAAAAGACGCTTGCGGTACCATGCCAGCCATGCTGGGGTCTGCCTGTGGTATTCCATGGAGACCACCTCCTTCAATAACGGCGTCGATACCCGCACTCGGAGATGGTATTTGATTAGGCACCACGCCGCCATCATATTGAAGAGGTGGTCTCATGTAGCCTTCAGTGGGTGCAGGGCCAGCTGTCTGGACAAGTCCGGGCTGGTCACCGGGATCGTAGTATGAGTAGCTGCTTTGGGGAGTTGAGCCGGCTCCCACGCTTTCCGGGCTTGCCCAGTTGCTCGGCGAGCTGTGCTGTGACTCGAAGCCCTGAGAGTGCGAGTGGTTGCTGGGCGAGTTATGGTTCACACCCTCGTTGCCCACGAGGCTGGGAGGCGATGGTTCAGCTACTGGAGCCATTCGCTGCTTCTTCCGGTAGTTTTCACGGACAGGCGCGGATCGTCGTGGCATTCTCTGCACCATCCTGACAAGAATATCATGGGATGTCTTGGCCGTGCTTGAGACCGCCTTGATGCGTTTCAGGAGCCTGATCGAGTTGTCCACAGCGTCAATGATCTCGTCCCTTCTTGGGATGGTATGGTCCTGGTCCTTGATAATAGCGGTAGAAAGAACAGCTGCCGTGTCAAAGAGGGAAAAGATGATGAAGTGGAATCTGCCGTCTCGGTGCGAGACATGATCAACCCATCTAGTAGTCGTGTCCAGGTTTTTGAGAGAGTAGTGAACCGCATCCGCTCGAACTTCCAATAGATCATTCGGAGTCGACTTGGTGTACGTTTGCGCCATGAAGGAGCGCATGGGGTTGAGGATCATGAGGTATGCCATGGTATGGATGTAGAACCGATGGAAGGTGATCCAGGTGTGCTTGCGGTCCTTGGATGTGTCCGGTTGGTCGACATCATAGACTGCAGGGAAAGCACGAATCCAATCCTCAAGCATCCGCTTGTACTCTTGAACCTCGCTTGCCGTGCCGATGTTTTTGGGTGCAGTCCAGCGCTGCGCGAGCTGGGTGACTAGCTCTGATTGCAACTTCATGTGGAGTAGTGGCGATGGTGACAAGTTTTCGAGGGTGAGGCTTGGCGGTTCCACGTCGATGTCTGTATGATCAATAATTGTCGGTCGACCCAGGCCAGAAGCAAATTGCCTGTGGTTTCGTCAGTATCCTTCAAGACGACAGAGAACCTTTCAACCTACCAGTCCCAGCAATCCAGGACACACCACACTCTACGGCGCATCTCGCGTTCAAACTCGGTCAAACCCTCAGCAACAGCAACTCGATGGAGGCCTTGGCATATCATGTTAATCAATGTGACCTGTCACAGCAGGGGTAGGTCAGCTTACCTAGCTCATGCGCCTCCCGAACAGCTGCACCAATGACGTGCCAGGCTTCGACGAATTTCGCCTCAGCTTTGTACCAGTAGATCGAGTGCAGCATCCACTGGACGTTGAGAAGATGGCAGTGACCAACGGGAACCACTCTGCCGAGATCTGTGCCGGCTTTGTGATACTCCTTGGTCAGTGTGTCAGCGGCCTCAGCCAGCTCAACCTCGACGATGGGTTTCATCTCGACGTCCAGGTGCTGCGTGGCGCAAGCGCAGACCATGACTAAGAGGATGGTCCATTGAAGTGAGACAGTTTGGTTGCTGTTTCTCCGTTCCCACCACTTCTGATACTCCTGCAGAAAGATGGGCGGATAGATGATGTAGTAATGGTAGTTGACATTGTTGAAGAAGCTCTGAACAAGTGCATCTGAGGGAGCTGTTAGTTTGCAAGTGCCGCGTCATTCATGGAGCGACTCACCCATCTGGGGACGAGAAGGGAGAACATCAAGGGCATGTTTAAGCTGAGGGCAAGTGTCGGGATGAACCCAAGTCAATTCGCCCAAGGGCTTCTTCGTCTGAGAAGGGGTTAGTTGTCAATTGCCCGGCGAGGGTTGAAAACTTGCCTTGGAGGCGATGGTGAGAGACTCAAACAGGGGTCCAGCGGCGTAGCCCATGGCCTCAAGACCCAGGCCGTCATCGTCGCCCCCAGCAGGCTCATCAGGCTCAGGCTCGCCATCATCGTCACGACTACGAGAGCGCTTCTTGTCACTGCCCGAGGTGGTTAAGCTCTCTGAAGGCGAAGTGGCCGAGTTGGGCTGAAAGAAGCGGCATTTGTCTGCGACTTTGCGCTTCTGGCAGTGGTTGCAGGGCCATTCGCGATTGCACTACAGGGAGTAAGCAACTGTCTCCTTCGCCAGGCCAAGCTATCAGAGGCAGCGCAGCATCGGGAAATACGCAGAGAAAGGGCATGCGACGTACCTTTTGCTTCCTGCGATGGCACTCGGCGCAGGCAGAGCGATACTGACCAGTGTGCGTGCTGTTCTCATCCATGTTATGGTGGAGTTGATGTGTGGAGAACGACAGGGAGCGACGCGAGGAGTCAAGGATGGGGGGTTCAGGAAAAACTTTGACGCGCCTGTCGGGTCCTAGTTCCGATCCGGCGCCCGCTCAGGTCGGTCTAGAACAATCGGGGCTGGGCCGAAACAGGGCTTGACCTGAACGGGCAGTATGTGTCTCAGATGGGGTTCTTGGGTGTTGTGGCGATGGTAGCTTTGATTATAGTTGATTATAGAGGGAAGGCTGTTAATTGCAGGGGTTTAGAGTTAAAGATTGGTCAAGGCACTTATTGGAGTAGAGACTATTTCATGTCTCACGCAAGAGCTACTCCAAGAGGAAGGAAAATGTGCAATGGAGGTAGTGGCAGAGACAAGCATTCGGCCTGGACAACAGTTGTTCATTTCAAGGATATTAATGACACGTCTAAGATATGCAAGGAAAGGCTAAAAAAATAAGCCACGGTGTTAGCATCGGGATAATGATGCTATGAAGTGTTGATATTGTGTTCTTTGTTATAGCTGGAACCCGGCCCTTGATGGGATAACCG